>CM035228.1:16065003-16478178 GCA_020226215.1 Sindora glabra
CATTGGCATAACCAAGTCGTACCTCTAGTGATCCTTTTATTTTACCTTTTCTAATTGATTTCCTAAAAATATATACACAATTATTGAATTATTTATACAATGAAAACATGAAAATAGAATGCAATGCAATGTAATGCAATAGAATGCTGTGCAGAAATAGTATGAAAATTAGAGTCAAGATGCAAAATTAAACAATTAAGCAATAATTATGCTACAAATAAAATTAAAATTAGGAGAGGGGTTGGTTGCATGAATTAAACAATGTAATAAACACAAATTTAAAGCACAAGATAGAAGTAAAATAGAAGAATATTCAATGGAATTAAATAGCTGATTCAAGGAAATTGAGAGTCTTAAATTAGATTAATTATAAATTAATTAAGATTTAATTTTTTTTAATTAATTCTTCAACCTTGAATTATTTGGAATCCTTGCAATAATTCATGAATTCTACACAAGATAATTGCCTAGCATTTGATCAATTAGGATGAGTTGAACTAAGCAATCACTATAATTACTAAACTAGATCGAAATTGATTTATAATTAGAATTAAGTTAATTTGAGAAATTAAATTAGAAATCTCCAAATTAATCCCTCAACCCTTTGTCCCTATGTATAAAACCATGATTTATTAACCATAATTTCATAACAAAATAGCAAGGAATTTAGAAACTACAAGGATAAACATTAATTATATCAAATCAACACCCAACATAAAAAATCTCAAGAATTCGGCATAATTAAATAGAGAAAAAGGAAAATTAATTAAGCAAGCTTAACATTACAAAGCATGATCTCATAATCCTAAAGAGGAGAGCTTTAAACTCCTTAAATTAACCTCAGAAAATTAGGCCTCCATGTTTGGAAGACAAAAACTTGAAGGAGAAGAAAGAAAATCGTGTTACTGATTATATGTAATTAGAATGTATGATTATATGATATGTTGCCCACCCTCTCATATTTACTTATATATGATAAAACCTATAGAATCCTAATCCTAATCCTCTTAGGATTACAAAAATTAAGGCCTTGCTAATCCTACTCCTATTAGGATTATAAAACTTAGCAATTTCTTATAGAAGGTCTAGCAGTGAAATCTCACTAGTCTGAATTCCATATGATGTTGAGGTTGTACGCCTGGATCTTAGCAAAATTTGAACATTGCTTTCACCTTAATTGGACCTCTAAATATAACCCAAATACCAAAAAGGGTTTAGCTAGGACAAAATGATGCCTTCAAATTCGCAGCCACTTTTGACTTCCAAAACATTTGAGCTGGGCTTGGACCAAAATATAAAAGTTGTAGATCTATATTTTATCTTTTCATTAATGTAAAGTTTGCCTCAATCCAATATTCGGAGCCTAAGTTATGACTGAAAAATAGAAATAGTATCAAAATCTAGCATTTACCAAATAAATTCACAAACTTGTAAAATCAATCCAAAATTATAAAACAAAGCTTATCCTATAAAATTAAGCATATGTAACACCTAAGATACATAAAATATGAGGAAATAAAATAGTAAATATTTTTCTTATCAATGTCATATCATATCCTTTGCAATGTACCTTGACCTATATAATTAATTCAATTGAAGAGTCAATGGAAAATATTGAAGCACTTTTTAAGGAACTTTTTTTCTTTTTGTCTTTTTATTTATCCATCAACTTTTCCCATAGATTTGATAGTTAATTTTTAGAGCATATTCTTTCCAAAAAAATGCATAGTCATACTTGCATACATAAATTAACTTATACCACAACCTCAATTTGTTAAGTCATTTCTTTGCACCATAATGTGATTTTAACAATTTATTATCTTTCAAAAATACTTTTTTCAATAACTTTAAAACAGTATTAAATAACTTGTTAGTCCATTTATGTAACACCTTCAAGTGCATGAGTTTTACTAAAAAATTCAAAGTTGAAAATATTGTGCATCCTAGACATAGTTCTATTTTCACTTGTTTAAAAAGGTCATCACAACTGCTAAAATTTGATCCAATGTCCCCCTTGGATGCATCCTTATTCCCTTTTTCATCATCTTAAATGATTTCTTTAGTCACACAAGGGCTGATAAAATCATCTATAATGTCTACCATCTCATTCCTATCATTAAGAGATGTCCTTCTATTCCTTTAGAACTCTAACCATTCACTTTAATATGATGTACCTAAGTTATGTATAATGGATGAAATTCATTTATAATATGTGCCTCCAATGTTACTAATTTTTGAAACAATAGATTCACACACTTCTTAAATGGGCATCTTACCAAATCTCTTTTATTGATAAGGTTTTTAGCTCCCTCAATAAATGTCAATGCACCATTCTAATACTCGACTAACAAGCAATCTCGTAAATGTATCTAACTTTTATCTGTAGACATTGTATAACTAAACAAGAAGAAAACAACTTCTCATAAAATTGAATGTTATAATCAATATTAGTTATGTGCTCTAAATCCACCGTATCACTCCAATTCTAAAAGGTAAAGCCTTATTTCATTTGAGATATTTTTATAGTTATATTGTACAAATTTATCCATACTCATCATTTCTTACATGTAGAAAATTCAGCAACATCAACTTATAGTTTTCCAAATGTATAGACTATATATTGGTATAGTTCACATTTAGAGAATAGTGAGGATGCCAATAAATTTTTACAATGTCAAACGACAAGCAAATAAATTGTTAATAATAATTATAAGATATATCCCAAATTGTTTAACTCCGTAGGACAATTCAAGGATTAATAGTGGTTGACCTATAAAGATTAACTAACCCTTGAATGGGTCTAAGCTTAGAATGCAAATATAATTCTATTTAAAATTATCATAAAAGCATATTTACAATAATTTTAAACTTATATTATGATACTATTCTATTGTTATTCAAGTGTATTATTGTTTGCGTTGTTGGATTTTTTAAATATCCATATAAATTGTTACACTTAACATTATGAAATTAGGAATTCAATTTTTGAATTTACTTTACTATATTTATGAGATGTACAATTCAACTCTTTTAACAATATGTATATTTTATGAGTACTAGTGAATTTTCAAGTATTTAAAGTTGTCAAATTTCTATAATTATATAATCATCAAATTGATATATATTGTATTTTGTACGAGAATTCTTAATGACATAGAAATTCAAATTCTTTCAATCTTTTAAAAATTTCTATTTATATTATCACAATATTTTTATTAAATATATTTGTAAGATTTAAATTTTTTTTATTTGTACATTTTATTAAAATATAGTTATCAAGTTATATTTTTTCAATATTTAATTATATATTTAAAATTCTATTTTCATGTTAATGAAATTATGTAAAATATGTCAATATAGTCATTATATTTTTACATGATATCTTTATAATTTTTTATTTTCTTAAAATATATAATCATATATAATATTGTTGTTACTTATTTGTGTGTAAATTACATGTATTTTTTTTCTTATTATTTATTTATATGATATTTAATGTTATTGTTAAATATATAAAAAAAATTTAAATTTTCAGTTATTTAAAATTTCTTATTCATATATTCAATGCATACTTATTGAGATGTATTGCCATGATTTGAATTTTTTATATCTACATATTTTCATTAACGTATATTTATTAGTTTATATTAACCTAAATGTGATTATATTTTCAAAATTTTATGTTCACATAAATATATTATTTTAAATATATTTATGCAGTCATTATATTTTTATAAGGCACATTCATATTTATATATTATTATTTATTTATTTATATAATATCTTCTCTCTAAATATTTATTTCAAATATAAAAATATTGAAATTTTCAATTTATTGAAATGATTTATTTGTATGTTCAATATTTTTTTATGTCTTCTATTTTCAATATCTTAATATTTTCTTGCTTATTTAATACATAATTTTATTTTTTTACGTATATAATTGTTCTAAATTTTGAAAACTTTCAAAATATCTTATTTATATATTCATAATATTTTCATTAAATATATTTATATCATTTGATTTTTTATACATCTTTATTAAAATATTTTATTAAGTTATATTAAAAAAAATTAATTATATACCTAAAACTTATTCTCATATCAATATATTTTTTAAAATATATTTTTATTGTTGTTATAGTTTCATACTTCATGTGTTAATTTTTATTACATTACTTTAATTTTAGAAGTAAAATGTAACTAAAAAATTTATATTTCAAACTACACCCAAAACTCTAAAATTTGTGAACAAAACTTTATAACAACTTCATCGCATGTCAACTTAACTAAATATTTGATGCACATATCATATTATGCAAAATTTCAATTTTATTCATTAATACAACAACAACAAAATTTAAATTCATAAATTGTACATTGAATAAATCTTCATAAACAAATTCAACATTTGTAACATATAAAACCAAATGGGATTTATTTTACATCAAAATAATCATATCATCAAAGTAAATTAATGCATTTCATATTATTCACCTCATAAATTACATGCTCAAATAAAATACAATAAAATTTTATTCACATACCTCAATGGAATATATCTACTGATCAAATGGTCTCCAGCATCAAGCACCAATACTAATTAATAGTAATAAAAACTATCAATTCAATATACTATATTGTAAAAAAATAATAAAACTCACACAAGAATTATAAAACTCTCACTTGGTCTTTTCTGTTGCCTTGCCTTTTCCTTTGTGTGAATGAAAGTCAAATGGTGCTTGGGGTTATTTATAGGTGAGCTTTTTTAATGATGACAAAATTTTCAATCGTCATTAAAAGGCTGTTAGTAAAAATCAACCTCCTTCAACAATAACATTGTCATTGATATAAATGAAGGTGATACTAAGCCTAATTTCCTGGAAAATATTTAGCAATGACAAAGTTATTGATAAAAATTTGAGCTTTTGCTAATGATAATTGTTATTGTTAAAGAGTGTGACACAATTTCTTGTGCACTCTTTAGCGATGATAATTGTCATCAATAAAAATCTTAGCTTTAATCATAATAATTGTCATCATTGAAGAGTGCATAGGAAATTATGTTGCATTCTTCAACAATGACAATGGTTGTTAGTGAAAGTTAAGATTTTTACTGATAACCTTGTCGTCATTCGTGATAGCAGCACAATTTTTCGTGCACTCTTTAGTGATGACAATTGTTATTAGCAAAAGTTTTAGCTTTTACTAATGACATTTGTCATTGTTGAAGAGTAGTTTTCTTGCTCTAAATTTTAGTCATTCTTCAGTGGGAAAATATGTCATCAATGAAAGCTAGAAATCTTTTACTTATGACAAATGTCATCGCTAAAGAGTAGTTTTTCTTGCCAAAATTTTTTTTACCTAGAGAAATTTGTGTCCATGTGATTTTGATGTATCACCGATGACAAAGTTATTAATCAAAGTTCAATAATGCATCACTAATAATCGAATTTTTTGTTGTCACAAAAAGTGTCATTGCTGATATTATTATTTCTTGTAGTGAATCTTATCATATGTCATTCATAGAATACTATATATCAAGATAGCAAGTGGTTGATTAGCAATTCAATTCCATACCTTATAACATAACATTAATACAAAGAAAGGTTTAGAAATAGTGATTAATAACAATAATATGCATCTATTATAATCTTGGTTAATTAAATTCACAAAGCATGCATACACATCACAACATCACCGTACCTCTTTGTATGACCTCACATCTTACATTTAATGATATAATAACTTATCTCTGTATTATAGAACATTTATTATGCCTTGACCCCTTATATATCATAGTATATAAGACTTTATAGCGTATAATTGACAACATAGTTAATTATGTAGTCATAGAAAGCAACTCTATAGGAGCATATTCGACTATATAATTAATTATAGAAGTTCATAGAGTAAGGTTGTGGGGATATAATCAATAAAGCAATCCCTAAAAGCAACTCTACAAGGACATAATGGGCATAATTGATCATATAGTCAATTAGGCTTGACTAAAAAATGTATTTTTGAAGCATGATTAACTCAATAGTTAACTATAGCCTAGTTTCTTGCAAATTTTCACATAATTTCATTGTTCATTTCAAACACACTCACTCTAAATTCATTTCCAAGATTACTACACACAATCAAATCATCATGTCATGCATTTATAACATTTTTTTATATTAAATCCACAAGAAATGTCAATCCAAAACATGCAAATCATAACAATTCTTCTAGATTTAAGAAAAACATTCCATACCAAACTCATTTCAACAAAAATCATTCAAAACAACCAAATCTATTTAAGATCCTTACTCACTTTGTGTAAAGGATGATGTGTGAAGTTGTGATTGATAGCTCATAATCACCTAAAAATCAAAATTTTTGAGTTAGGACTCAAATTTCCCCTTTAAACTAGAATGCCTCAATCCTACCAAATCCCAAAGTAAATAGGGAAGGAATTTACGAAAAAGTTCTCTACTATTTAATTTTGTATTTCAATTTACTTTTTATTTTTATTTCCACACCTTCATAAACCTAATTCCATAGAAACTTTCATTAAAAATGTGATATTCTTGCTTCCATTTTTTTATTTAAGTTAAAATTTATTATGAAAGAAACCCTATAATAAACTTTGTTAGTTAAACTTTCCCTAAAGAGACAATAAATAAAGATCAAGTGTTTTATAGATGCTGCTGCGACCCGCAGGAAGAGGATCGCGGAAGAGTATCTCCCGCGCCCAGGTTATTGTATAGCAACCCAATAATTGCACCCTCTCAAAAAAATTTCCATGTATGATTTTACATTGCATTCGACATCTATAAATATAAGTGATACAAAACTATAATTATTTATAATGATTTATTCATAATTTTATTAATTAATTGTAATACAATCATATCTACAACCGTATTTGGGTGGAAGAAAATAGGTACCCCTCCTTTTGCGTCAAAATTCAATGAGGCCACCCAACTTTCCTCAATAATAAAGATCACAGGTAAAGGAGAAAGCATTTTCATAGTAAGTTTCCGAACTGAATTCTTTTTTTTTTAATTCCCATTTTCAGTAAGAGATACAGTATTTATTCTAGGATTTATTTTTTTAATCAAGTCCATCATTTTAATACAAAAGTATTTTTTATATTTTTCTATCAAAAATATCATTTTCTTTTCCTCTTAAGAAAAGGAGAGGATGTCTATTGGTTGTATTATGATTCCATTTTTTTGTTAGCTAGAAAAATTGTATTTGTTCGTATTTAAGTAGAGGTAATATGCATATCTCTTGTATATTTCATGATTTAAAAATAATGCGGGTGTTGTGTTAGTAAATAAAACAACTTTCTCTATGAATGATGTTGTTTTCCACAACGTATATTCAGGGATAGAGGCAGGCAGAGGGGTTTGAAAAAAATCATATATAATATATATTATAAAATATGACAAAAATTTTTTTGACCCCTTTGTTCCAAAATTTATTTAAAGGATTGAGAGTTAAGAAACTTTACAAGCTGCGACTGCAACATATTTGTAACAAAAACAATCTCAATGTTTGATGTAGAAATTTTATTTCTTTCTTGAAGGAGATCTAGGCTTAAAACTCCATAATTAACAGATTTGTGTAATTCTGTTGAAATATATGTCAATTAACATACAGCTTTAAAAACTCAAGAGTCATTTTAATAAGAAGAGAAACAAATCACTTACTTTTATAACTTGCTTGAATCTAATATTTTATATAGTTAATTCATTTTATGCTTCTAATAAACAAAAATTTTCATTATTTTAATTTTAAACTGTTAAGTAGCAATTCTTTTAATTTTTGATAAGTAATAGCTTGAATATTATATTAATATTAATTATTGAAATGTGTACAGGTGAGTGGTTTAATTCATTAAAAACAATTAGTAACGTTGAAATAAAATTAACAACTGAAGAGTACATATTATAACATTGTTAAAATATATGCTATAAGGTGCTATTGATCCTATCAATCGCATGCAATAGTAGAAAGGGTCTTTTTCTGCCCTAAATCCTATAAAAATAAGTAAACATTATAAAAATTATGGATGACAAATAAAAAGATAATTGTTTAGTTATTTAAGAATATTGCATTTAATAATATAATTAATAATAACATTGAGCACTTTCAAAAATGAATATTTGATGTGAACATTGTAATACAATTCAATTTTTTATACTTGTGTTCTATATATATATTTTGTACTCTTTTATATATTAATAATTTATAAATTGATTCCACTAACCATTGTTTTTGGCTATATTACGACCTAACCCAATTATGATTGGCGTGGATTCCACTATCTAGTTTCCACCGATCTCAACATTATTTATACCAAATTCACCCACCAAAAATATCTTTATTTTCATGGGAATCCAAAATTCATTTTAAATTTTTACCAAAAAACAAATAGAATTTCCTTTATTTTTAAACACTTACTAAAGGACACATGCCCTAAATCATGTAACTGGAAAATTTTGCAAATATGATAGCAATGCAAAATACACGTAGGGATTACAAATTGTCAGCATGCATAATATTTATATAGACATAAACAACTTCACTCCTAATCTTGATCCTAATCTAGTCGTCAAAGTCTTCTAACCAAGAAATCTTTGATTCTCCATAGATGTAACAAGTTCAAATACACTTATTTGGGCCTAAAAACATTGAAAATAAAATGGAATGAATTACGAGAACTCAATAAATACATGTCTACCATAATCATACTTTAAGTCAATTATATAAGATTATCATAGGCTAATTAAGTTAGAAAAACAACTACAAAATGATTTCTTGCATTTCTGAAATATACTAAACCAAACCTTGGATTGATGTGTTTACCTGCATACAACTTAGATTTCCTATTTCGCATCATAAGTCATGATAGTTTCAATCATTCGATTTACACAATACAATCACAATTTCACACATAAACCATTCTAGGTAATCACCAAACTTTAAATAGCCAGCAAGGTTTTGTCACAATCACATTAAGCAGAATATTCAGACCAATAGATTTCCATCACAATATGTAACAATTTATAACAAATAGACATACATTTATCTTTTGATTCCTAATTCAGCTTTATGTTCTACCCGCCTTTCTATCCTTATTTCTCTTGGGTTAACCTTATATCTTACCCACTTTATTATAAGGAATTTTTCATTCGCTTTTCATATCATTGCCCTTATCACAATTCACAATCTCAATGTTACTTATTGCATGATTCATAGCAAAATATACACATTAGAAGTCAATCTCTACAAATCACAATTTCAATACAATATCAACATGAAACAACTACTTTATCATCATAGGGCAATATTAAAGCACATGATAATATATAGCAACACCACTATATCCTTTTGCATGGTCATAACAATCTTTTACATTCTAATATAGTTTGTACTATTTTTTTTCCAATAGTGTAAACTTAATCATAGTCAATCAACAATTAGTAAGGGCACTACCATACTCTCTAAGCATGCTCAATCCACATATGCATTCATAGCTATTGTTCCATCAAGTATAAATGCCATCAAGTAGTACTAAATAACTATGTAATCTTGCTTTCATCTCAAGGATTCAAAGTGGGAAACAACTGCATCTTGTGATGTAACCATATGTATATATATACATGTTAATGAAGAAATTATCATGATTACACATGGATCAAGTGAACAATCACAAATATTTAAATTCCATTCCATTTATGAATGTATTTGTAGTTCATTTAGCTATGAAGGAAGCTATATATTTTAATCATAGCATTCAACCGATATAAGTAATATGTAAAAATTAGGATAAGATATATACTTACCTAGTGAGGTCCACCTACTTCATCCACTCCAGAGTATTCAGATTCAACTTTGTCCATATCTTCCTACTCATAAATTACAATGATAAATTATGAATACATTGAATTATTCATTTCCTTCCCAAGTTACTATTCTAAAATCTAGTCATGATATTTTGATCTCTTGTATTACAACTCTATCATTTTCCCTTAGATTAATCACAGGAATCTAAATATCTACCATATTATGAAGATCCCTGAATCAAAACCACATAGATAAAATATTAGGATTTGATGCCAAAAAAAGTCTCTATTCACTTCACTCAATTATTCTATGTTATTACTTCTTATATTAAAAAAAATTATCATAAAGAATCTAAGAGTTCTTCCTGGATGAGGATTCTTCCAAATTAAGTATAAAACTGTCAAAATATTAGAATTTTATACTCCAATATTATTCTAATCAAATTATTTTGTAAATCCATACACTTTTTTATACTCTTAACTCTATTTCAATAAAGTCATCAAACCACATTTTACACATTTAGAAATTCCTTGGATCATGCATAAATTTTTCAAAGTAATAGAATGTAATATTTTGTATATATTTTAATCATCCTATTTGAGCATTTTACAATATAAAAGACTATGTTTTTTTTTGGTATGCATCATTATATATATTAAACAAACAAATAGATTTTTCTTAGATTAAACTCAAAATAGCAGAAACATTGAAGTTTGAAGGTATAAATCAATTCATTTCTTCCCAAGTTATCTTGCCAGAGCGTGCTAGTGGCAAGGGTGCACTGAAACGCTAACAAAACGGAGCAAGATAGTAGCTCCAGCTACTGGGTTGACACCGCGCCTCATGGCTCTCCACACGGTTGCCGATGATCGCCACAGTTAAGGAAAGGATAGCGCTAGCTAAGCAGCGAATGGCTGCACGAAGATTAAAGTCAACAGAGTTGCTCTGATTTGCTGGCTAGTCGTTGTTCGCGGCTTCTCCTTCGCGTCTAGGGGCTGGTGCCAAACGAAGGTAGCTCATAATGATGGCCACGACACAAGATAGCTAGTGAGACGAAGGTGATGGCAGTGATGTGATGCCAGAGAGCAGGAGAGAAAGGTCGGTCAAAGAACCAGAGAGAGCAACAACAGAGAGAGAAAGAGAAGGACAAACTTCCACGAAAGAGATATAGCCCAAAAAAAAAATAAAAATGAAAAGGAGGGGAGCCATACGTTTTACTAAGGTACTTTGCGCGTGTCTTGAAGCCACTCTCATGTGATCTTAACTCCCCATTTGGTTGACTTTTTTCAAAGAAAAATGAAAAAGGAAACCTATTGTATGCAAATGTAGTGTAATTATAATCTAAAATTTGCTGGCCACTCTTTTCATTTATCCACTCTCTCATGCCAAAATTGACTATAGTTTCCACTATTTTCATCATGATTATTCTCCTCTTCCCTTTCCCTCTAGATTCCAGGCTATCTAATTAAATTTAATAATTCGAGGGAATAAACCATTAAATGCCAATTTAATATTTGTAAGCAAGAATTTCAATATGAGTTTCCTCACTAGGTAAAACCTATAGTGACCTAAATTTAGACATGCTCATAATTATTAAATATTTCTAACTTTAGGAGAAAATTACCATAATAATTGTTTAATTACATTTTGAAATAAAATATTGGCCATATAAATATAATTCATGTATCCTCTTAATTGAAAATAACTACTCTAGAGCATTTGAAATATATAAAACTTCAAATTTTTTTGGGGGTATAACAGGCTATGTCACTTAATTAATTACATTCCTCATATTTAATGTAGAATAAATAAAATATTTTTCATTATCTTAATATTTCATAATTATAAATATAAGTAAATATAACATTCCTTAAAAAAAATTTCTGCCAAGACAAACAAACTTTAAATCATTGGAAAGAGGTATAAATTATTAAACAAGGGAAAAATAATATATTAATACGTAGCAAAGACTAACACTTTTCTAATTGACGTAATTGGAAAGAGGTTAAATTATTAAACAAGTAAAAAATTATAAATTAGCATGTAAAAAATAATATATCTCTTTTAAATTGATCCAATGCACAAATAAAATCCCCCCAATGTAACTAAAAATCTCAAAATTTGTGGTTATAAATCTTTGTTGACAGAAATACAAATAAAAACGCTCTCCTATCCCTTGGGTAAGAAATTCCAGTAATTTTTAATTATACTACATATCCTCAGTTATGATTAATAAGAAAACTTATCAATTTCTACAAATTTTAATGTCTTGAAAATTAAAAAAATTAAAATTTTAATATGCATAAATTATAAAAAATTAACAAATAAATAAATAAGTTGACAATTATTTTTTATTTATAATTATAACTAAAGATACGAATGATAAGAATTTCTTCTCCGTATACGGCAATCACAGGACCACTGAGTACCCATTTTTTCCCTTTTAACACATTTCAGCCCAAATTGCCTATTTATACGAAGGTGCACTCGAAACAAGAACTCATCAACCGATAATCCATTGTCACCAAACATGAAGATTACCAGAGTTCCTCTCTTCCTTTCTTTGCAAGTTTGTTATACCAATTCCCCTCTCCCTTCACTTTCCCCAATAATTCGTTCAAATTGATTTTCTTTTATCATCAATCTCTTTCCTCTCTTGTCCGAACAGATCACATCTCTAACAGATCACAAGAGATGTGAGGATTAGGAATCAAATCCTGAATATAATAAAAGGCACATAACCTTTAAGAAATATTGAGTGCCACTCGAGTTGAAGGCTTTGGATGACTCTATGATAAATTAATTCTAATATTATGTAATACTATTTTCATAAATATTTGTGTGTTGATATATGTATTAACCAAGAAGTAGATAAAATGGTGATGTTATGAGATAGGTATTGAACAAAGTCAAGAGTTAGTTCAGTAAAAAGGGCGTCAAATTTTATGAACAAATAATTGACATCACTTATGATGTAGTGGTATTGGACATTATTTTTGAGGTTTTTTGGTTTCTTCATAGTCTAAATTTGAATACAGAATTTTGGGTGTATATGTTAATTCTAATATTATGTAATACTATTCTATGGTCAATTAATTCTAATATTATGCAATACTATTTTCATAAATATTTGTGTGTTGATACATGTATTAACCAATAAGTAGATAAAATGGTGATGTTATGAGACAGGTATTGCACAAAGTCAAGAATTAGTTCAGTGAAAAGGGTAATTGACATCATTTTTTATGTAGTGGTATTAGATATTATTTTTAAGTTTTTTTCCTATGTTTTAAATTTAAATACAGAATTTTATGTGTATATGTTAAGTAACTTGCTACTTCTAATATCAATAATAATGTCACTGTTTATATTTTCAAGAATCATTGATGAAGTGCATATATATGAAGTAGTATACGCCATGCATGCAATAAATTTTCACTATTTCTGGCATATGTCTGGCTAATTGTTCCATCTAATGCGTGCAAGCAGTGATTCAGCAGCCAATGCAAGATTTTAATTATTGGCTTAATGCAATAAATATATAAATTTAACTCTTGACATGCCTTTTCATCCATAGCAGCAGCCACAATCACCTTCACCAACAATTGTTCCTGCACGGTATGGCCAGCGACCCTAACTGGCGGTCAACAGTCCCAATTATCAAAAACCGGCTTTGAGTTGCCAACTAGAGAATCCAATTCGTTTGATGTCTTGCCTCCTTGGTCAGGCCGCTTCTGGGCTCGCACCGGATGCTCCAACGATTCCGGAAGATTCTTTTGCACCACCGGAGACTGCGCCTCCGGCCAAGTGGAGTGCGCCGGAGCCGGTGGCATCCCATCTCCAACTTTGGCAGAACTCTTTGCTGCAGGTAACGGTGGAGAAGATACCTACGACATCAGCAATGTGGATGGATTCAATGTGCCAATGTCTATTGCCCCACAAGGCGGAAGCGGTGACTGCATATCCACAAGCTGTACTGCAAACATAAACCTGGCTTGCCCGGCAGAATTGCAGTTGAAAGGGTTCGACGGAAACGTGGTCGCTTGCAAGAGTGCGTGATATATTGACTTTGAATCAGGATCAGTATTGTCGCCGCGATGCTTTCAGCACACCAAAAACATGTCCTCCTACAAATTACTCGCGGTTTTTTAAGCGGTAGTGCCCTGAAGCTTATAGCTATGCTTATGATGATAAAAGTAGTATTGTCACATGCTCCGACAAGCCCAGCTACACCATCACGTTCTGTCCTAATTAATCACAGAATAAGGTTGTAATAGAATTGAAAAAATACATGCTATTCCATAATAGCAATAAATAATCATGTGATTTTTGTTTTTATCAAGTATGCATCTTTATACGAAGTTTAATTATTTTTTCTTAATTATATAATTTGTTTTTAGTTTCCTCCTCTATGGACCAAGAGTTTTTCTGTCGGGGATTGTTAATTTTGGAACTGTGAAAGGGAGGATTGTAGGTTACCAATTAATTACCAACAAATGACCCCATGCCCGAAGAAAGATTAGTAATTGAGCTTCTAAATTGTAGTTGTAGTGTCAAATGTAGTTATCATATATTTAGGAACCATTTGTTTGGAGTAATTACAAAAGGAAAGGAAATTAAAAGATTTTATTCTCTTTGCAGGTGTTTGGTACAGATAATTTCATTTTTTTTTTATTTTCCTTAATAGAATTATTTCAAATAGGGCAATAATGATTCTCCTAATTTCTAAGGAATTCATATTTCTTCATTCTAAATCATGAGTTTATCATTTCTAATGATGATGATGATAAAATATTTTAGATTTTAGGTTTTTTATTTGTTAGATTTGTTAAGATCATTTGAACTAAATTTGTATAATTTAGGGTTTAGCAACTTCTAGTTAATTGATTTTACTATTTTGAAGCTCAATTACAATTTTCTTTGTCTATCAATAATTTGTGTTTACACATTTGTTTGTGTTGTATTTCAACTTTCTTTGTCTATCAATAATTCTTTTCTATTAGTTGGCTCCATGTTTAAAGAATTATGTCCAATTACAATATGGTCCCTTTTTTTTTTTTGGAAAGTACTACCCTTTTTTGTACAACAATTTGTTCATATTTATTTTTTCTTTGTTAAAATGTACTATCAACATGAATGGATCTAAAGGGTGGTACTCTATGATTTTTTTTTTTTGCTTTAATTTTCCCTATACATTGGATTATAATTTGTTTCTTATAATAAGGAGATCTAAACTTATTTAAAGATAATAAAATTGAGATTTAAACACCTAATCTTAAACTTATATTTAAGTCTTGACTAAACTTATAACATGTGTTTTCATTCTCACCTAATTAAAAGATGGAAAATTGGTATTAGTTTTAGATAAATTAGTATTTGTTAAATTAGAAAATTAAAAATAATTCTTAATTTAGTTATAAAATTGATATTAGTAATAATTTTATGATTACTATTCATTAATTTTTAATTAAGCTTTTATTTGCTAGGTTAGAAAATTAAGAGTAATTGTTAGAGAAGTTTAAAAAAAAATAAAACTAGTTTTGGTTTTAGAATTAGTTTTTAGGAAAGAGGGTATCTATTAAGCTCAAAAATTGAAATTAATTCTTATTGAAATTAGAAAATTAAAATTAGTTGTGTTGGTGTTAGAATTATTTTTTAGGTAAGTTAGTATTTATCAATCAATTATTTCATTTATTGAATACTGTAAGGTATTATATCATCATTACGTGAAGGTAATTTACTTACACTAATGGTGGTAGTTGTGGTTTCAGAGGTCATAATATTAGCTTAGCAACTCCTTTATCTTTTGCTACTTTGTGCACATACATAACAACACCCACAACACTAGTTAGTTTGGAGGTGTTACTGTTATCACTTGGGTAGGAGTCCCAGACTTCCTCACATGTTCCCGAGGGCCTTCCCAGCCTACTCCTTAGGACCCTATTTAGCAAAATATAGAGCACTTGAGACCATTAGTCTGAGACAATTACTAGCATAACCCGGATATATAGACCCAACTAATGATAGGATTTCAGTGCATCCAAAAGATGACTTATAAATATTGATTAACAGCCAATTATTTATTTATATTAATTAATTTATTTTTGATATGGTTGCATACTTATTACTACATTTACTTATGGTCCAACTAGGAATATAACAAAGGTGATACAAGTGTATTTTATGAAGTTGTTCCTTACCTACATCAGCATCTTTGAAGGGTTTAAATTTGGATGGTTTAGGGATTAATAGGTAAATTTAGGATCTAGTATTATCATATTTTTTACAATTATATTTTAATTTAACAATTATTAATATTTCACTTCAATTATTCGATACTTGCAGGGCATAAATAAGTGCCAGCTTGAGATTGACTATCTAATTAAAAAGAATTTTACCTATAAAGACCTAATCAATTACATGAGCATAATAAAGCCAGCAAGGAAGGGCTTACTAAAGAAGTTTGAGTATATTCTTGAAGACATTTTAAAGCTTTCAAAAGAAATGGGCTAAAGATGCTAGCTTTATGAGAAAGCAAGAAGTCAATAAAAAAAGGCGTCTATTATTAGAGGGAACCTCAGTTCCATCTCTGTATTAAAGCAAAAGAAAGAGATGGTGGGTAGTTTTAGTTAGCTTTAAAGTTAAATTTAATGTTGTTTAACTAATTCTTTAATCTACTTTTGTGTCTATGCATAAATTCCAAGATAACTAGCCTTAATCTAATGCTTACTAATGAGGAGGAGCTCCTATGCATTCACACCTATGTGGCTTTGGAAAGCATTTGACAATTTATAGACAAAAGAGCAGAGAGGACTTAGGTAAGATTTAATTTCTATCTTTGATATAAATGCATTATTGTGATTTATTTATATATATATTAAGTGTAATAAATTTAATTTTATAGGTTGAGTACTAAAAGATGCTAGAAGCTTAGTCTTTTCAAGCATTAACTCAAGTTGGTTAAGGTAACTTTACACAAGTCAATGAGACTTCATTATGGATAAAGATAGTTGGTAATCAAAACAAAAAAAGTCGCATTTATGGCATGGCATTGGAGGCATACAAACTTATTAAGCCATTATTTGTCATGACTAGTTCATCCACATAACCTTAGCTAGAGAAGCTACAAAACACCATGCAATGCTAGCATGTAAAGCTTGAGATAACATGAGAAAGGATGATAACTCAGGAGCAGTGAGCTATTTCTTAGTAATTGATGATTAAGGAGCATTGACATAGCATCAACATATTGTTTGTAAGGTTGTAGATGGCCACCATTACCATTTCCCAATAATAGCCACCATTAACTGATTAGAGATGCAATTGTCTTAAGGATAAATAGCAGGAAGATATAGATAGCTAGCTGCCTAAGGTTTTGGTTTTTATATGCATATATATACATATGTTTATATGTTTTTTAATAATGAATTTCATTAAATTTACTATTTTTTACTTTATATAAATAAAAACTTTACATTCAATTTTGTTTTTATGAATTTTGATTCAAATATTTGATTGTTAATAGGGTTTAAGAATTATGAATTTTGATTATTGTAAGGTGTTTGTTATTTGACTTGTTGCAAAAATATGCAACACATAAATAAATATATCTTAAATTAGTAATGGATTTTTTAATACAAAACCACTAATTTTTCAAAAATTTCCTAACTTGGTGATGGAATTATCAACGAAATATTCTGTTGCTAACTCCTAACTTAGCAAAAGATATAACGATAAACTAAAATTAGCAATGAAATTATCCATCATTAAATTCTAGTTCAACAATAGAAGTTTTATAAATAAATATTAATTTAGTGATGGACATTGGAGTTACTAGGTCCATTCATTATTTGTTTCATTTGTCATTGGTTTGCAAAATTAATGATGGAAATACTGATAGAAATTAGCAACGGATAGCCAAGTTTTGTTGCTCATTGAATTACTAATACAATATTTACTTACATATTGTTATTTGCCCTATTTTTTTAGTGATAGATTATTGACAATTAGAGACGAACTTTTTTATCACTAATTGATTTTTTTTAGTGGGCAGCTCTATAAATAGTGAGCCCATTTGTGTTATTCATAACAACTTATTAGAATAAGATACATAAAACTCCAAAGCTCTCTTAAAACTTTGTTGGCAAGGATCAAAATATTTGAAGTCTCAAGCTTTAATCAAGATCATCCATTTTGAGGTGAAGACTTCAATAACCTTTAAATCTTTTCAAGAGTGAAGCCTCAATGAAGATTCTACCCTTAATTGGAGATAAAGCTTTTTCATAACCGTCCTTTAAAGTTAAGATTCAACCTTTAGTTCAAAAACAAGCTTATCAAAACCCTTGAAACCAAAACTTATTGTTTGATTCAAGATTAAGCTTCTCACAGCCCAAAACAAAGTTAAGTTGAAGAGACAAATCAAGGGATTATCTTATTCCTTATTCATGAATTAAAAAAAATTACAGATTATACTCTATATCTTCAAAAAAAAAATTAAATTTGTTTGTTCTCCATTTTTTTATCCCATAAATTCTTATTGAGAATTTTGTAGGTACAATGAGAACCCTCATAAATATTTGTGTGAGAGGTAGGAATATTAATTAGGAAGTTATAGCATCATGGTTGAGAACCATTATATGCATTTTATTGTAATCTTTAATAATATAGGTAATCCTTTTTATCCATGATTTTTCTCTAAAGTTTAGGATTTTTCATATTAAATCATTCATATGCTTCATTGTGTTATTTTAATTGATTTATTTGTTTAATGTTTATGTGTTTAAAGAGGAGATATTTTTTCCAACAAATTATGATAATGCCATAACAAAAATGATAATAAATCTGACAGTTCAGATGTGTGAAATGATAAATTTGTCTTATGAATAAAAGCAAATTTTGACCTTGTTGAAGTACGTTAATTTCCTGTTAACATCTAATGACGAATCTAGGGTTAGTTGTGCTGTTAACGACGCTTGTATGCAAGGAAGAAGGCCTTATTGATTGCTTCTAACTTCATGTGATCTCAAGTAGGTGTGTAATGGGTTGTAGGTCTACAAGATTTGTGGGTTTATGTAGGCAAGTCCACACAAGCCACCACCTTCACCTATGCTAGCTTACTTGTGGGAGCACGCGTAAGTCCATGGAAGATCATGGGCTTTTTTATTTTTTATTTTTATTTTTTTAATAACTCTTTAAATATTTTAAAAAATTAATTCAATCCAATTCAATTCTTAATCTAATATATAATGAATTAATGTAATTTTTTAAACTTATTTGACTAACTAATTATATAAAATAATAATTTTGATTAATCAATTATAATTTATAAAAAATATTTTTAATTTAACTTAATCTAATATTTTCTTAAAAGTGTCTTTGATGTTCAAAGTTCCTTTTTAAATTCTTGTATGTGTGTTTCTAATTATTTAATTGTTTTTAATTATGAAAAAAAATATGCAAGCTACTCGTAAATCCTCTAAACTTACCCAAATATCCATTTTGAATAAGGGCTTATGTAATTTTGTGCGGGTCCAAGTCTATGCAAACCAACCCTACATAGCCCACCCGGTGCCCAATTTTCATGCCTAATCTTAAGTCTTGGTGTGAACTTGTGAATTGATTTTAGCTATGTCAAAATAGGTTATGTTTAATAGATTAACTTGCTATTGGTATAAATTTTCTTGATTTGAGACTAAGACTAATATAGAAAATGATAGCAATATTTTAACCTAGTAAAGGACAAAAATTGTTTAATCTAATTTAGTAAAAGACTAAGACTAATAAGTATTAATCTATCAGGTTATTAGTCTAACTTATTTATAGTAGTAAATAATAAATGATTAATTTATTATTGTATGTTCATATATATTAAAATAATAATTTTAGTATATTAAAATTATATCTTAATATATATAATATTAAAATTATATACATGAGTAATATTAAATAATTTTTAATATTAAAATAATACATTTATATTTTAATATTATTAATATATATTATACAAAGTTATTAAAATAAATAATTACATTGAAATTAAAAAAATTAATTAAAATTATGTGATAGATTCAATTACCATAATAAAACTTAAAAATTAACAAAAAAATTATTGCACAAAGTAATTATCATAACTAAATATATAAATATAGTAAATTACTATAACTAAATAAATATATTAGTCATACATTATTATTAGTACAGTAAAATAGTGATATATATATATATGTTGACACCCAATTTTATCCAACTAATAATATAACTAAAATAAAAATTTTAAAAAATAAAATTTAATTAAAAATTAATTAAAAATAAAAATTTATAAAAATTAAAATTATGAAAATTAAAAATTAAAAAAAGAGAGTGTTGTATTCAATTATTCCCATTTCTCACTTTCAATGTGGGTGGCTACTTCTAAATTTAATTTTACAAATTTTAACCAAAAATTTTGAAATATGTTTCACCACCTTGACAATCTTATTTCCACTTTTCATATGGTGTTTGATTTCTTCGCCTATTATAGAGCTTGTTTCTTTATCAATTGGGTTAAGAGAATTCTTTTCTTTCATATAAGAAGTGTGTTATTCATGGACGGCTTCTCTACTTTTTTTATTTAGCTCTCATTAACTTTAAAATGGAAAGGTAGAGGAGAGCCAAGGGCAGAAAAAAATCTAAAAAAGAAAGAGAGAAGCAGGAGAATAACAAAGAAAGATAAAAAAATGTAAGAGAAGAGAAGAGGTATAAAGATCGGAAAGGAGAAGAGGAAGAAAAGAAGAAGAAGAAGAAGAAAGAAACAAGAAGAAGAAGAAGAAGTTCATAGATGAAGAAGAGAATATGTAAGAGAGTGTGCAAGAAAGAAGCAAGAGATTTTAAAAAATTAAAAAAAAAGAAGAAGATGAAACGACACCATCCATTATCAGTATTCCACCCCCTTTCTATTTTTTCCTTTATTTTTAATTTAATTTAATTTAATTTAATTTAATTTTTATCATTTAATATTTTTATTAATTAAATAAAATATAAATTAAAAAATTTTTAGAAAAAATCAAAGGGGGAATGACGTCCTTATAAAGGACGTCCCCCCCCCCCCACCAGCTTCAATGGATGGCACAGTACCTAGTGCTGTCCCATCCACTTTTTTAATTTTTATTTTATTTTATTTATTTTATTTATAATAAAAATTAATTAATATTTTATATATTTAATATATAATATTAAATATGTGCAATTCTTATAATAGAATAAAATAAAATAATTTAGAGATTCAAATTATTTAATATTCTTGAGGTGAGAGATATTTTTTTAACATAGAGTGAGTTGATTAAATTAAAAAAACTCAATATTTTATACATAAAAAATATACTATATTTGTCATGTGCACCCATGATTTATATTTATATTTTAAAAATATATTATATATATTTGTGATGATGGAATAATATTGAAATTAATTACAAGTGCAATAAGTATAATTTCAATTTGTCCTAAGTAATTCTTTAGTCATATTTAACCATAAAGTTAGGCAAATATGATATTTTAAAATTATAAAAATAATATTGAATTATGATTTCAATTTTTCTAAGCAGTTACGTATTCAAATTTGATCATGAAGTTAACAAATTTGATACTTTAAAATTGCAAGATAATATTAAAATTATAATTTCAATTTTTCTAAATTTTTATTTTAGATTTAACCATAAAATTAGACAAATTTGATATTTTAAAAATTATAAAAAATATTGAATTATGATTTCAATTTTCCTGAGTAATTATATATTCGGATTTAGTCATGAAGTTAACAAATTTAATATTTTAAAATTGTGGGATTATATTGAAATTATAATTTCAATTCTTCTTAATTTTTATTCTAGATTTGGTCATAAAGTTAGACAAATTTGATAATCTCAAATAAAAATCATCAATATGATACTTTTAAATAAATGAGCAAATAAAATTATGAAAAAAACAAAATTTTTATTGTTTTATTTTACAAAATCATATTATAATTATTTTATTAAAAATATTATAAAATATAATTAAAATATTTTAATAATTATTCATAAAATAAAATAATGAAATAGAAATATTTACAAAAAGATAAAATAATAATTGATCAATAATAAAATAAAAATCATTTGAAAATATTTTTCAAATATAATAAAATAAAAAAATTATTTGAATAATAAAATTTGTGCTTATGATGTATTGAAATTAAGTAATTTGACTGTAGGTGTTATCATAATAGTACTTAGTATTATTGAAGTATGTTATTTTATTCAAATCCTATCATAAAGTTGAAAAGGATTTAACAACTAAATCAATAAATTATTAAATTTTTTCTAAAAATGTAAAATATAAAAGTCTTTTAAAAATAATAAAATTTATGCTTATGACATATCAAAATTAAGTAATTCGATTGCAAGTGCAATCATGGTGGTACTCAACATTGTTGAGATACTTTTCATCTGAATTCTACCATAAAATTTGATAGATTTGGATAATCAAATCAATAAGTTAATTTAAATTAAAAATTATATTCTTAATAATATACACACGTAATATAATAAAGACTATCATAATTTAACTCATAAGATAGAATTAGAATAAATAGATAATCATTTTTTGAATAAATGTTGTAGGGTGCTAATACATTCCTTATATATAACCAATTCCCGAATCCAACTCTAGAAATATAGACCAATTTCAGTACTCCAATCACACCATAAAAAATTATTGGTGGCGACTCCTTTTTCTTTTTATTCACACATACCATAAGATCACATTCCCGAAGAAGGCATGGAAGCCCCCGCTCGCCTCCCTTTGATCCCACCACGGGGCATGTTGCGACAATACATATATTATGAATTTCATTTACAAAATATTTGTATCCATTCTAATTAATACTATATTTTTTGTAGGTGCCACAATTTTTAATTACTTTTCTAATTGGATGTTTTCATATTAAAAAATATTATACTTTAATTTTTTACTATTTTTATTATATTTATTAAAAATGATAATGATAATAATAATTAATTTTAATTAACTAATAATGTGAAAGTAAAAATAAATAAGTGATGTAATAATAATAATAATAATAATAATAATAATAATAATAATAATAATAATAATAAGAATAAGGCAAAACAAGTTGCAAAACCCACCTAGGATTGCTTGCAAAATATCGAGCTAGGACTAGGGTTGGAACTAGTATTATAACAACTTGATCTAATCTGATTTGATGAAAAAGTACTTTAACCTAAAATTGGTCTAACATGTAATTTTTACATGTGAGGCTAGCTTAGTTAGGTTAGGTTAAGTTAACTCATTTTAATAGTACTAATTGTTTTTTTTTCTTAAAAAAAAAGTCTTTGGGTGATTTATCTTCACACTAATTTGGTCTCATATGTTGAAATTAAATGAATTGATTAATAACATTAATAATGTTAATAAACCCATTGATCATTACAACAAATTTAAGTAGAAATTCATCAAATGGTCATTTGTGGTGTGATAGCAAGTATCATGGTGCATTTGTACAATAGATGTTATTTTAGTGAATCACCCAATATGATAAATAACCACTTTAGAAATTAAAATATTAACACATTTTTTCTCAATAAATGTTATTCTTAGGATTCAAACTCTTTGCCTATTAAAAAATAAAATCTATTCAAGATCAATATATTTTCCCATGAACCTAACACCTAATTGACCAATATATGTTATTTTAGTTGTAAAAAGGAGTTTGGTTCTCTCTTTCCCCTTTATTATTTCATTTCAAATTTGATGAAAGGTCAAGAAAATTATTAAAATCTCTAGTAGATGTCTAAAGTTCATGATCTAAGACTTTTAATTTCTAGAAAACAAAGCCCCTCCATTTACTTGACTATCATTAGGAGAAAATAGTTAAATACCCAAACCTATTTTAGGAATGAATTAATTTTCCGTCTCATCTCACTCCATAATATACATCAATAAATGCCCTCCACCAAAACAAACACACACACACATACACAAATGCCCTCCACCAAAAAAAAAAAAAACACACACACACACACACATCTCACTGCATAATATACATCAAGAAATGCCCTCCACCAAAACACACACACACACACACGGCTATCATTAGGAGAAAATAGTTAAATACCCAAACTTATTTTAGGAATGAATTAATTTTCTGTCTCATCTCACTCCATAATATACATCAAGAAATGCCCTCCACCAAAACACACGCCCACACAGACACACACAACTATCATTAGGAGAAAATAGTTAAATACCCAAACTTATTTTAGGAATGAATTAATTTTCTGTCTTATCTCACTCCATAATATACATCAAAGAAATGCCCTCCATCAAAACAAACATACACACACACATATCCTTTCCCTTGCGAGCAAGCATATGCACAACATACGGCAGAGCTTCTGAAGGACACCTGTCCATGCACTTTATCATATTTAAAAGGTGGTTGCTATGGTGTCTTTAGGAGAATCCTGAAGGAGTTCTCGGCATGCGGCAAAATGCTATAAGACCAAGTATCAAATGATGCAGTGAAATAAAGATTTTTAATAGTCAAAATTACTTGGGTAAAATTGTTAGAATGGCCCTATTTTGAAAATATTGCCGGATCCCATCCCATGTCAACAACAAATATCTTGTCTTGTTTGTGTAAGAGTTTGGCGATTCCGAAAGCATTTTGGATAAAAATCCTTCAACGGCAACTCTTTTCTGCTCCGCCATGATTGAAGATTTCAAATCATCAACGTGTCACTGTTGTTAATGTAAGTTGAAACCCGAAGAATTGGCTCTGGCGATTCTGTGATGAGTGGGAATTGAGTCAAGGGTTTTTATTAGAAGGTTGGATTTGTTTCAATTATATAGGATGAGCTATGGCTATATTGGTTGGGGCTTGTGCGGGCCTCCCAGTTGGGAATCAATAATATTTAGATAAAATGAGAATTCTTATTTGTTGTTAACATTTCAAACACAAAAATTGTTTCAGTTTTGAGCAATGTTGTTGTCAGTGAACGCAGTTCCTAGATTGGACATTTTGTTGAATTCAGAATATAACTTATCATTGGAAAGGAAGTAAATCAAACTACGGATCAAATAGTGGACTAGGCAGATGATGGGAAGGGAAATGCAGCTGTTGGCTTCTCTTCCCCAGGATATTAGTAAACGTCTATATTTTGCCGTCATTGTTTTGTCAACTTCATTGTCATTATTTCCGTCTTATTCGGAGCTTTTGTTGCCTTATCTGATATTTCTCTAGGTCCCAGAGCTGGAGATGATGACTATAGTCCCATGTAGCTTACTATATTTGTCCAAATGAATTTCTTCTATTTGTTGCGTCGTAGAGGAAAAACATATTATTTGGACATTAAACATGGGTGATCATTTATCAATTATATCTGCAAATCCTGTAACAATCATGTACTAATGTGAGTAGGGTTTTATTGTACATTACAGTTTCTCTATTTTCTTCTGCACACAGTTTTTATGGATGTGAAGCAAATGGCATTCAATGAACTACCCGCAAAGATGGTAGTAGAGAAGCCTCTACTTCTCATTTTAGGATTTGGTATGAGGAACCCATTAATATCAGCATTACAGTGCTCTTGCGGTCCACTTGCAAATAACATGCTAATGACATTATATGGACCCCAAGACTTAGCGAACAACAGTGCCATTTTCAGGCATCTTCACTTCAATATATTTTAGTATATATTTTATTCAATTTTCACATCCAAATAAAAATTAAATTGAAAAGCAACAATTTTTATAAAATATTCAAATACATATATTTATTATTAATTTTTATAATATATTTATTATTAATTTATATATATTATTAATTTATTATTAATATTCAAATATATATACTTATCCTAGAAGAAGACTATTATATTAAATTTATAATCTTCAGCACCATTTAGAGTGTAAATAGTATGAACCAACAGGGAAAAAAAATGTAGGAAAGCTATAATTGGAACATAGTTTTGGGCAGAAATTTTTTTTTCCCTACGCTGAATACATGTATATCGGCCAGCATTTGAATTGACACATCAGCGTCACCTCGTTGACCCAACGCAAAACATCCGCCGTTTCTATTGGGGTCATTTTATTATTTTATACTTTTCATCGACAGTTTTTTATTTTGGCTGTCCAACACATAATTCGTTTAATATTTGTGTGGCTCAAATTTCAGCTTCTTCATCTTATGACTATTTATAATGCCAACTCTATCTTGATACTCACTGTTCAATATATGAGGTTTACACTCTTTAAAAAAGCATTCTTGAATCCAATACCTATAAATATAAAGCATTCATGAAAATTTGATGTATAATATTATATCTATAAATTTCATATAAACCAAATACAAAAAAAGATGAATAAAATTAAATTTCTTAGTTGTAAAAATATGTAAAAATTACGTCAAAATGATAGGTAGTAAAATATGATCAATCATGAAGCCAAAAAATAAATTGTAAGAACAAATAGAAAACCTAAAGTAATTTCCTACATTTATATTCTGCATTTTTCTAATGAGTACTAAATGTCACATATTTAGCCATAAGCTAATGGAGCTTAAGTCTTGCAAATTAATTAATGAGTATAAACACAAAATCAACGAGAATATATCTCATTAAATAGATAATCATTTTAGGATTAACAAAGTTTTAAGATGAAATTTACAAATAGTAACATGGATTACTCTTTACATTTTCAACTTATAGTGTACTTTAACATTTTCATTTTCAACTCATGCCATCATCCACTCTTTATATTTTCAATTCGCTCCTAGGGGAAGTTTCAATGTTGATTACTACAAAATACTAATGGCTAAAGTTAGCTCAACTAAGCCACATTAGATACTAGACATCAATTAAGTACAAGAACACCATTATCTTTAATAAGATGACATCATTCTATTGACTAATTTTTAACGTTGATTATTAAACAAGAACTAACATCATAATAATTGAATATCAATTATTTTAAAAATCATTTTCTTTTCCCTAGGTAACATTTTCAATAAAATTGATTTAATTATATATATCATATGCATCAAACCGAAACCAAATGACAACTTTACACACACACACACACACACATATCAAACCAAAATTTAAAACACAATTTATATATATCACATATTTATATAGGTTCATCTAGAAACAAAATTTGTTCACATTTATCATATAAGCATATAACAAAACAAATTAAATATATAACCTAATTTATAGCTTTGTAAGTAGTATCAAGTTACAATTTTATAATATAAGTATAAATCTTGTAGGAATACTAATATTTATGAACTGATTAATTTTTTTTTATAAATTCAACTTACTCTACAAAAAATTGATAGCATTAAAATTCATTTTTACATTACCACATTTTTGTAATATGATTAAATAGATACAAATAACAAAAACATGAATGTAAATGTATAAAAAAAATGGCAAAAGAAAAATTATGAAAATATATTCTATGATTTCATTTATTTCTATATCAGTACATTAGCATATACACTAAAAATGTTATAATTTATAATGACCAATAGAGATAGCTTCTAAGATTGAAAGTGTACATCAATGACTTTTGGAATCCATCAATAGAGACAACTTTTGAGATAGAGAGTGTAAATCATTTTATTCAATATTATCACAGCTATTGAAAAAATTCTAAAACCTCTCAAAGTTCCTTTCATAGACTTATACTTATACTTCAACACTGAACACAAGGATTCTACAAAGTATTTGAAAGGATTCTTGTCAAAGTCCTTTCAAATACTTTGTAAAATACTTATGTTGATATCCGAAGTATGGGTATAAGTCCCTAAAAGGAACTTCAATTGATTCAAAAACCTTTTCAACAGCTTGGTAAAGCTGAATATCACAATCTCCACCCTTAAAATCAGAAGCCTTATTTTATATGGAAATTAAGCCTTTTGATATATCTCTAATTTGTTTCAAATGGGAAAGGAGACTAATATTTATAAGCATATGTCAGTTATTAATAGAATTTGACATCTTAGGTTTGATCATTTCTTAAGAAAGTAGCTATTAGCATATCTTAAGACATTTGTTAAGTATTTAATTGACATGTAAACTTTTAACATAAATTATTACTATGATTTAAATGGCCTTAGACAATGAATGTCATTCATTACATCTTTAAGTTTTCATTTTTTTCCTTATAAATTAACAACTACCATCATTTTAGATATTGGTTGGACCCAAAACTGACATCTTATCATTACAAGGATTTTTCATATAGTTTTTGCTATATATCTATATTGAAATTATGAATATGAAAAGAAATTTTTTTGAATTGTTTGTAATAGAAAGTTAAATTTATTTTATTGCTTTCTTTTTAGTAATCCTTATAATCCAAATGTTAATACAATTTCAACATAAATTTAGCTATCATTAAATAATTCATTGTGAAAGTACAAATAGATGAGTAAAGGGAAACAATTCTGCACAAATTTATACTATGATTTATTTTTTTTCCAAATCATTATACTACATGTTTATATCAATACACAAAATCTACAACAAAACCACCATGCAATAAATTCATCATCCTTAATGTAAAACTTCAATTTGTTGCTCAATTATTTTTATTTTAATCATAAGAGTATACAATAGAAAAATTGAAAGGTATGTAGGTGAATTAAACTTAATTTTTCTTGCTGTACTCTTCTATATTTAATTACTATGGAAGGAGGCTTTACTTACAAAAGGAGGATCCCATCTCATAGTAGTGAAAGGCAAGTCTTTCAAGAAGATTCACAACATTTCTAAATGTGCTAGATGATATAGAAGGAGAACTATCTTCAAATTCAACAGGAACTTTAGGATTAGGTAATAAAAGCAAAAGTATCACTAAGATGTTTAAAATAAAAAGTGTGAGTGAAATTTATTGGTAATAAGCAGAACATTAAAGATTGGTTATAAAACTAAACCAACATTTAACATATGATTTTTAGATATTAGTTATGTCCTAAACCAATGTGTAAATTTTTACATTTCTCAAAAAGATTTTTGAAATGCCTTTTAGATAACAATTATATAAAATACTGATGTCTTTAAGTTTCATTGTTTCCTAAAATATTGTAAGTACTATGAAGTTGGATGTCAGTTAATTCCAAATTTATGTATTAATTTTTGCATCTTTTCACTAAAGATATTTAGACTACCTTTGAATGCCAGTTTTGTTATAAATTTTCCTATTTTTTTTCAATTATGTAATCTATAATATGAATTTATACAAAAAGTTATTTATATTTTAATATCTCTTATTTGTTACATTTTGTAAACAAATTCATGGTGAAATTTAATTGTCATTGAACATTTTATTATGAAATACAACTAGATGAGAAAAATAAACAATTTTGCAAATTTATTCTAACATTTTATTTGTTTCCAAATCATTACATATATGTATGAATTTCATAAAACAACATACTCAAAAACTATAATAAATCATTAATACATATTTACAACAAAGTCACTATGTGGCTAAGTTTACATCTCTTAAAGTATCAAAATCCTTATCCTTGTTGCAAATTCTTGAAGAAAGCTCTATTTCTCTTAGTTGGAACCTACTACTCTTTTAATCATGTTGAAACGGAGAATGAGGAGAAGTGCTCCACAAGATTCTACGAATTTTAGGCTTCTTTATAAACTCTCATGCATTCAATGGAATATGAAAACAATTTACCCATTCATGCTCCTAATTGAGAAATTCTTCAAAATGCCACTTTATGCTTACTACCTCTGTAGCTTACACAATGCCACTTTCCCATAAGCTCTCTCAAACTCGTTACCACCATAACTCGTTCAACGAGTAGTTACCTCTATAACTTTATGCTTACTACCTCTGTAGCTTACACAATGCCACTTCCATAGCAATAAAATGTATGCCAACACTATGGCTCATGAATAATGCTTAGCAATTTTTAAATCACCTACTAATAGGTGTCTTGCAAGAAGCCTATAACCTCGCTCCCAAGTCTATTTGTTTTCTTTTGGTCAATTCATTGCACTTTGTAATGTCATTTTCACATTTAATTGAATCCTCTCATCCTCTTTTAATCAATACCTTTTGACATCTTATTGATCATCACAGCCTACTCTTGGAGTTAATGCTCACTAGCATCGTGGTCCTCACAACCCCTCCTTAATGTGTATCCTTTGATAACTTCATGAGCACATCCTCTAATGACTCCCTCATTTCAACTCATAAATGGGGGTTGAGTATAGAGCATCCTCCACTCTAGCTCTAGCTTCATTTTGCTTGTGCATGAGCAAATGTGAGCTCAATGTTACAAAGTCTCCTCGACCAAACAACTATATAGTGCTAGTTTGCTACCACTCTTTCAAGTCATTGTTGTCACTCTGCAAATCAACTATATAGCTTGGCCTACTACATTGAAGAATCATATGGGAAGATTACATGCACTTTATCTAACCCATAAATTATGTATATAGCATCAATTCCTCTGAATCTCCACTCAATCCTTTGGCTATGCTTGTCCAAGCAAAATAGGTGATCCTTCCAAATCTCATTGACATGATTTTGGATTGCTCCCACCAAAATGATTTGTTTATGCCCTCTAACTATGGTCACACACTCTTGTATGACCAATGGCTTCACCCTTCAATTCCATCGATCCCTCAAGCAACAGTTAAGCCTTCTGGCAAGACCAAGACTTCACCCTCTAGTTCTATTAATCCCTCCAGTAGTTAAGCCCTCTGACAAGACCAAGGCTTCTCTCACTAGATAGGCCATCAATTCCCTCGTCCCACTAGATGGTGGTTCCTATTCGTCGATGTCGCTACTTTAAATAAGCATATAACTAATGTCCCATGCACATAACAAGTAAGATAGCCCATTTAGCATAAATGCTTGTGCCTAACATACCAATCCAAAATCACTAAACCTTAAATCATTCCACTAGCATACTAGCTTCTCAAACTGATCCAATCTCTTACACCTTCTGGTCAAACCTTTGGCAATGACACCACCAAGTTTATGAGAATGATAGCTTCACACATACTACATATATCATTAGACAAGCCACATCAAAACCAATTATGCCTACCTAATCATGGTCCTCTAGCACAAACCAAGTTTTGATACCATTTATCATAGTCTGACAGCTCCTAAAATCATGTGGCACATGTTGGGCACTCTTGGCGAACATGCCAACCTTCCCACTTAAAATCCTTTTTAGGCATAATAAAGATAGCAAAAATCATAAGGTTAAAAGCCAATATTGTACATTACTAAAGCACTTACCCATAGTGGACTATAAGATCCTTCCATATAGGAAGCCTTTAGGCACTACAAACCATAAAGGACAATTGAATAGGGAGATGGATACTCCATTTGCTTGATTTATGCCTCATTCTATAGTTTAGAGTGTGTAGGGAGATGGTCACAAGTCAGCATACTCCCGTCCCTAACTTAGTGTCTAAGTGCCCTACTAGGTCCTTGACACATTCACCATTTTAAAGAGCATCTTGAACAAAAGGCCAAATAGCAGAAGTAGACATACTTTTTTCAAATTATTATAAGCTCTTTTCGCCATGCATTGAATGTCCAATTCACTCGAAAACCAATTGACATGATGATAAAAAAGCGATGATCACAAATATAAGCTTCTTGAACTCCTCTAACTTCTTGAACCTTTTAAAATGACTAAAATACCCCCAAACTTGAGAAAATTAGGAAAAATAGTACACTTGCCAGATTGTTCTGAAATTTTAGCCATAAGACCACTACAATATATTGGACTTTTTCACAAAGTATCATCTCAACTCAAGCATATTTACCTATCGAACTGCCACAACTATTAGCTTGTGATACAATGCATGATGATGTTGATTGTATGTATTATATGTATGAGTTAAAAATTTTCGCCTAAAATTAGTGCAAGACTTCTATTTAGTGGGTTGTGATTTGGTACTTTATATTATTTTACAAAAAACGAATCTCCTGTAGTTCCCAAGTAAACTAGACTTGCTCAAGAATAACATTTTTTCTTATGCGTCTCAGAATATTGATGATACATGCAAGCCAATCCTTGTACGGGGAAATTTCATGTTTTTTGGTACTATTGAACTTTGATTTATGATATTAAATGAAATTATTAGTAATACTATATATATCAAAAAATAAAATTTGAAATTGGGTTCTATATAAAAATTAAAAGCTATTAATTAAATAAAAATATATAGAATTCAATTTAACAAATAAAAAAAATTTAAAGTTTGATTTTTATGTTATTTTTAATTTATAATATATATTTTTTTAAATGATTGATCCTATCTATTGTCTTTTACTTGCAAATGAATGGCTAGTGGTCAAACATCAATTTTTTTAAAACAAAATAGAAGTTGAAAATTTATAGTAATTAGAATCAGATGCTTTTACTATAAATTTTGCAGGTATATGATTGAAGGGCGTGGTATTGCTCTTTTGGTTTAATTTAATGACATTATTATATTAGGGCCATTGACCTTGTCAATTTTTTCCTTTATAGATAACGATATTTGAGATTGAATTTTAAAGTGTGCGATACACTAAAGTGTAATATTACATTTTAAGGAGAAAAATAATGATTTAAAATATGTAAAAATAAATTAAAAAATAAAATTTGAATTTGTAATAAATCATTCACTTAATTTTATCTTCTAAAATATATGACGTATTTTAGAGGAATCCTATCCTGATATTTGCACTGTGAAGGACAAAGAATACCATATTATAGCGGTAGTCGAAGGAATTATCTCTTTTAGAAAATATAGATTTTATTTTAGCTTTATTAATGAATTTTAAATTTTGAAACAATTTTAGTTCCTTGTATAGCACGAATATTGGTCAACATACCAAGTTTGAAGCATAAAAAAAATATAAGGAAATTGGACTAGTTGCTTGATCCTTTCATACCTACACTTGGTAACCCTTCTTGTAAGTGTGTATAAAATTACGGATAATGTTATGAAAAATTTAAATTTTTAAGAGATTGAGTATTTATATTGTTAAATAATATTTAATATATTAAAATTTATATTTTTAGTTTTAATTTATTTATTTTGAGATTAAAAAAAAATTTAACAATAAAATATTCAATCTCTAAATAAAAATTCAATTCCCTAGCATTAAAGTGAGACAAGGAATCTTGTTTTGCCTTCCTCCCCCCAAAAAATCTAAGGTGGTATTTGGTTCATGAAATCTTACATTCTCAAGAAAGTATATAATCCTAGAAATGTGATTCATGGGAATTTAATTAATGAAAATATAATATTTCTATATTTGGTTCACTATAAATTTTTTTGAGAATATTTTAATATCACATTCCCATTACATGGGAATTTGAGATACCTACATTCCTCCCATAAGAATATTTTAAGGGAATATTGGGTCAAAAAAATTTCTGAGAATGTGACATTCCCATGCATTTTTTTTTCAAAATTTGAACCAAATAGGAGAATATGATATTCCTTTAAAACATTCTACGAACTAAACGTCACCTAACTAATTAGTCGGCTATAGCTAGTCAAAATTACAAACTCAAGTATTAGACTATTGCCAGCATTCAACAAGTATGGCCTAATCTGCTGTGTATAAAGAAACATGTGATTTGCATGAACGTATATTTCCAATTAGATTGATTAATAGTTTTTGAATGTTTTTTTTTCTATAAATAGATGAGGCCTAAGCCCAACAAAGAACAAACTTACAAAAATAATATTATATGGGGTAAAGATGTAAGAATTTATGATTTTATAAATTATATATCAAGACTAGAACCACAAATAAAATAATATTAAATTAATATTTATGCAGAAGCATACTTTTATCTCAGATTTAATTTTCTTGGATAAGATGGTATTCAAATGAATACATAGGCATAGATCTTTGTTTCCTTCTCCTAAAGCATGTGACTTTCAATGGGAGAAGCCAATGATTGAATTAGGGTATGACTGGAGAAGGGACTTAGCTAATATAAATAAAACCTTATCAAATCCTCTTATTACAAGCCAGAAAAGGTATAGGCCTACACTTTAGCTACCAAACACATTAATCTAAAATTAGATATCTACAAGCCTAAATAATATATCACTTTAATAATTGGATTTTAACAAATAAACATCTCTTGGATCATTGTTCAACTAGTTTTATAAAAAATAAAATACTTATAATTAATGATAGCCTACATAAAATTTCCAACGTTCTCCCACTTAGATAGTATTAATTGTAAAGAGTTTATTTTAAAATATTTTATATGAAAATAACTCTCAAGTTGAACATAAAATTTCAAATACGTGACCCCGATTTTAAAAATACACTATCTAAGAGATGATACCTAAAACATAACTCATACTTAAGCAACCAACAATATTGAATCATGGTGCTAATTGCATTATTATCAATGCAAAACCTTTCATGGTTACATAGATCATCAACTCCTTAAATATGAGTTATTAATGTGAGAGTGTAGCAAGAAAAATAACATTAAAAGGTGTGATCTAACAAACATGTTATTTTTCTAGTCGGTCTTCAATGATTTCCCTATAACAAGCTTATTAATAAGATAGAGAAATCTTCTACCAACAGTAAGTTTAATTATTTCAAAATTTTAAAATAGTGTCAATTAAGAGACAAGTATCAAACACAAGAGCTAACAACTGACACTGAGTCCTAGTCCTTATAAATTTGTTAGCTAAAATGTCTCTAAGTTTTATAATAATATTAACTAAAAGATAAATATATAACTCAAGATTTAATGATTGACACCAAATCTTAGTCCTGATAAATCTATTGTTAGAATGCCTTAAAGTTTAAAAATGGTGTCAATTAAGAGATAAAAAAAAAAACTATATCAGGAACTAATTAATAAATAACAAATTTTAGTCCTGATAAGGTATCATATAAAATAACATATTAAATATGACACCTAACCTTTATCAAGGTAATTTTTATTTTTCCAATATGGGGTACATAGAAACTATATATACAAACTTAGGAGCTAAGGACTAGTACCAAGTCTTAGTCCTTATAATTATAATAATTAGTACATTTCACAATATGAATATACATGTATTGATAAAGAATTCATAAATTGCACATATAAATGTACAATAATGTACCAATGTGATCAAAAGCAAGTATGATGAAAAAATAGAAAATTGTGTAATAATATCCATGACATATGTATCTTGTATATTGATAAACATATTATAATTATCAACTGAGATCAAATAATTTATATAATATAGAATTACCACTAATCAAGCATATTATAAATAAAAAATAAAATTGAATACCCATATCTCAATAGGTTTTAGAACATCTTATAAATATAAGAACCTTGTTTTAATAGAAAATATTTAAATTTCACATATATATTTAGCAGTATGTAAAATTATAATTTTTTAAATCATTAATTTTGATATAATAAAACAAATCAATAATCAAAAGAAATCAATTATATAATTAACTTTGTTATCTAAAGGAAGTCATTTATAGGACTATCAAAATTAGATATTAAAATTGATACCAAGTTAATGTAACAAGAGAATTTTTTTAAAGTATCTTCCAAAAGATTACTAGAACAAGTATGAATAAATTATTTGAAAATTTCTCATGATAGCAACATACACTATTGACCAAAAAGTATCTTATAAAAATTTAAAAAAATAGATTCACAATGCATATGTCAAGAACTTTATAAGTTATTTTATACTATACTCAAATAAACATACAATAGCTTATATGTCAAATTCATTATTGTTAGCAAAATACTTCAAAATTTAAATATTATGTACATAAAAGAGAACTCAAAATTTTTTTTATCTTTTTACGACACATTCTTTTTAACAAACAAATACATGTAATAACATATAACTTTATTAGAAACTAAAATATATAAACAAATTTTAATATTTAAATGCACTTTTACAATGTAAAGTAATTTCAAATAGCATCAAATAATTTTTAATCAAAATAAGCTTTTGAACATATGTCACTACAGCAAAAAAAAACTTTTAGCGACGATAATTATCGTCGGTAAAGAGTTATTAGTCATCGGTAAATGCAAAAGTCATCATTAAAAATGTCGTCAGTATAGTTTCATGGCTAAAAAAACTAACACTGACGATAATTTGTCGTCGCTAAAAGTATGACCTTCAGCGATAACTATGTCATTAGTAAAAATAATTTCAAAATTCAAAAAAATTTGAAATTTGAATTTCAGTGGTGACATTGTCATTGCTAAAAGACATTATAGCGACGACATTGTCGTCACTATAGATATGTTTTACGATGACAATTATTGTCGCTGTAAATTTGATCTTTAGCAACGACAATTGTCGTCGCTGTAGGTCTGGTTTCAATGACGACATTGTTGTCATTGTAAATTCCACCTTTAGCGATGATAATGTCGTCACTGAAAACTAACTTATCATCGGTAAAAGTTAACCTATAGCAATGATAATGTCACCGCTAATGCCTTTTCTGAATTTTTTTAAATTTTAAATTGAAATTACCATTATAATTAAATGTATTTCAAATAATATATTATATTTAATAACATAATTTAAAATATGTTTTGTTTGAATTTATTTAGATCATATTTATGTTTTTTTAATTTAATTCAATTGAGATTATACAACTATAATACATCAATAATACTAAAAATAATGTCTAACAATTTAATCCAACATAAAAAAAATGAATACTCATAAAATAATTGTAAAAATAATATTTATATGAATAAATTAAATATACACAATCTATGTAAATGTCTATATATGAGAAATATAAATATACATATACATAAGATACTATGGAGAAGGGAAGTGAAAATATGCCGATGTATCCTCTTCCTCCTCCTCCTCGTCATCATCATCATCATCATACTGGCAACGAGGATGATAAAACGATGGTGATGACTAAGAAGGACTAGGTAGCTGAGCGGTAGGTGCCCTCGCAAATTTGCTTGGCCCAGGCAGTGTAGCAGTAGCAGCAAATGGTGGTGGCGATAAGACAATACCCTATTGTCTAAGAATGGAACTCATTTGGGTAAGGTAAGTTTGAATTTGCTGCTCCATTTGCTCATCCATCTGCTCCTGATGCGTAATCTGCTACTGCTGATGATCTAGTTGCTGCTGCTGCTCCTAAATCAACTGCTGGCTATGCTAATATTGCTCTCGAGTCTGCTATAGCTCCTCCTGCAAGTCAACGACTTGAGACACGGATTGCGAGCTCATCATAGCACTAGAAGTCCCTGCCAACTGATAGGACTGACTAGCCAGCACATGCCTAACAGCCTTCCTGTACCCTTGACGAGTGCCAAGCACCTCATCAGCAATAGCAACCTCGTCAATCTATACAGGAGTTGCAGGCAAACTAGTGGATGATACACTAAATTATCTGTGCTGAGGCACGAGCTTAGTCATCCTAACCTTAAATTACTAAAACTCTAAGCTAGGATAATAATTCTTGTCACATATATTCGTAGAATTATATTTAAAATATAAATTTTAACTAACTCACATATTATCTCTGAGGGATCGGATGCACCCACTCCTCGACCTATAGGTGTATTGATCCTTAAAATTTTCAGAAATCGATTGCAGCTCACCAGTATCTCTATTCCTCTGTTCATTTTTTGTATGAGGAAAAAATGATGAAAATAAATAAATAATGAACACAAAGCTATCTAGCAAAATGTGCATTTAAAAAAATAATGTAAAAAGTTAGTTTACCTTATCAAATCGATGTGCAGTAATAGACTTTGAACCATGTCAATCATTCACGACCTTTTGCACTCTATTATTTGCATTCCTGCCAAAACAACTCTTGCAAATTAAAAAAAATAGTATTCATTTTTTTATAATTAAGATATATAAAAAAAAGATAATTTTATTAAATGTCATACTTACCCTATAGGCATCACTGTAAAAAAAGTCCACGCACCTCTACCATGTGTCAAGTGTAATAGATCGGAGCACACAACGTCTAGCATGATCCAGATCATAATCCTGGTCCTGATCGCCCCCATGCTCCAAGAAGTGCTTGTTCAACTTGTACTTCCAATCCCTATACAAGTTTGTAGTAGACCGCGTGAAATCGAAAATTGCTCTATCCCGATCACCCTCAGAGATGCCCTGAAACTCGAAGTGGGACTACAATAGAAGACATTTAACAAATTTGTGAGTTTTATATTTAGGAATTTTAATCTCAGAAGGATTAATCAACAAATGGAGGAGATGGATACTTATGCAAACCTCCTGCACAACCCTATCTCAGATCTCTCGAGGTACAGCCCGCCATGACTTATAATAAGGCGAGACGTGAGCTTAGATCATGTTGCCAATGTCATAAGGGAGATGGCTAGCATTCTTTCCAATCGCATGTCATGTACCAATCGTATTGAACTGTACAGCACCGGTCTCCCCCTACCCTAGCCTATCTTCTCATATAGCTTGAGGGACCTATTCGGACCCCTCTTTCTTGCAGCTGCCACTTTAATAGATAAAGAAAAATATCAATACCATTAAAAAGATATTTAATCAATCTTAAGTATCTACAACTAAGAATAGACACTTGAGCCCTTGCACTATGATGGAATGTGGGTGGGACACTGCAGTGAGTCACCTCCAGCATCACATCCATGGTGTCGTGCCTCGACATCCGCCATAACTAAAATAATACACATTATATAAGTCAGTAATGGAGAATCCACAGTAAAAAAAACTAAATTATAAGGTATAACTTTTGGGAACCATATAGATTACTTAAACCATCATGCTTACATAATTACGAGTTGTAGTTTGAATATCTTATTTTATGCCTAGTTTGAATCAGTGTCAGTGAGCCTATCAGACTTATTGTCATCAGTTTCTCCTTCATTCTCCGATTGTAAAGGCCCCTCTTCTATATAATCATCAATCATTTTGTCAGAGAAACTATCGTCATCATCGATGAAGGCATCTTCTCTATATTCGCTAGATCCAACATGAAAAGAAGGTGGAATGACTGAAGGTCCATTTCATTGATTACTTAGATCTACTAGTTGGAAATCTCCAAGATTAATTGTCAGGTTGAAATTAGATGAGTTACTATCCTGCAAAAATAACAAGTCTTGTGCATTATCTCCATCACTAGGTAGATCCCATATGCTGTGATGCACCAAATTATGGATAACCCTCCAATTTGGTTCATTAAGGAGATGTTTAGTGTAAAATACTTATTTTGCCTAGGTAGCAAGTATGTAAGGATCATCTTTGTACCATTGTCCATTAATAGAGATGCTTGTGATATTCTTGTCAATGTAAAATTTCTTTTTTATAGGATCAGTGTCATACCACTTACATTTAAATAAAGTCACATTGCAATTATTTAAATAAGTTAACTTAATGATTTCTTCTAGTACACCATAGAACATGTTACCATCAGTACCTAGAACAGAAATGCCACTATTTTGCATTTTATGTTTCTCATCCCAAGTTTCGACTACAAAGCGAACTCCATTCACAATACATGTAGAGTATATCATGCTAGTGAAACTGGGACCGGAGCCTAAAGAAAGTAATTCTTTAGTGGCCTCTGGAGAATCGTTCTTATGTAAATGGTACATCTAAAAAATAGCAATTTTTTCTAGAATTAAATTGAAAGATTTGTAGGAGTAATTGTTCATATATAGGATATCAGTTTAATGCATTTGAGAAGAAAAAACCCTTACCTTTGAGTAAAGCCACAAGGGGAATTTGGTTCTCTATAAATTATCAATGTTTTCAGCACCACTTCATTCGAGTTCCAATTAGTGCTTACTATAGAACATAAAAATCTTAGTCTATTATAATTATTTAGGAGAAAAACAGAAATGATCATAAATACTTACTGGAGATACTTTTCAATCTCAATACAATTATTCAAGATGTACCACACTACAACTTCTCGATTCCTCCTATTAAAGTGAGAAATAATCTTCTTCCCCATTGGCCGACACTAGGATCGGAACACCGACAATGTCCTTCTTGTTTGACTAGGTGTTACATCTTGATTTCTATCAGGCCGGTTGAATCTGGTTTCCACTCCTTCCAAGTACATAGAGAAGAATGTTAATGTCTCGTCAACAATATACCCTTCTGCAATCAAACCCATCGATCGAGCACGATTTTGGATATAATCCTTTAACTTTTTTATATATCTCTCATATAGGTACATCTATCGAAAATGAACGGGTCCGCCTTCCAATGCTTCATCTAGCAAATGCATCACCAAGTAAACCATTATGTCAAAGAATGTGGGTATGTCCTCTCAAGCTTGCATAGAATAATGATAATGTCTTGCTTGGCTTTCAAAATATCCTTCCTATTAAGAGTTCTGACACATATTTGATTGAAGAAGTTGCATAACTCAAAAAGTAGGTGTGATAATTCCTTTAGCAAAAAGACTCGAACACCTGGCTTTAACAATCTTTGCATAATAACATGATAATCATATGATTTCAACCCTTTTAATTTTATGTCACGATCAGTAACATTCTTCCAGAGACTCCTAGCAAACCCATTTGAAAATTTCACATTTTTTATATATTAACAAAATCATCTTCGTTCTTCCTTGTTCAACGAGTATACAACATGGGGCTTGAATAGTTAACCCCTCTACTCATATAGGTGTAAGTTGGACCTTATCTTCATATCTATTAAATCTCATCTTGCGTTATCTATATCTTTTATTTTGCGTTCAATATCCAATAATGTACCCAGAACACTATCATATACATTTTTCTTAACATGCATCATATCAATGTTATGTCTTAAATTCATTGTTAGCCAACATGGGAGATCAAAGAAGATACTTCTCTTGCTCCAATTAAATTCATTCTACTAGATCTCATTTTGCGTTATTTGTATCTTTTATTTTGTGTTCAATATCCAATAATGTACCCAAAACACTATCACATACATTTTTCTCAACATGCATCACATCAATGTTATGTCTTAAATTCATTGTTGGCCAACATAGGAGATTAAAGAAGATACTTCTCTTGCTCCAATTAAATTCATTGGCACCCTTCTTCCATTTTACACCACCAAATTGAACATGTTTTTTAAGAAGCCTCTGTGCCGCCTTTCCTAATTAATCCATGATAATGTTATTAGTAAGAGGATGAGGAAAAGCCCTCCTCTCTGACCTCCTATTAAATTTTTTCCTGCTCCTCCATGTGTGACTCCTTGGTAGCCAACGAAGATGACCAACATAAACTATTTTTCCTCTGAGACGGATTGATGGAGTATCTAGGTTGCATGTAGGATATGCTTTATATCCTTGTCCGCTCCACCCAGAGAAACTACTTCGAGCAGGAAAATCATTAACAGTCCATAGCAAAGCTGCTCGCATGTTAAACATCATATTTGTGTTCGTATCTCAAGTTTTTACTCCCCTCTCCCAAAGATGTCTTAACTCTTCTATGACCAGTTGTAAGAATGCATCGATATCCTTACCTGGTGCTTGTAATTCTGGGATTAATAGGGTCAACATGAAAGAGGACTGATTCATGCATATCCATGGCAGCAAGTTATAAATGGTCATCACCACTAGCTATATGTTGTATGATAGGCTCCTGTCACCAAAAGGATTAAATCCATCGGCGCTTAACCCTAACCTAACATTGTATGGGTCAGCGGAGAAATTAGGATATCTCTAATCGAACTCCTACCAAGCTTTTCCATCAACGGGATGTCGCATCACCCTCTTTTCTTTTAACTTACCAGTGTGATGCCATATTATATTCTTTGAAGTGTGTCTCGATCCATACAATTGCTTTAACTGAGGATTTAATGAAAAATAGTGAACCACATTTTGAGGCACCTTCTTTCCTTTCATATTTTTATCTACCTATCGGCTCTCCCCACAAATTGGATAATTATCCTCTGAAGCATGTTCTTTTTAGAAAAGTGCGCAATCATATTTGCACACATGAATTGATTCACACCCCAATCCTAACTTATTAAGCCATTTCCTAGCATTGTAGTACGATTCAGATAATTTATTATCATTCAGAAGTGCCTCTTTTAATAACATCAAAAGAGCATCAAATGACTTATTTGTCCACGTATGTAGAACCTTCAAGTGCATGAGTTTCACCATAAAGTTCAAGGGCAAAAACGATGAACATCCTGGGTACAACTCTACTTTAACTTGCTCGAATAGATTATCACAACTACTATAGTTTGCTCTAATGTCTCCGTCAAGTGCATTCTCACTCCTTTCCACATCATTATGAACTACTTCTTCAGGTACATGAGGGTCGATGAAATTGTGTAAAATATTTGCCACTTCATCTCTTAGAAGTTGAAATATCTACTTCACCATGGTGTACCTAATTTATGTATAATGGATGAAATCCATTATCTATAATATGTGCCTCCAACATTGGTAATGTTTGGAATAATAAGTTCACATACTTTTTCATGGGCATCTCACCAAACCCCTTTCATCAACAAAGTATTTAGCTCTTTCAACAAATGTTACTGCACCATTCCAATACTTATTCGACAAACGATTTGGTAGATGAATTTAACTCTTATCTATGGACATTGTATCACTGAACAGGAAGATAATAACTTTAGGTGGAATAAAGTGTTGTGACTAATATTTGATATGTACCCTAAATTCACCGTATCACTCCAACTTTGAAAGGTAGGGTCCTATCCCATTTGAGATACTTTTATAGTTACATTTTTGCCTAATTTATCCACGCTCATCATTTGCTTCATGCAAAAATTTTAGCAGCATCTCCCTATGGTTCTCTAAGTGTGTAAACTATACGACTGTATAGTTTATATCTGGAGAACAAGTTAAGATGCTAAGATATTCCCAAACTATCAAACAACTGCTAGATAAATTGCTAATAACAACTACAAAACATATCTCAAACTATCCAATTTCTCTGGACAATTCAAGGGTTGGTTGATGTATAGAGAACAACCAATCTTTGAACAGGTCTAACCTTATAATGTAAATGCAAATACAATTCTATTTAAAATTATTGTAAAAATAGATTTACAATAATTAAAATTAAAGATACAACATTTTATAAGAATAATTATTTAACCATCAATATTCTTATTTAAGTGTCTTATAATTAACAATTAATGATTTTTTTTATATATCTATAACAATTGTTATGTTTCACAATAACTTTGTGGTAATTTAGACGTGTAACCTACTCTGCTATATGTATAAGGTGCACAATTCAACATCTCTAAAGAGACGTGTATTTTATGAATGCTTGTAAATTATCATACGAGGAAAATTTTTTTATTTCTATTGTTATAAGGTCGTTTTGATAATTTTGTCAGGAAGTCTTTTCATCTTCAGTACTATATATAACAATTATACATGTGTAATATGTCACAAGTTATTGTAACTAAATAATAACATTTATCATTACAATATTGAAAGAAAGTAAGTTTTTACTCATAAAATAGAAAACCATTATTTTTTAATATTTCTTTTAATCTAATAGTAAACAAATTAAATAATTTTTAGCATTTTAATATTTTATGATTCTATTCTTTTCATTTAAATTTAAGTAAATTCTAAGAAGTTTTAAAATAAATAACACCGAATTAATATCCAAGACATTATAATATTAGTAGATTTGGCTTAAAAATTTTTTCGTCGTACAGTTATTGTTAATTTCATAAGTTATTCATTAATATAATGTTGTTGTAATTTTAGCTATTAGAGTTAGGTACATAATATATAATTTCTCAAAATAGTATTGAGAAATATTACATAATTTTAAAGAAATTATATTTCTTAATTTGAAAATTAATATTTAATCCAAGAAAAAAACTATATTACATATGGTTGAAATTGTTAATTGTAAAAATAATTCACTTGATCATAAATTTGACATTGAAATTAACAAAATATAATCTTCTTCAAATAATATAAAAATATAATTTATTTTGATTATGTGTAGGGTTTAACTTTAAAAATAATTTTAATAAATAAATCTTGAAAATTGATCAATTATAAATTTTACTAATTATAAAAATAAAAAGTAATTTTAATTTATTCATAAATGGGATGATTTTCATGTGACCTCAAGTTTAGTTAAATTTTCCTTTCTATGTAGTGTAGATAATATAATTTGGATTGTTAGATTCGATTTTCATGTGGTCTAAAGTACCATTGAATTTTTCTTATTATATGGTATAAATAGTATAATTTGGATTAGTAAGTTTCAATCTCAATTTCAATTTCAATTTTAATAAAGAAAGAAATTATATTATTATAATCTCTTATTTTAAGCTATCTTTATGTACTTATTCTAATTTTCTTTGTTATATTATTCCAACAAAACTAATAATTTTGAAATTTCTTAAATTACAACCTAAATTTTAAATTTTATAGATAAATTATCATAAAACCTCTATATTACATTAGTCTAATAATTTAATCTACACATATATCATATAATATAAACTTATAGTTTAAGGAATACATAATAATAACAAAATTTATATTTACAAATTTTATGCTAAGATAAATTTACGTAAACAAACTTAATATTTACAACACGCAAAATAAAATAATACAAAATTTTATATTAAATTGAATATATTATCAATTCTATTAATTTATTGTAAACTATTAATCTCACAAATTATATTGTACAATAAAAATATTATAAATTTTAATTCACATACCTCAACGGTAAAAATTTACTGATCAAATGTACTTTGAATACTCTCCACGAATAATGATGAATGCTAATAATAACTAATAAATTAAAATATCAAATATAAAAAATTATTACAGATCAATATATATAAAAAATAAATACACTAAATTAGAGAAAAAATTATAAGAGAAACTTACCTCAGGTCCAGCTTTTCTTTTGTAATCGCGTGAATGAGAGGTGAGGAGGCGCAGATCACTATATAGGCACACTCTTCAACGATGACAAAAAAACTTGGTCATCAATAAAAGGTCATCACTGTAGGGCCAAGCCTTCACCGACAACATTGTCATTGCTGGAGATCTACCTCGAAAATTACACAAACCCTTCACTGACGACATTTGTCGTTGCTATAGGGTAAACCTTTCAGTGATAACATTTGTTATCGCTAAAGGTATTATGCAATTTTTGAGGCAGACCTTTAGTGACAACAATGTCATCGGTGAAGGCTTGGCCTTACAGCGATGACATTTGTCGTCGCTAAAGGTCTTTTGCCATTTTTAAGGCAGACCTTTAGTGATGACATATGTCGTTGGTGAAGGGTCGGCCCTACAACAACGACTTTGTCGTTGTTGAAGGTCGGCAATTCCTGCTGAAATTTTTTTTAGCTCTTTAGCAACGATAATTGTCATCATTAATACCTTTGTTTTCTCGCCTAAATTTTTTTACACTTCACTGATGATATTGTCATCAGAAAAACCTTTAGCGATGACTGAAAGAATGTCATTGCTAAAAGTGTCGTTGTTGTTACTTCTTTTTCTTGTAGTGTATCACACTTTATAATACAAATAAAATTTCATAATATTAAACTAAACTCCCACTTATGTGAAGATTTAGTGCAATTCTAAAAAAATTGTACACTATTTCAAAATATAATTATTTACACTAATTAATTAATAATTTATTTATCAAATATAATTTTTTTAAAAAGTTATATATATAATTTCACCCCAAAAAAAGAAAGGAAAAATATTATATTTGATAATTAATGTGATAAAATGCCATAAACAATATAAATTCAATTTATCCCTATATAACTAAAGTTACATATCATTCTAAAAAAGGATTCATCTAATAACTTTTTAAAATATAAGATAATTAAATTTATTTGCACAAATCATCTGATAGAACATAATAAACAACAAACAAAAGAATTATACATTAACAACATCTATATAAGAATTCTCGATACAAAATTATAAATTTCCTTTTAGGCAGAACATATAGTATGTATTAAGTTCTCTTTCAATGTATTGACTCAACTGCATAAAAGATAATATGATATTAAAAAATTATATATATACTGAGTAGATAGACCTTCCATACTTAGTTTATCCTTATAATCAAAGTAAAATAACATGTTTTAATTATATCTTGAAGAAAAATGATTAATTAAAGAGGTGGTACTTCTACCGTAAAAGCAGGAAAAATAATATTAAAAGAATGTAACTTTTAGTTCATGGATATAAGAGTAATGTATATTATTATAGTCTTCCTTTAAGCAAAATATGTAACATATAAAAGACCCTCATAATCATGAAGCTAACCAATAGAATACCTTAGCATAAAAAATATTTCCCCTTTGGGCAGACATACTTTAAAAACTAAAGCAACTCTAGAAATACATACTTCATAAAATATCCCTAATTAAAATCAAAGAGGGTTGTTGCATATAATAATCATAAATTAATTACATATAATATAACTCAAAGACTTTTATGATTAATATGAATAATATTATTTTAATGATAATTATCTCTAACAAATCATAAACTTTTCAAAAGATATGGGATATAAAAAGATTATCCAAAACAATGATATTTTAAGCATAAATAACATTTGATTTATTCCAATAATAAATTATCACAAAATCAAAATATTGTTATATCCAAATTGTTTCAATTTTAGTCTTGTTAAACATAAATACATATTAAATCTATGCAATTCAAAAATACAATAAGGCATAAAATATAGATTTATTTTAAAAATTAAAACTATTATTAAATCAAGATCAATATAGGGATAAATCCATATTTTTAGCAAGATTCTTTTAATATGTTTCTTTTAGAAACATAAATTAACTTTATAAAAAAATTAAAATGTATTTATGTTTATAAACATTTTTGTTCAAAATGATATTAACATAATTCAATAATATACTTTACTTGATTTAATAAGACTCATGGTAAAATAAAAATGTTTATAAACATAAATACCATGTTTAAAAATTATATAAAAAAATCACAAATATCATTTATTCAATAACATATATTTATAGCAAAAGAGATTATGTAAAAATAGTCAAATGCAATATGTTAATTTTAGGACAAATAATCATATTTAGATAAATATCACTACATTCTCTCCTTTGGGTAAAGAATGTAGTACATAAAAATCCTCCTAAAATTGAAGCTAACCAGGATAATATATCATTTTTGCAAATTTATTCACTTTGGATAAATAAAATATACAATAATAAAATAAATCCAAAGATAAAATTATTTCTCTAAACTAATTTCTAATTGTAATATACAACAATCTCCTTTAGGTAAGTTATTGTATAAAATAATTAAAAATTATTTTATTAAACTTATTTCTAATTATAATACACACTTACCCCTTTTGGGCAGATAAATATATGAAATAATTAAAAATTAATCCCGTAAGTATTTATTAATAACTCGAAGACTTATGAATTAATAATTTCACTTTAATGATAATTATCTAAATTAATTCATAAGTTTTTCAAAAGAACCAAGATATTAAAATTATGCCTAAAATTACAAAATCAAATTATGATGATAATATAATCAGTCTATTAAAGGATGCTAAACAATATACATCAATACTGATTATCAACATTATATTGCATTACAATATAATCTCAAAACTTTATTTTTTTTCACTTTAATAAAAGAAAATATTGCTTGATTATCAATGTCACATCATTAAAATTATTTGAACAATGATTTTTATAAAATGTCATCACCTTATCATGATAAGGATGAAATAGAAATCAATAATCAATCAAACTAACTAATGACAAATTATTATTAAGTAAAATACTTAAGGTATGATATTTTCTTTACCTTATACACCATATAATAATTATTTTAGCATTAAATCTCAAAAGTATCAAATAAGAATCTTAATAGATAACTACTAAAAATATAATAACTTTTTTATTTTCACTAATGAAATTATCTTTGAGATAGTAATTATCCAAAATAATTTTAATTAATTAATTTAAAATATTATACACCTAAAAAATAATAAAAGATGTAAAAATTTGAATGTGAATCCTTATATAGATATATATAATCTACTAATCTAAATCCATAAAGTGGTATAATATTGACATCACATATTAAATCAAAAATTGAATATCATTGATATTATCTTAACATGTATACTTGAATCCCTACATGTTATATATATAATTAAAAATAAAACATATTATATATGTTCCGATTTAATGTTTTTAACATCAAATCACAATTTTTGGTTCAAATAGGCTTTACATATATATAAAATGATAAACCACATATACTTAATGCATAAGAATGAATACATTGAATCCATAAATATTATATAAACTTAATATAAATCCATAAATTAGCATATAAATATTTTGCTTTCACTTTAAATTTCATTAATCTATCGATCCAAATACATTAAAATTGGAAATTCTAAATATATCTATATAACAAATCCAAATCTCCAATTTACATAATCATAAGATTATAGAAAAAATATAAAAAAAATCAAATATGCATATTTAACAATTCAAAACTGAATTTATATAAACTATTTATATATCAAATCTAAACCCAACCTTCAACCAATTATATATATATATATATATTATATATATATATATATATATATATATATATATATATATATATATATATATATAAGAATAGAACCATATATATGTACATAATTATTTGCATGTATAAATTCAGATTGAGTATGTATATATTTGGATTGAGTAGCAAAATTCAGATATATAATTATTTGTGTATATATATATACACACTTGAAAAAATATAAATCTAAATATTTAATAAATGAGTGGATTTAGTTTAAATGAAACCCTTTAAGTTTTTTTTTTCCGTAAACGTACTTTAGGAAAAAGAAAAAAATGGTATAACTCTCTGCAAGGAAAGCCACGAAGATGTAAATCAGCGGCAGTGGGTACAATGTTGTATAATTCATGATTGATGAATGGAAAAGTAGACTACGAAACAAAACAAGGGGATGGGTTTCAATTTGCCAAAGCCTCATTCTAAGGCTAACTAAAGCAGTCTTAAATTATAAGCATATGAACGCCGTATATAATAGATAGTTGTCGAGCTTTCGAATCGGTTGATTGTATTGTTAATGAAAATTAAATCAAAATTACAATTAATGAAACTAGGGTTCTAGTCTGATATAATTTGCTCTAATACTATATATAAGAATTCATGATTTTATAAATCATATATCAAGACTAGAATCATAAATAAAAGAGTATTAAATTAATAATTATGCAGAAGTATACCTTTATCATAAATTTAATTCTCCTAGGTAAGATAAACGAATACCATAAGCATAGATCTTTCTTTCTTTCTCCTAGAGTGTGTAGTTTTCAATGGGATAAATCAATGATTAAATTAGGGTAGGAGTGGAGTGCTAAAAAAGGTATAGGCTTACACTTTAGCTGTCAAATAGGTTAATCCAAAGTCAGGTATTTATAAGCCCAAATAATAGATCACTTTAATAACTGGACTTTAATAAATAAAAATCTTTTGGATTATTATTCAATTAGTTTTATTAAAAAATAAAATACTTATAATTAATGATAACCCATATAAAAATTCTAACAAAAAAACCCTAAGACATCACATAAAAAGAAGATTACTAATATTGACTGAAGGAGTGTCCATTCTTTGTAGTCCTTGATCCTTGGTTAGACTATAGTTAACTAATCAATTTGTACATTTATTTCCCTCTTCAAATTTGTGTTGAAGAGAAATCTCCTAATTTTGTTGGATCAAAGAATGAAATCATACTAAGATTGCAACATTTTTGGACTTATCCATACTTTCTTTAAGAAGCATATCCACAAGAAGCTTTGAGTTAGGCTCCAAAATAAGTTGTTTAAAACCCAATTCCCAAGCTATAGTGAAACCTTGATATGCTCCCCATAGTTTAGTATTAGAAGATGTACAAACTCCTAACCTTCATGTAAAACCATGTAATCATAGGTCCTCTGAATTTTAAAATATCCTGCTATAGTAGGCAACACCCTAGTTATTTTTCAGAGCTCCATCAATGTTTGATTTAATCCAATCTTCAAGTGGAGCAATCCATCTCACCTACAAAAGATAAGCCTATTTAAAATTAGTGTTCCTTCTAAATTCAACAATTGATACAGTTCTTGTAGCATAAGTTCCAAGAAAGTTAGCTACGTTACATGGCATAGTGTTCAAATTTTGAAATATAAAAAGGTTTCTCCATTTCTAAACATGCCACATTGTTTCACACTAAGTAACCAATTGGTAGATATCATTATTCTTGCCGACATTTTTACTCATATTCCCTTTTAGGTAGTTTTTTCCTTGTAGTATAAAAAAAAAGAGGCCTTCTTGTTGGTTTTCATTAGTTTAAACCAAAGACTTCTCACTCTAGGGTAGTCTCTTAAAGTAGGAAGGATATTATCCTCCCTTCACAAATCACGCATTGAAGGGTGCATATTCTTCTTTGAGCTTTTAGTGCATTTGTTATCTTACCTCTCTGATAGCATTGCCAAACAAAGAGTTTCATGCATTCCAGGATAGTCATTGTTACATGTGAAATGGTTTATGAATTAATGCAAGTGTACACTATCGTAAATGAGTAATAAAGTGATGAGTAAGTATCGTTCCCTCGAGAATTGTTTCACTAAGTACCAAAATTAATAACCTTAATACTATTTAGTAAATCAATTAGTTGGAAATGAAGTAACTAAATAAAGATTTATGCCAAAAATAATTAAAATAAATATGAATGCAATTGGAGTAAAGATAAATATGAATAAAAGCCCTAGGGATCAAACTTCACTTAATAATTTCAGATTGAATCATTTATCTACACTAATCCAATTTTAACTCCCTTAATTGATAGTTAAGTTTCTCTAAATTAATTACTAGCTTCTTCCAAGATTAAGTAATTATATAATTAATTACTATTTCACTATATTCCTATGTGAATTAAAATAACTAATCACGCATTAGGATTTATGAAACTCATTAAGACTACATAAATCATATATATAAATTCCTATTTCATATGCAATTTACGATTTTAATTATAGGTTCCATACGCATGTACCTCCTTCCGGTCTTAACATGCATATTGAGTTCATTCAAAAGGTGGCTAATCAATTGAAAACATTAAGAGCAATAATTAAAACCCAATCTAGGAGAAGAAAATTGAAATTAGTTCTAATAGATTATAATTCAATTCGTTATTATCAAGTTACGTCATCACCCGAGAAAGATGAAGAATTAGAACATAATGAAGTTAAAAAAAACTCAAAATCAAATAAAAATATCATCACATCCATGATACAAACCTAAAGTAAAATTACAAATGCATGAAAATAGAAATACTATCCATCCATATAGGAGGTAAAACCTTCCATATAGGATGACAACTTAGCCTTTCATGTAGGAGGTATAGAAGAAGAACTAAAAATGCATGAACTAAACATCTATCTAAGATGAATGAATACAACAAATAAAATTTGCTCCTTACTATTTATAGATGAGTGCTGGCAAAGATTTCACTTGCCTAACCTTCAACCTTAACCATTAGCTATCAACCTTAATTCTTGTAGCTACCAGTCTTCTGGATTGTAGCTAACTTTTAGCAATTAGAATGGTTGATTCACATTTTTCAGTCGACATGAGAGTTATAGAGCTAAATGTTATCTTTAAAACAAACTAAAGAACTCCCAAATTTGACATATGTAGCTCCAGTTATGATCAAAATAGTGAGCAAAGGTTAGATTTAGCCAAAACCACTGTTTCAACTTCTAAGCAACAATTGAGATCCTTAAAGGCTGAACTGGATTTTTCTTCAAACATGAAAGTTGTAGGATTTTTTCTTATCTTTTAATCCATGTAAAGAATAACCCAATCTGATGTCCATAACTTTAGATATGGCTTAAAACCTGAAACAGGGTTGAAATCCAGCATTATCCAAAAAATCTAATTTTTTTTTCAAAGTTAAAACTCATCCATAAAATGTAATAGAACTTATTAAATTAAGCTTAGATAACATCCAAAAGTGCATCATATAAGAGAAACTAAATATGTAAGTATTTTACGTATCAGTCATCTTCCAAATATGACTCCAAATAGAGTCAGGTTCATGAGAACTCCTTTTATATATGTTCTGATATGCCAAATAGATAAAGAAATTACTGTCCCTTGATTCAATCCAAATAAACTCATCTTTTCCCAAACTAGGAAAAGGATAGGGAATAGCTTCAAGTTTCAAAATAGATTGGTTAGGTAACTAAAGCTTTAAATTATTCATATCCCATCCACCTGCTGGAAATCGTGCATCATACATGCACAGTGGAATAAAAATTTTGCACGATTTCCACCAAGGATCCATGTGAATTTAGAACGCCATAGATTAGGGATTAGGGTTTATATCTTTCAACCAAAAATCTTCTGTCTGCTACACAACAAATCTGATATGCTTCTGTCTGTTTTCCAATCCAATCTGCTTTCTAAATCACAAATCGGAATAGAAACTAGAAGATCAGATCACCAGTGCAGCATTTAATATGATTGCACCTCTATGGTATCCACACGAACCCGTGAATCACCGATGAATGTCCACATAAACCTCGGTTGGAATTGATCTCCTTTCACCTCTTAGTGCTAGCTACGCCTCTTTAGGGGTTTTGGTCAAGGAGAGGTGCTAGGATTTTTTCTATGCCTTTTTGGGGTGCGTGAATAATGATAATAATCCTATTATTACCCAACAAGCCTATTTAAATAGGTGCATAGAAAAACCTAACCTATTTAAGCTTTATTCCATGTACAATTATAGGCTTATTATTGGGCCTTATAATTATAACATGAATTCCTAAATATTAAGCCCAAACAATTTGGTCCATTAATTCCAAATTCACTAAGCTCCAAGTATGCGACCCTATAAGCTCTCATTACATTGGCAATGACCATTGATCATATTAATGATCATAAACAATGATTAGTGTCTAGCAACACATCATTATTACCCAAGCAATAAGAAAGTCGGTGATTTGACTAAACCTTTACATGTGATCATCACCTATGTCCTTTTGTCCTATACATCTAGATTGAGCATGAGACATGGACCGTGTCATTCCCGTATAGGCCAATCTTAAGGTTTCTTGATTCCTAAGTAAACTAACTGAAACAAATGTAATCGACATCCCATGTCAATTCATCTAAGCATGGCCATACATTTTCTCAGCTTTACTTAATCAAGGGGCTCATAGATGTTACTCTTATTATATAGGAGGGAAAAATCCCATCTTGATCACACAAACCCCTCCGCATGATATGTGACATATCTAATATCTATCCTTACATTCACTTAACCATTAGTGACATAGAATAGTATCAAAATATGAAACTCACATGTAGGGAACCTTGGTGATCTTAGGTCAAAGGACTATATTAATAATGATCACTAAGAACCACTCATGACACTCATATAACGATCCATATAGTGTTCTTAATATGGGTCGGTCTAGTATACAAGTTCTCTAACTTGTACTCATATGTAAACTTAATATTCCATATAAGTCTTCACACATACTAATCTTAACATATCAAAGTAACCTAATCCACAATGATATATGACTAGGGACATTTAAGAATACAATTATTCTAAAGTTATTATCATAATTGAATATATTATGCAGATAATATATATAAATATAATAATTAGAATTGCCATTAAAATAATATGATTCAAAATTATAATTACCAATATGATTGATTTTAGGGCATATACACTAACACCACCCTCATTCGATGCAAAGTTAATAACTACCAAACTTTTATATTGATGAGAAATTTCTTTAAATAAGGAACTAAGAGAATCTTTACTAATCCAATGGTCGAATTAGAAAGACATTTTAAGACCATTATTAAGCTGTCTTAAGACTCCATCTAAAATGAAATGCCAAACTTTATAGAGATTTTTCCAAAGAAAAGGATTTATTTGTTGCATCCTAGCTTCTCTACACTACTTAAAATTTCTTTGGAATTTACCTTTCAATATAAATACCTAGAGATTTTCCTTTTTAGTGACTAGCTTCCATGCTAGTTTCATCAAGCAAGTGATATTCATAGTTTTTAAATTTCAGAATTTTAGTCCTTAAATTCCCTAGGTAGATAAAAAATGTTCCATGCTATAGAATGTAACTTGCATTCAATAGCTTCATGGCCCCAAACAAAGCTATGTTAGATCTTCTCAATCTCCTCTAAGGTAACTATAAGGATTGCAGTGGATTCCATAGTGTAAATAGGGATAAATCTTATCATTAATTTAACTATAGTGACCTTTTTGGCCATGGAGAGGCATTTCTTCTTCCAACCAATTGACTTGTCTTGAATCTATTTCACCAAATGTGAATATGTGTGATCATTCACTCTCTTATGCATTATAGAAACCCTTAAATATCTATCAATATCATTAGTAACTAAGAAACCACTCCTTTGAATAATTGCATCTCTAACTTTCTATTTTACATTTCAAAAGAAGAAAATATTAAATTTGGTTTGATTTACCTTATAACCTGACATCTTAGAAGAGTGATATAAGTAATCCACTACTATATCAATTTTTTGGATCGAGGCTTCTCTAAGCAAGAGCAAATCATTGGTAAACATCATATATGAAAAATACCTATGCTTTTCTTACTTGCTTTCAAAGGCTTCCACTTTTTGTCATTTACTGCTTCACATACAATATGAGAGAGTTTACCTATACAAAGTACAAATAGATAAGGTGATAAAAGGTCACCTTGGTGAAGTCCTCTTTGTGGAAAGAAAGAAACTATCTTGTTTTCATTCCATAGGACATTTAAGGATGTGGAAGATATGCATTTCACAATGAGATTGATTAATTCAGGAAACATATTGATCTGAGTTAAGATATCTTTATTGAAATCCTAATTTAAACAATCATAGGCTTTCTCTAAATTAACCTGAATGGAAAAAAATCCTATATAACCTTTTATTTTTCTCATAAAGAGAAACATTTCCTGTGCTATGATAATATTATTCTGAATGTATCTAGCTAGTACTAAGTTTGCTTCATAAGGAGAAATTAACTGAAGGAGGATATTCTTAATCTTATTCACCATCATGTTAGAAATGCATTAGTATACCACATTCCATAATGAAATTAATTAATGAATTTTAGGTTTTCAATCTTAAGGATAAGGCATATTAATGTTTTATTAGCTTCATTGAAATCTCTTCCTTTGAAAGAGTTTTTTATAAATTGATACACATTGGTGCTTACTATTTGCCAGTTTTTCTAATAAAAATTAGTTAGAAAACCATCTTCACTAAATGCTTGAAAGTCATTAATTGCAAACATGGCCCTCTTTAACTTCCTCGAAGGTGATCTCTTAACTTAATTTCATATTATGATCATCGAATATAGTAGGGTAAGATATATTAGTAGTGGCAAGTTATCTCTCCTCCAAATTGTCATCAAATAAATTCTTATAATAGGGAATACTAAGATTCTCTAGATGTTGTTTATCTTCAAACTAGTTTCCCTTATGATTTCATAACACACTAATTTTGTTCTTATTTTTGCTCACTACTGTCTTAGTATCATAATACTTTGTACTTTGATCACCTTTAGTAATCCATGTAGATTTGGATTTTTGATGCCACATGATCTCCTCTTGATAAAAGACTTGATCAAGTTCATTTTGTAATTACTTCTCCAACTTGCATAAATAAGGGTTGCATTTAGGTTCTATAGCTCTCTAAATGCCAGGTAGTCTATTTTTAATATATTTCTCTTCTCTTTCTATTATAATCAAACACATTTTTCCACTCTTTCACTAAAGGAATTAATGAATGAAGTTTAATGGTAATGGTCCTTTTAGTATTCCATTTTGAAGATAAAAATTGTTGAAAGTCTTTATGAATTAGCCAGGTGGCCTTGAGCCAAAAAAGGACAACCCATGCTATTGCCCTATGAATTGAACAAATTTATAATTAATGGATAATGATTAGAATGAAATCTAGGAAGTGTTTTCACAATCATATCACTGAATTTTAATTGCTAATCTACATTGCATAAAGCTTTATCTAGCTTTTCAAATAATTAGAGGTAGTTAGGATATTTTGGGCACATCCATGGAAATCTACTTCCTTACATCTCTTTTTTTAGCAGATTGCAATCAGTTATTTTGTTATTGAAAATATTAGCCTTGTACCAGTTAAAAGGCATGCCTATCTTTTATTTTTGAAAGGTCTTGAACATCATTCATATCACCAACCACCGCATAAGCAGTTTCTATATTTTGGCTTATGTATTTTCAAATTATTCCAAGGAGAAATTTTCATATTCGAATAGGGATGCATAAATAAAGTGATAAACTAACCTTCATCTATATTAGATAAAGCCTTTAAATGCATTAATTGAAAGTTTTTTTCAATTAACTTTAGAGAAACTTTACTTTTCTTCCATGCAACCTAAATACCTTCTAAAAATCTATCACTCTCAAATGTTAGTAGGAATTAAACCTAACCATCTGGAAAATATCATTTGCTCTGTCACATTTGATTCATCTATCTAATAAACAAGAATTTTTAGACTAACAAATTCTATTAATGTGTTAAATCTATTAACAAACTTCTTATTACTCACTCATTTACAATTCCACACTACAATTTTCATAATTAAGAGTTTCCCATTGCTGTTGAGCATTAAGTCTCAAATACATGAGAAATTTCCATCTCACTTTGATTCATCATATTATCACCCTTAAGACTTCCACTACTTGGAACCTTTTAGAATCTTCAAAGTTTTACCCTTGTACTCCTTTTGACTAAAGTGTTAATTAATGGGAAACCGGTCTGCAGTAATGTTTTTCAATCCATCACATTAGCAAGAAGTTCACAAGGAATCATAATTTTATTCTTTATTGATCTCCTTTTTTAAATGCCTTCTCCAATTAGTCTTTTAGAGTATTTCTTTTTTTGGTTCAAATTTCTCACCAAGCTTGATGTTCTTATCCTTTCTTCAATGTCTATCATAGGATGATTTTTGTCCATTTTGTCCTCATATATTTCATTAGACAGCATATCAAACTAATTGCCCCCTCTCATTTTCATTACTCAAGGAATTCACAACTTCAATTTTGAGATTTTTTTATGTCTACCTTTTTCCTTTCACATCGATTTCTTTAAGTAATCATCCATTCCATATATATATTATAATTAATATTATCAAGACCACTTTTAGGCTAGTCATTCTCGTTAGGGCTTCTTTCCTTATCTTTTATCATATCCTCCATAATTTTACTAGTACAATGATTTGTTACATGTCTATACTTGCCACACATAAAATAGATCAAGTATAAGCTTTAATATTGAATATGATCATTTTTTTTTTCTAAAAAGAGGATTTCAATAAAAGTTCCTTTCATAAATCAATTTCCACACAAATTCTAGCATACTTCCTTCTTGCTTGCTCTCTTATGGTATTATCAATTTTTAATATTCTTCTAACCTTATTTCCTTATTAAGAAGGTCAAAAATTTTGAATCAAAATATTTAACTGGAAGATTAGGAATACAAATCCAAATAGCAATTTTCTTAATTATGTCTTTAGTCATATTAAAAGATATGTCCTAGTTATGAACTGATAGATAGTGATAAAAAAGAAGCCATGGACCTCTAGTTAGTGCAAATTCATAATTAGAATAAGCATTAAAACAAATCAAATAATAATCATCTAATAGATCTATTATGTCAACCAATCCATCTCTTTCCTATATTTGCTATAAATTTTATTTTAAGATTTTAAATCCTATTTTCCTCCTTAATAATTTGATGATCAAAGTTTGTTTCCAAGGTCAATTTTCCTCCTCCTCTTTAAAGATTGATATTCAAACATAGGTGACCATCCTTTAAATCTTTTATCACCTTAAAACCACTAAAATCCTCATCTTCCATCTCTTCTTCCTCACCTATCTCTATCTCCTCTTCTAGCAACACCTATTTCCTTTATCTTTTCCTAGATAGGTTTTTAATAATTCATATCAATAGAAGACATTACAACAAATTAATACTTGTTCCATGAATTGTATCATGAAAATTTAAAAAGAGTGGCGATTTTATATCTTGCCACAAGAACAAGAAAACGCAAACAAATGTATAAAAAAATAAAAAAATTTATGCCATAAGAAAATTTCATCTATGGCAAAATATTACTTATGGTATGAGCTAAGCTACGAGAACACATTCCCTATGATAATGCATCACTTATGCTATGGAAAAACTTTACCTATGATAAAATATCATTTATACCATAAATTAAGCTATGAAAATACATTTCTTATGGCAAAGTATCACTTATACTACAAAAAAGCTTTACTCATGGTAAAATATCATTTATACCATAAACCATGCTATGAGAACACATTTTCTATGACAGAGTATCATTTATATCATAAATTAAGTTATGAGAACATATTTCTTATGCTAAAGTATCATTTATTTTATCATATAAGTCAAAAAAAGTTTATATGTAGCAAAGTATTACTTATACCATGAATTAATTCTATGGATAAGAACATAACCAAATATATCATTTCTATGGTAACTATACATATAAAAAAAGTTATTTACAATAAGTGCAACATACTACAATATAGTAAATAATAAAAAAGAAATACAAATATTTATATGTTGTGAGTGTTTGACAAATAGCTAATTAATCACTTGAGTTAGGAGCGTTTAATTAATTGATCAAGTTGAACAATTATTTCAGAAATTTCCTAAATAATTTATTTGATCAATTAATTAGCTCCTAATCAATCAAAATAAAAAAGTTATAAAGCTTATCATTTTCAACTAGTTGAGTCATAAAATGTATGTAAAAAGATAGAACTACCTATATATTATATAGTTACATATATTTATTATTTTTCTTAAAATAAAAAAGATAAGAGTTGAATTCCAAACTTTAAAATATGTAAGAAAAAGGTCAACTATTAAGCTCCTAAGTATTTTTGTTTGTATATATACCAAATTTAATATCTATTTAAATGTAATATTTTTTCATAAATAATAAATAATTATTTAACTTTCTATCAATTAAATTTATATAATTAATTAATATACATCAATAAAATAAATATTATAATATATTAAAGATTGTGTTATATAATTATTTAATAAATTTAAATTTTTTATATATTAAAATTAAAAAATAATAAGATTAATCAATACATATATATATAATACATATATGTACAACAATTTTTTCAATTTATAGCTTGATCCAATTTTTAAAATATTACTTAAATAAAAATAGATCATTCAAGGTTCAAAACATTATTGATGTGTTATTTATTTATGTAATTTTGCATGAGATAAATGCATATTTGCACTTATATTCTATGTGCTTCATTGCTTATTTATTGAGTATTTTTGTGCAAATTCATTGGAAAAAGATACTTAGATGCTTGGTATTTCGTTTTCAAGTTTCAAAGTGACTCTTTAAAGCATTAGAAAGGGATCCAGAACTAATACCATGCAAATGGTGGAGAATTGAAGCAAATATGTTCATTTGGCCAAGAACACGGTGTATGGGAATCCCATGTAGAGGGCTGTGTAACTTTTTGTGAGTTTCGACCTTGCTGAGTAAAAGAACGCAGGGTACAACATAGGGTATGGGAACCCCATATGGATGGCCGTGTAAGTTTCTGTGAGTTTAGAACCTTAATGAGCAACTTTTAAGCCCTTCGCAAAAGAACACGGGGCATAACATGGGCCATGTCATACCCCGTGTACTTTGTCGATATCAGTTTTTATGCAGAAAAAGATAAAAAAAAGGACGTAGAACAAAGGGTTTTGTGGTGTTCGAGGGAAAACAAGGGGTTCTCAGGAGAAAAAGGGGGAAGACGATAAGAGGAGGTGATTGAAGACCTTTCTGCTTAAAATCTTAGGTTCTGGACATGGATTTTCTTTCTTTCTTCTCAATTATTTTTTATTTTGTTATGAGTTACTAGAAACTATAGCTAGAGGAAAGGATTGGTTCTGAATTAATTATATTTAGTTTGGATTTCTGATACTTTGATATAGATTCCTTGGATTAATTGTTCATCTTTTGTGTTTATATGCAAAAAGTTATGAGTTGTTATTCATGATTAGCTTAGGGTTCTTACATGATTTGAGAAAATTATGTATGAATTAGCTCCAAAGATGAATAGTATGAATATGAAGGATTTGGAATAATTCTTGAGTTTTGTATGACAAGTGGATTGATTTCTAAGCTTAATCCAAACTTATGTTGAAATTTAGTCAAGGAATTGTTATATTTTAGCATGACTAGGAGAATTGATTCACCAAGGAATTGGGGTCAGTTCACTAATAATCTTGTCATTAATTTAAAATTTCTAAATCATGTATTTGAGGAATTCAATTAAAAAGTAAGAAAATTCAGACCATCCTAACCTCTAGTGTCCTAAAAATTTAAGATTATCTGTTTCTTGTGTTAAGTTATTATAAATCTTGTTTTCATTCTCCATTTTAGTTACGTTTTGAGTTAGAGCTTTCTTCAATCCAAACATTTGATTTTATTTAAATAAAAATTTGGTTAGTGAAGTATTGTTTGATAACATCAATTCTTGTGGGACGATACCTACTTTCCGTGGTTATTACTTAAATGATTTGGTACACTTGCCAATTAGTTATCAAGTTTTGGGCGCCGTTGTCGAGAATTAAGTGTTTTATCAACAATATTAGTAGCTAAAAAATTTTCTAATTTAGATATTTACATATTGTGTAATTTTAATTGTGTAGTTAATTTTTTTTATTTCTTTCTTTACTATTTTTATTATTTTTTTATATTTCTATAGTTTTGTTTAAAATTTTATCGATTTATTTTTTTTTTTGGTGTTGTTGTTCTCATAATTGTTTAGCTTCTTGTATGTGTGGTACTGTTGATCCAGATTCTTTGCTATTTAATCCAGAAATTGAAAAGACAGCAAGGAGACTCAGGAAAGAAGCTAAAGCAAGGAAGCAAGCAGAAGAAGAGGCAAGAATGATTGAAGAAAATCAAAATGCCAGGAGGACATTAGGGGAGTATGCCATACCTAGTGCTGAGGGTGTGAATTTAGTATCACAAGACCTCCAATTTAAGTAAATAATTTTGAGTTGAAACCTGCACTTTTACAATTGGTTCAACAAGAGCAATTTGGTGGAGGGCTGTTAGATGACCTGAATTTGCATATAGCAAATTTTCTGCAGCTGTGTGATATTTTTAAAGTTAACGGGGTGAGCTCAGATGCAATTCGATTGAGACTTTTCCCATTTTCACTAAGAGATAAGGTAAAAGTGTGGCTCCGATCTCAACCACAAGGGAGCATTACTACATAGGATGATCTAGCAAGCAAATTTCTTATGAAATTTTTTCCACCTTCAAAACTTGTAAAATTGAGAAACGAGATCAATACTTTTTACCAAAAGGATGGAGAGTCACTTTATGATGCATGGGAGTGATTTAAAGAGTTATTGAGAAAATGTCCACATCATGCTATCCTAGATTGGCTTCAAATACAAACATTTTATGAAGGGCTAATGCCATCTATCAGATCAATGGTAGATGCAGCTTCTAGGGGATCTTTGCATAGAAAAACTCCAGAAGAAGCTCTCCAATTGATAGAGACCATGGCTGCAAATAATTTTATGGCTTCAAATGAGAGGTTTGTAGGAAAGAAAGGTGTTATGGAGCTAGAGACATTAGATGCCATACTTGCTCAGAACAAGCTCATGTCTCAATAAATGGCTAATCTTAATAAACAGTTCGGGCAAATGCAGGTTGGAGTAGTAGGTCATCAACCTTTAGTGTGTGACTTTTGTGGTGGTGAACATAGCAATGGAGAATGTAAAGCTAGTGCAGCAAGTCAGTCATTTACTGAGCAGGTGAATTACATGGGAAATCCTCCAAGGTAATAAAATAACCCCTTTTCTAACATATATAATCTGAGGTGGAGGAATAATCCTAATTTTTCTTAGAGTGATTAGGGTAGTCAAAAAAATTTTAATGCACCATATCAAACTTCACTAGCTCAACCACCTACTCAGCTAAAATCGTCTGTATTGGAAATTGCTTTAGAAAAATTATCTCAATCAATAACTAGTTTTGTGTAGTAGACTTCTAGTTTCATGCAGGAGACAAGAGCCAATTTTAAGAATCAAGAGGCCTCAATTAGAAACTTGGAGAATCAAGTTAGGCAGATTGCTAAATAGTTAGCAGAGAAACTACAAGGAACCTTTCCTAGCAACATTGAGCTAAATCCAAAGGAGCAATGCAAGATGATTACTTTGAGAAGTGGCAAGACATTAGAAGTACTTACTAAGGAGAGCAAGGGTAAAGAAGCTCAAGATTCTCATGTAGATAGTGCTATAGAAGTAGAAGATCCTTCATCTAAGATGCCAAATAATTCTCAAGAGTAGATGAAGAAGCAATCTAGTGAGCTTTCCAAAGGGAAGAAGAAAGAAGTAGATTGGGATAAGCCAGTTGAACTGTCCCCACATGCTAGAATTCCTTTTCCACAGAGACTTCAGAAACAAAATCAAGAGAAACAATTCTCTAAGTTTTTGGAAGTGTTTAAAAAATTATAGATTAACATTCCATTTGCTGAAGCCTTGGAGCAAATGCCTTTATATGCTAAGTTTATGAAAGATTTACTTTCTAGGAAGAGGAAACTGAAGGCAGATGAAACGTGATGCTAACTAAAGAGTGCAGTGCTATTATTCAGAGGAAATTACCACAGAAGCTTAAAGATCCAGGTAGTTTCCATATTCCGTGCACTATTAGTAGTTTAACCATTGGTAGAGCATTGTGTGACCTTAGGGTAAGTATCAATCTGATGCCGTTGTCTATCATGCAGGTGAAGCCTACCATGATTTCATTGCAACTAGCTTATAGGTCTATCAAGTTTCCATATGGGATAGTTGAAGATGTGTTAGTAAGGGTTGACAAATTCATTTTCCCTGCGGATTTTGTAGTGTTGGATATGGAAGAGGATTCTGAAATACCTTTAATCTTAGGAAGACCATTTCTAGCAACAGGAAGGGCATTTATTGATGTCTAACAAGGAGAGCTTATGTTGTGAGTACATGATGAGAAAGTAACTTTTAATGTGTTTGAAGCTATGAAGTATCCAGAGGAGAAAGAGCATTGCCTAATAATTGATGTAGTTGAACCATTGGTAAGAGAAACTTTTCATAAAGAAGCTATATCATGTCCTCTTCAAACAATTCTGGTAAATTTAAAGATGTCAACAAATGATGATGAAGATAAACCAGAGGTCGTTGAGTGTATGAAATTTCTAGAAGCTTTGCCACCAATCATGCATTTAAAGGAGAAGGAGAAATTGTGCTTAACAAAAAAAGTTGTAAAGGAAAAGCTCCCAAGGCGTGCTTTGAAGCCTTTGCTATCAACTCTCAAATATGCATTTCTTAGAGGTAACAATTCCTATCTTATGATTATTAGTGCATTTTTTAGTGAGTTAGAAGAAGAAAGATTGTTGAGAGTCTTGAGAGAGTACAAAACTACCATTGGTTGGACTATCAGTGATTTGAAGGGAATAAGTCCAACTATGTGTATGCACAAGATTTTGTTGGAGGAAGATAGCAAGCCTGTTGTACAACCTCAAAGAAAGCTAAATCCAACAATGAAGGAGGTGATCCTAAAAGAAGTTCTGAAATTGTGGGATGCCGGAATTATTTACCCCATTTCTAATAGCTCACGGGTAAGTCTAGTTCAGATGGTATCTAAGAAGGGTGGCATCACAGTGGTACCTAATGAAAATAATGAGTTGATACCTACCAAAACAGTTACAGGCTGGAGGATGTGCATAGATTACCATAGGCTGAATGCAGCAACAAGAAAAAACCATTTTCCCTTGCCATTCATTGATGAAATGTTGGAAAGGTTAGTTGGGCATGCCTATTACTATTTCTTGGATGGGTATTCAGGTTACAAGCAGATTGTGGTGGATCCTGTAGATTAAGAGAAGACAGCATTCACCTGTCCCTATGGTGTTTTTGCCTATCGAAGGATATCTTTTGGGTTATGCAACGCCCCAACCACATTTCAAAGGTGCATGCTTTCCACTTTCTCTGATATGGTAGAAAAATTCATTGAGGTATTTATGGATGACTTTTCTATTTTTGGTAGTTCTTTTGATGTCTGTTTGAATAATTTATCTTTGGTTTTAAAAAGGTATCAAGAAACAAACCTTGTTTTGAATTGGGAAAAATGTCATTTTATGGTTACTAAAGGTATTGTTCTTGGGTATCGGATTTCATCCAAAAGTATTAAGGTAGATAAAGCTAAGGTTGAAATTATTGAAAAATTACCTCATCTTGTGAATGTTAAAGGCATTAGAAGTTTTTTAGGACATGCAGGTTTTTATAGAAGGTTCATTAAAGATTTTTCAAAAATTGCAAAACCGTTGTGTAGTTTTTTGGCTAAGGATGCACCTTTTGTGTTTGATGATGATTGTCTGCATGCATTTAAGACTTTGAAAGAAAAATTGATTTCTGCACCTATAATTTCTACACCTGATTGGAGTTTGCCATTTGAATTGATGTGTGATGCTAGTGACTTGGCAATTGGTGCTGTTTTAGGTCAAAGGAAAAATAAATTATTACATGTGATCTATTATGCCAGTCGTGTGTTGAATAATGCACAGCGTAATTATGCAACTACTGAAAAAAAATTGCTTGCTGTTGTATATGCTTTTAACAAGTTTCGGTCATATTTGGTTGGGTCAAAAGTAATTGTTTACACTGACCATTCTACTCTTAAGTATCTCTTGTCTAAGCAGGAAGCAAAGCTAAAGCTTATTAGGTGGGTGCTATTATTACAAGAATTTGACTTGGAGCTGAAGGACAAGAAAGGCACAGAAAATTTAGTTGCTTACCATTTGTTTAGGATTATTCAAGAAGGAGGCCAGGATGTGCACCCATTACTAATTAAAGAAGAATTTCCTAATGAGCATTTGTTTGTTATTCAGGCACTTCCATGGTTTGCTGATATGGCCAATTATAAAACTGCAAAGGTTATTTCGAAAGGGTTGAGTTGGAATCAAAAGAAGAAGTTCTTACATGATGTAAGGTATTTCTTTTAGGATGAACTTTATTTATTCAAGAGATGTGCTGATAGGATAATCAGAAGGTGCATTCCTGAGGAGGAGGTGCAAGGCATTTTATGGCATTGTCATGGCTCTGAGTATGCTGGACACTTTGGTAGAGAAAGAACAGCAACTAAGGTCTTGCAAAGTGATTTATATTGGCCTACAATTTTCAAAAATGCCTGATCTTTTGTTGAAAAGTGCAATAGATGGCAAAGGACGGGGAACTTATCAAGAAGAAATGAGATGCCACAGAATTACATTCTGGAGGTAGAGTTATTTGATGTGTGGGGGATAAGCTTTATGGGTCCCTTCCCTTCATTACACTCTAATCAATATATTTTAGTTGTTGTAGATTATGTATCAAAGTGAGTGAAAGCTATTCCATCACCCACTAACGATGCTAAGGTGGTTGTGAAATTTTTGAAGAAAAACATTTTCACAAGATTTGGAGTTCCAATGGCACTTATTAGTGATGGAGGGAGTCATTTTTATAATAAACAACTTGAAGTGTTATTGCAGAAATATGGAGTGAAACACAAGATAGCTACTCCATATCATTCTCAGACGAGTGGTCAGGTTGAGGTATCTAATAGGGAGTTAAAAAGAATTCTTAAAAAGATGGTTGGTGCATCAAAAAAAGATTGGGAAAGGAAAATTGATGATGCACTTTGGGCTTATAGAACAACATTTAAAACTCCCATCGGAATGTCTCCATACCAATTAGTGTTTGGAAAATCTTGTCACTTGCCAGTGGAGTTAGAACATAAGGCTTTTTGGGTAATAAAATTTCTGAATTTTGATACTAAAGCTGTCAAAGAGAAGAGACTCCTCCAACTCAATGAACTTGAGGAATTTAGGTACCAGGCTTATGAAAGTGCTTGCTTATACAAGGAAAGAACAAAGAAATGGCATGATAAGAAAATTTCTTTCAAACATTTTGAACTAGGACAACAGGTATTACTATTTAATTCAAGGTTAAAGTTATTTCCTGGAAAGCTGAAGACAAGTTGGTTTGGACCATTTGTGATAAGCAAAGTTTTTCCATTTAATGCTGTTGAGCTAGTTGAGCCAAGTTCTGGAAGAAAATTCACAGTAAATAGGCATAGGCTGAAGCATTATTTTGGAGAGGAGGTTGATAGGCAGAAATCAATCTTAACATTGTCATGAAGAATTGCAAGAGATCAAGCTAATGACGTTAAAAAAGCGCTTATTGGGAGGTAACCCAATTACATAAGCTATTAAAGAGAAAGAAGAGGAAGATGATGAATGAAGCTTGCTGCAATTTTTGGAGAGCGAAAAGGTAAGTTTTAGTATTTAATTTAATTTCTATTTCTTTATTTTAATTTTATGTTTCTTTCATGTTTCTTCTTAGTTAAGATGTTATTTTGCATGTAGGAATTAGTTTGTTATTACAATTCATGTGGGGATTTGTTGGTAAATCATTAGTACTTAATTGAAGAGTGTTCTGATAGGAGTAGTGTTGAATGCTCAGTGATGGATAAGAATATTTAAATTGAAATTAACTATTCATTGTGTCTTCATTCACACTTCTTGCTGATTTTCTGAGACTGAGATTGTGTGGTTTCTTAGGAGAGGAATTGGATATGTTCTAAAAAAAGCTTATGAGATACATTTGAATTGATTCTAGTTCTGGGTAGCGTGTGATTCTTTATTAAGGCGAAAACCTAGATTAGTGCATTTTGGGTGAAATGATCAGGGCATTCTTTGGACTGTTTGAACCTTTCAAGCTTACTTGACAATGTATATCCCTAGGTCTTTTTCAAAGCTAATAAAAAAGGGCTTTTCTTTTGTTTAACCCACATCCCCCTTACCTTTTTTAATCTTAAAAAATAAAAATAAAAATAAAAAAATTTCTCACCTAAAATAAATTTTATTGTGTTTTAAAGTGGTGTATTACATGTTCTATTCTTTTTCATAATTAGTGTTGTCTTATCATGAAATGAGTTGTAAATATATATATATATATATATATATATATATATATATATATATATATATATATATATATAAATAATATATATATATATAAAGAAAAATATATATATAATAAAAATAAAATAAAAATAAAAAATAAAAATTTGTGGCACTACTTCATTTTTATTTTGGACTTTGATGCATACTTCAATTACTCAACCTAGAGTAAATTTTCCTTTTTCCTTCTTTCTTAACCTTAACCTTGGCCTATCATTACAAGCTGTAAAAGACCCTTTTGATCACTCAGGTGCATTATTCTATATTAGTGGAGATGGCCATGAAAGACATGTCCTAAGTTCAAGAGGATTTTTGGATGTTTTCATAATCTAATCTGGAATCATTATCTAAGACTGATCTTGAGTTTTGTACATTTTGGGATTAGATGTCTAGGTTGTTGTGAGTGAATGCATGGTTTGTTATGATTGTTAATGCTTCTTCCTAATTGTGGCATGAAGAAGATTTTAAGAGCATGTATAATACACTATTTCTTTTTGCTTGAGGACAAGCAACATCTTAGGTTTGAGGTTGTAATGTGTTATTTATTTATGTAATTTTGCATGAGAAAAATGCATATTTGCACTTATATTCTATGTGCTTCATTGCTTATTTATTGAGTATTTTTGTGCAAATTCATTGGAAAAAGATACTTAGATGCTTGGTATTTCGTTTTCAAGTTTCAAAGTGACTCTTTAAAGCATTAGAAAAGGATCCAGAACTAATACCATGCAAATGGTGGAGAATCGAAGCAAATATGTTCATTTGGCCAAGAATACGGTGTATAGGGACCCCGTGTAGAGGGTAGTGTAACTTTTTGTGAGTTTCGACCTTGCTGAGCAAAAGAACACGGGGTACAACATAGGGTATGGGAACCCCATGTGGATGGCTGTGTAAGTTTCTGTGAGTTTGGAACCTTGATGAGCAACTTTTAAGCCCTTCGCAAAAGAACACGGGGTATAACATGGGCCATGTCATACCTCGTGTACTTTGCTGATATTAGTTTTTATGCAGAAAAAGAGAAAAAAAGGAGGTAGAACAGAGGGTTTTGTGGTGTTTGAGGGAAAACAAAGGGTTCTCAAGAGAAAAAGGGGGAAGACGATAAGAGGAGAAGATTGAAGACCTTTCCGCTCAAAATCTTGGGTTTTGGACATGGATTTTCTTTCTTTCTTCTCAATTATTTTCTGTTTTGTTATGAGTTGCTAGAAACTATAGCTAGAGGAAGGGATTGATTCTAAATTAATTATATTTGGTTTGGATTTCTGATACTTTGATATAGATTCTTTGGATTAATTGTTCATCTTTTGTGTTTATATGCAAAAAGTTATGAGTTGTTATTCATGATTAGCTTAGGGTTCTTACATGATTTGGGAAAGTTGTGTATGAATTAGCTCCAAAGATGAACAATATGAATATGAAGGATTAGGAATAATTCTAGAGTTTTGTATAACAAGTGGATTGATTTCTAAGCTTAATCCAAACTTATGTTGAAATTTAGTTAAGGAATTGTCATATTTTAGCATGAGTAGGAGAATTGATTCACCAAGGAATTGGGGTCAGTTCACTAATAATCCTGTCATTAATCTAAAATTTCCAAATCATGTATTTGAGGAACTCAATTAAAAGGTAAGAAAATTCAGACCATCCCAACCTCTAGTGTCCTGAAAATTTGAGATTATTTGTTACTTGTGTTAAGTTATTATAAATCTTGTTTTCATTCTCCATTTTAGTTATGTTTCGAGTTAGAGCTTTCTTCAATCCAAACATTTGATTTTATTTGAATAGAAATTTGGTTAGTGAAGTATTGTTTGATAGCATCAATTCTTGTGGGATGATACCTACTTTCCGTGATTATTACTTAAACGATTTGGTACACTTGCTAATCAGTTATCAATTATAAAAAGATTTATTTTTTATCACTTTATATTATTTTTAAAAAATGTGTTGATGGAGAAGATATATGTTATGAAAATACTAAAATCATTATATTATATATAAATAGTATAATTCGTGATATAAATAATAATAAGTTTTACACTCATCACTATAATATTAACGAAATTTTCTTTAAAAAATTGAAAATAATAATTTTGTAAAATTATATATTTTAATAATAATTAAATTATTATATTAAAAATTTTAAGTAAAATATATTTAAGGGAGTGATATATATAATAGTTTAAAATTTTGTTTTCATCCTTTATTAATTTCAATTGTGTTAATTTCATTCCTCACAAAAATTTGGTATTAATTTCTTATAATTTAATTAATTTGATTCATTTATTCATAATTTTATTGATGCGTTAATGACTTGATAAATAGAAGAATAAAAATTAAATATAAATAATACATGAGAGATGAAATTAATATTAAAAATTTGTAAAGAGTCAAATGATTTAACTTATATTTGTAAATGATAAAATTATGTATTATAGATAAAAAATTGAAAGTAAATAAGTTATAATAATTTAAAATTTAACTTATAATTAAATTTTAAATATATATAATATTTGAAAATTATTATTTATATGGATATTTGTTTCATATAATACAACCTTTATTGAAGCAATTTTTAGAAAGTAATAAAAAATTACTCAAAAGATGTAAAAATTTTAATTTTATCTTGTATTAACTTAATTAATAATAATTAATGAAAAATATAAATAAATAAAAAATTAATTAATTAATTATGAAAGATAAAATTGATATAAGACATTTATAAAAATTAAATTTGATACAAGTAAAATTAGTAATAAAAAAATAGAAATTTAGTCTATAGAAAATTATTTTTAAATAAAATCATTAATCTTTTCAGCATTGTGTATTTTTATTATATATATTTATTTAATATTTTATTAATATATAATTGATGTCATATGAGTATAATTTTATTTTTGAAATCAATCAATCAATTAAAATTTTATATAAAATATATTGTATTATAATACTAAAGAAGAAAACTAGTGCATTGGTAAAGCTTGGCATTCTTCTAAATGAATAAAGTTTCGATAATTTACACTAACTTGATATGAGTTAAAAATATTAATAAATTTTGGTATATGTGCAAACAAAATGATAAAGTAGCGCTTGATCAAATTAGCTAGATAATCAATTCAATTTAGATATATAAAAAATTATTTTAGATAGCTACATTAGTTTTTATAATAATTTTATTTTATATTTTGCCATAATTTTGTTTGTGGCAATATGAGTTATTAGTCATGAATATACCTCTCTTATCATATTTGTATTCATGTGGCTAAAAAAATCTATTAGTCATGAATAAATCCATGGTAAAAAAAATTATTTATGTCACAAAACTTTCTTTCTCATGACATTTCATTTGCTAGACTCACTTGTGCCATGAGACTATTTAATTAATATTTCCATGACTAAATAGCACAATCATAGAAATTTTGATTTTATGCAATGACTTTAATTGTGGTATAAGTAATGATTTGTTATAGTGAGAGACTTCCCTTTCCCAAAAATACATCGGTCCCTTGTTTGATCTTCTTTGTGCTTCTTATAAGGAGATTAGTTTCCTTAATTGAAGGTTTGAGTGGAATTTGGTGTTTCCTCCATGCAAAACCTTAGTAGCGACTTGATGAGAAATTTTCTTACAGTTTTTGTACGTTAATAATACATTATGTACATCACGCCTTCATCATTTTGTGACTATCAAGTCTCATCGTTCGGATGAAAAAAGTTTCACGCCCATCATTGAAGTAATAATGGGATGGGATTAAAATCCATCATCAAAACACTCATATCACATTTGGGACATCAAGGCGAGATTGCTTCATTCCCATCACAAACATTGATGACAAAGAGGTACTTCGCCGTCCTTGTCATGCCTCCACGCTAAAATTGCAATATCAAAATGGAGTAAGTCTGTCACATCTTCATGCTAAAATCGTGATATCGAAGCGAAATGAGTCTTGTTCTCATCACATAATTATGATGTCAAGGTAGAATGTGGCTACTCCCATCCCATACTCAATAGGTGCATTAACCTTAACGGGCAATCCTCTAAAAGAACAATTTTTCATGAAATTTGGGCCACACTCCTTTCACCTTTACTCCATGTCAAGATTTGGATCTACAAATAGTCCTTAATTTTTGGCATCAATCACCGAAGATCATCTTCTCTAGTTGGAAAATGCGATTTTGATAAGGGACCGTGTTTTTGAAGTATGGGAAAACTCACAGTCACAGTCACTAGTTTTATGGGAAATCATGATGAAATAGATTAGTTTAATTAAAGTTAGGCTTTGTCCAGTGGAGTCTTGAAGCACCATAAATGGTTCTTTTGCATCTCGCACAGGCATAAGGAGCTTGGAAATATTGTCAAAACATGACTTTAGAGATGAAAATCCAATAATGCGAATAGCATATTGCGCTTCACATGCTTACTTGACCCCCTTACGAGTGAATTGTTACCTCAAATCTCTCTCTTTTGTGAAAAAATTACAAAACCCAAACTTGCAACCCATCTTTTTAATTTAAGACTCACTCTGAAAAGGAAATTATACTGCCCCAAACCCGACCCAGCCTCCAAACTGTCTTATAAAACCTTAAACTTCTCCTAAAATTTAATATTATAACCACTGCTTAGCATTTAATGCACTCAATTACCATCTTTCCCCTATATACCCCTCATTAAATCAGCATGACAGAATTATTAAATCCTCACTCAACCTAAAATCTCACCTTAAAACCTCACTAAAACACTCACACCTGAGTGTTTCGCATATAATCGCATCCTAAAAGTCATGCTCTGATAGTGTTATAAAGAGATTTTTACCATTAGTCTAATGGGCAGATGTATTTCTCTTCATCCAAAATTCAAATTGCCTAACTCTTACGCATCATATTACAATTCCCCATCCCCTTAATGACTCCTCGGGATGGGGGAGTCTTAATGGGAGTTCCAACTGATATATGTGAAAAGATTGAGGATAAAGGAGAAGTTATTTACACTTCCCTGCTACAAGAAATTAGAAGATCAACAAAATTAGCAACTTCTCAGGTTGTTGAAAATAGAGATTAATGAGAATGAGTCTTTTTCTTTTGATTGAGGAAGGTCGGCTTTGGTGGGCAGAATAGTCTAGTGCTGACAATATAGTTTACTATGACTAACAAAAGTCTCCTCATTATAATATGTCATATATGAACTCAGAAACAAAGACAATTCTCATGAAAAATTTGTCATTCCATGAGAAAATATATATATATATATATACATTGGAATTGGGAAAACATTCGTTCTGCGTGGTTTTAGATCTTAACTTGTTGACAGCTTGCTGCTCTAACCCTTCTTAGATATAAATGTTTGAAGAGCTTAAAATATTAAATTATCAAAAATCTGCATTGAAACCTTAATTTTCAAGAATTTTTATATGCATATTTTGTAAGAAAAACTTTTAAACATAAAAGATATTATATTTCAAAAATTTTAGAAGTTATAACATAATGATATTAAGGAGGAAAAATTTATACGTCTCCAGAATTTCTTCCCCAGACTGGAATCGTTGCGTACGTCAACGGCAAATGCAAAACTATAGAGTCTTCCACGTAGCATAGGCCTTTTTGACAATTTGCCTGCTTAGCGGAAGAAATCCCCCTGCCTCTTGTTCTCACATAATAAAAATAAATTAATTATAATTTTTAATATTTTAAAAATTGGAAAGTATAAATTTAAATGTATATGAAATTCTTAAAAATAATATTTAAAGAGTGAAATTGACATTTTAACTCTTACACAATAGCAGTAATAACTGTAAAACCATGTGTTGTAATTCAGAGTAGTATATAAGTATTTCTCATCTCATCTTATTTGCCATACATCCAATTGAACCAAGACTCATAATCAAACAATTAGTGAAGGAAACAAACGCCTGAAGTCACAAAAAATGAAGAATACCGGGGTAGCTGTCTTCCTTTCTCTGGCTTTCTTCTTCTTCGCAGGTAGGTGTTGTAATATTGGTGCCTTGCATGGCCGCCGTTGCCGCCTTCGCTCTGATCGGTTTCTGTAAATTGATATTTTGTAACATGGGTTTAGTGCAGAAGCTAGCTTTTGCAGGGACAATTACTTTCACCAACAACTGTTCATATGTTGTCTGGCCGGGAATCTTAGCCTACGATCAAAGGACTCCATTGTCAACGACTGGCTTTGGGCTGGGAGTCGGAGCATCAAAATCCGTGAGCATTCGGTCTCCATGGTCGGGTCGGATCTGGGCTCGGACGGGATGCTCTAAAGATTCTGGTATTTTTGTTTGTGTCACCGGAGATTGTGGGTCCGGTCAAGTAGGCTGCAACGGCGCCGGTGCAAGCCCGCCGGCAACGTTTGCAGAACTTAGCACAGCATCTGATGGTGGAAAAGATTTCTATAATGTTAGCAATTTGAACGGTTTTAACTTGCCCATGTCCATAGCTCCGAGTGGCGGAAACGGTAGCTGTAAATCCTCAAGTTGCCCCGGAAACGTCACCACAGATTGCCCGGAAGAACTGCAAGTGAGATGGTGGGACGGGAATGTCATCGGTTGCAAGAGTGCTTGCTTGGCTTTCAATCAATCTAAGTACTGTTGCACCGGAGATCTCAGCAGCAGAGAGAAATGTTCAGAAACGAGCTACTCCCAGTTTTATGAGCAGCACTGCCCAGATGCTTATAGCTATGTTTATGATGATACTAGGCTTGGCAGGAACTTCACTTGCTCCGGCAGACCTGACTATATCATCACATTCTGTCCTTACAATCCTAACACAGGTAATTTGCTCTGTTACTTCTATGGCTTCTAATTCTGTATATCAAATTTTAAGCGATCCATTGATGGGGTTTGAACAATATATTTAAATTTTTAAATTCAAACCTACTAACTGTCTAAAAAACGAAAAACAAAATACGTATTTCTAATTATATTTTAGTATGAAATTTTCGGGAAAAAATTATTAATTTAACAGAAGTCGATGAAGATTTGCTTTTTCTTATGAAGTCATGTGTGGGCCCAATGTGATAAGATGGCTTTTTCTTCCCACGAAATATTTGAAGTCATTTCCTTCAATTGTGTAGTCAACGTGATTCAGGTGTAAATTTCATTCTTACATTGAATACATGCGCGAATTTTTATTTTTTTTTTAACACGAAGAATTTCTTCTCTACATGGTATATGATCATAAATGGAGCGATACAAATCCGCATTTTCTCTCTCAAACATTTACTTTCCTTTTTTCATTTTAAATCAATAAAAATTTAGAGATTCATGTATTTCTTTTGCCAGTTAAAAAGTCTTCTTTTTCATATTTAGAAGGGAGAATAGATGAAGAGAGAACACATAAAAATACAAATAATATTATTCTCTCCCTCCTCCTAAACTTTTACTTTAATTTGCATCCCACCTCCTTACTCTAAATTTAGTTTAATATTATAATAGTAAAAAGTGAACGGAGGGAAAGAAGATGAAAGGAAATATTATAACTTTGTTTTGATTGAAAATTTTAACGATGGATGGGGGAGAATAAATTGAAGGTTTATAATTAATTTTTAAAGTTTTCCAAAATTTTCTAAATAATAAATATTTTATATTTCTCCAATTTCAAATGATTTTTATGCATTCAAACAAGGAGATAGAAAAAAGCTTATATATAGCCATTCATTCACCTCTATTTTTTTAATGTTTTAAAACTTAGTTCAAATAAAAATCTGAAAAAGTTAATAAGTCAATCAATTCAACCAGTTATATCCAATGGTTAAACTAAATGATATATATATATATATATATATATATATATATATATGCGTGCAAGCATGGGTAAAAAAATATAATATTTTGAATTAAAATTTTCATATTTGTTATTATATATTGTGATTTTTCTAATAATATTAGAATTATACATATGCTAAAATTATATACAAAGTTATATTTCATAAAAATATTAATATCATAAGATAGTAATATTACTAAAAAAACTATTTTTTAAGATAATAATATAGTTAAAATAAATATTTTTATTGAATATTACATACATTATAAATCAAACTAACATTAAATGGATAGCTTGACTAAGAGTATTTAATTCAAATAACATTCAATGTCTTTTGAAGGTTTTGCGCCTTCTACTACATCTAAGGTTAGATCATTGATTTTTAAGTGTGTGCTTCCAATAATTTGACAATTCTTATTATCATTAAAAAAATGGATAGCTTGCCTTAGTGGCATTGTGCTTTTAGCCTTATTTGGCAATTAGTTAATTTAATTAGTTATCAGTTAATTAAATTAATTATTATTTAATAGTTGATTGTATTATCTAATTTAACAAACTAATAACATCAGTTGTTTGAATGAAAATATTTGATAAAATTAATTATTTTCTATTAATTGTTTATATGCAGAATAATATATAAAGATGTGTGTATATTTTATAATTTATTTAAGTATCTTTTACTTTAATAATATTTTAAATTTATCAATTGATTTATTTTTAAGAAATATAATAATTTATTTTAAGTAATTTTTTAAGTCATACTATCTTTAAAAAATGAAAAATCTAAAATATAATTAAAGATTTATTATATTTATTAAAAATAAATTATTATATTTTATAAATGCTTTATAAAAATTAATAATTATTATTTAATAAGTTTATTTGATCTTTTTTAGTAAAGATATAAATAAAAATAGGTCTATTATTTAAGGATAATTTTGTATCTTTATAAATTTAATATCAATAAATTAATTAAAAATATCAAATTCATCAACTTTTTTAAATTAATTGTAAGTCAATCAACTAATTCAATAAATTATTTTTTAAATAGATAAGTTAATTGATTGATTAGATCAAATAATTAAATATTATCAAATCAGTACACTAGTTTAATTCTTGCAATTGACATTTAATATCTATTTTCACGAAGTGTTAGGCGAGTCATCGCCCCTGAATTGACTGAATTACCCGGTAATCCAAATGCCAGTTCAAGTAGCCCGCTTTATTTTCTGGGAAACAGTTGACTGAGTTTCAAAATAATGCCTTTTCCACTTCCATTCATTCTTCTTCCTTATCTTCGTGTAACTCTCAGAAAACGATAAGTCGTTCTCTCTGACGCAAGACATTTTTTGAACTACAATTGTTGAACATTGACCAAACAATTTCAAATTCATCCCTTTACATTCATGTATTTCAAGCTTCACTTTCTACCTCTTCGCCTCTTAACTCTTATGGGGTAGATTTTTTTTTTTTCCATGTAAGAAATTGACACGAGTTAGCAGGAATTTTACTTCTATAAGAACCACATATTTTACTTGTAATTTTTATATCGACTTTTCTCATCACTTCTTCTTTTAAACTTTTGTATTATTATATGAGAAAAAACACATTGTCTCCCAGAACTTACGAGAAATGCTTCCATAAATGCAAGGTGGCTTAACTTGGATTACTTGATCTGTATTAATTTCTGTCGTATCAAAAATATAAAATCCCTATAAATTAATTTTATTAAAATTTACGATTTTCTATTCAATGACAATCACTTTTTTTCTTTTTGCACTTAATTAATATTTAGTAATTTGAAAGTCTATAGTTTTATATTTATTAATATATTGATGTGTAGATTTAGTGGGTTTGTTTCCTAATTTATGGTTAATGTCAAACTTTCAAAAGATAAAAATCTCATTAAATTTAAACTATAGTTACTAAAAAAATAATTTTTCAGATTATTTTATAAAAATAAAATTAGATAATGCACTTTTTATAAAACTATATAATTTTTTAAAATTTTATTATAATTTTTAAATTACAGTGTCACATATAAGAAATATTTAAAAAATTACAACTATATTAACTAATGTTGCTACGATTTTTTTTTAATTTGCAAGAAACATCTTTGAAGTAAATAAATATAACAATTTAAAGTAAATTAGAAAGATATATTCATTGTAAATAATAAAATAAATGAGAATCAAGTTAATAAACTAATATCCATGTTTTTTATTCGGATTATTTCATAAAGGTTTTGAATATTTGCCGTAAAGTTTTTCATTTGAATTATGATATGTGTATTAGAAACTAATTAATATACATATTATGATATGAATGGAGAAACTTAAATAAAAAGAAAACAACTATTAAATTAAATTTTACGTAAATTTTATTCCTCCAGCTTGCGCCTAACTTAAGTGCAAATTGCCGCAAGACAAGCCCCAGATCTAACGAGGGATACTTAGATATCAATTAATGATTTTGGTTTACATGCAGGTGTAGCCAAAAAAGAAGGAACCACAATTACTTTCAAAAACAAATGCTCATACACTGTATGGCCGGCAACACTCACCGGTAGTCTAGGCCCTAAGCTATCAACAACCGGCTTCAAGTTGGCAACGGGAGCCGACAACTCTGTAGATGTCCCATCTTCTTGGTCGGGACGCTTCTGGGCTCGAACTGGATGCTCCGTCAATTCCGGCAGGTTCACTTGTGCCACCGGAGATTGCGGCTCTGGTCAAATCACGTGCAATGGCAGTGATCCAAGCCCACCCGTAACTATATCAGAACTTACTATCATCTCTAAAGTTGGACAAAATTTCTACGCTGTCAGCACAGTGGATGGATTCAACTTGCCTATGTCCATAGCTGCAGAAGGTGGAAACGGTAACTGCAAGTCTTCAAGCTGTCCTGCAAACATCAACTCGGGTTGCCCAGAGGAATTACAAGTGAAAGGCTCTGATGGAAAAGTGATCGCTTGTAAGAGTGCGTGCATGGCTTTCAATCAACCTCAGTACTGCTGCGCTGGTAATTTCAGCTCTCAAGAAAATTGCTCTCCTACGAGTTACTCCAAAATATTCAAGAACCAGTGCCCTGATGCCAATAGCTATCCTGGCGATGATGCTGCCCTTACTTGCTCCGGTGGACCAAACTACGTCGTCACATTCTGTCCTTAAAGGACATAGGCTCCCTGTTTTTTAAGACAACTTTTTTTTAAGGAAAATTTCAAAAAAATGATGGAGTAACATATTGTATAGAAAAATGATACTCAAAATCATGAAAATAAAAAATAAAAAATTATTTTTGACTAAACTCCTAACATTTGATATTGAACATTTCTCATCCTATTACTAATTTATAACTATAGTTTTATAGAAAATGTTTTCCACAAAAATAAAAGGAGCCTTAAAGGGGGACTTGATTACTTGATTCTTCTTGAACAAAAAGAAAATGCAAAAGAAAATGTGATGAGGTTAGATTTAGCTCACTAGTCATTGTACTTACTCCCAATGATTTGAGGGGTTGTGGCAACTATTGGAAGTTTAATCCTTCCTCAAAGCATTATCAACTTAATTGAACCAAATTTGATTGTTTGAGGAGGAAGGTCAAAACTTGGTGAAGATGGAGCTATTATGGTCATATTACATGTTACATTGTCATCATTAAGTTTAATTTTTTGTTCTTTAGCCAACTCCATGCCCTTGTCTTTTAATATGAAGCACTTTTCATTTAGGTGGCCAATTAGTCATTGATACTTCCAAAAGTTTCCACCATCCACTTTGCATGCCTCATAAGTTATTTCATCTCTGGTAACTTAATCAAGTTAACTTCAAGTAGAGATTCTAATATTGTGGAAATGTCAAAACTTGGTATTCTTTGTTTAACATTTCTTTCAATGAAACATTTCTTCCTTTGTTAGGAGCATTAATGATTTTTTCATCTTGCCTGTTTGACTTAACAATTAGCTTGATTAGTGAAGCAAACATAACCATTGATTGTTTGGTTTCATACTCCAAAGATGATAGCTAAATGGTATTTTGAAATACATGGCATCTTTGTTCAGCCTTGTTTAGGATTTGTAACCTTTGAGTAGCATTAATAACAATGTTAAGCTCAATTTCATGCACTTTATTGCCAACTCTTCACATGTTCGAGGCTTAATAGCTTGAAAAATGTAATTTAGGATCCAATTCATCCTTTGTATGCACATCTCAATGGCAAAAGATTATGAAAGTTAATCTTTCCAATCAAGACTTAGATTTCTCCACCATTAAAGATAGTTAATAACCAACTCATCTTTTGATTGTCAAGTATATGTAAGCTCAAATATGCTAATGGTATAATGAGTGCTATAAAATAGATTTAGGAACTTATGCTCAAGTTGCTTTTAGTTATTAATTAATTTAGACATCAAGTTTGTGTACTAGTTAAAGGCATTTCCATTGACAAAATGCTTGAATTGTTTGACCATGAGATCTCCATCAATTTTAGCATTATTACAAGTTTCGATAAAATGAACAACTTATTGCCTAGGATTTCCTTTACCATTAAACTGTTGAAGCTTAGGGATTAATAATTCTAAGGCATTTTTAGAAGATCAATCCTTTGACTATATGACTTAACATAGGAAAAGAAAGATTGCATGTCCCCCTCTACATGATTTTTAATGGCTTCTTTTAATGAATTCTTTCAACTGACCAATTTGTTAACTATTACTTATCAAATCTTATTCGATAATCTGATTTGATCTTGTAGTCCAACTAATCCTGTACCATGATGTATCTAGAATATTAGTCATTAGTGAGACAAAAATACTTATACAAACCATCAAAGTAACTCCGTCCCCAATGGTCCAAAAATTAAAATTGTGGGAAGCAAGAAGAACACCATTTGGATAAAGCTGCTTGTTTGTGGAGTCACTTTGATTCTTTGTAGCTTTATCTTGATCTTTTTGGTGTCACTAATCATCAAATGCATCACTTAAATCATCACTTGATTTGGAGAAGCTATCACTTTCTATAAAATGTCAGAAATCTATTTATCTCTCAATGCTTCTTTTTTGGATGGACTTTTCAATGCTTTAAGTGATTTTGTGATAATTGAGACTTGCTCCTTTAGAAAATTTGCATTTATCACTATGATAGGCATTATGGTTGAACTTTATTATTCCTCTGAAAAGGATCCCTTCAATCTAGACATAGTCTTCGAAGTTAAAAGGATATTGTTCGCCTTGCTAGCTCCTCCAATAATTATAATCTTTGTTATTGGTCTAGAATTTTCAAATAAAGCAAATTAAGCTAAAACATCATCGAAAATGTTAGTTACATTTAACTCTACCCTTACCATATGTACAAATAAAGGTGATTTTCATGATGATGAACTTTTGAAAATAAAAGTAGGATTTGGTATTATAGTATTTTAAGCATACATATCTACAAGAATTCTTATTTTACTTCAAGTTATAAGACTTTAGTTTTAAGAGTTAGAACTCATTGAGCTAACAGGATGATTTCTTTCAAAGGCATTGAATAATAGCTTGTTAAAAATGCATATCTTCAAAAAGATTAGTTGAATTTGATTTTGAAGAAAAAAGATAAAAGGTAAAGATTATCCCACTGAGCATACCAAAAGTTTTCACACATAAAATTTCTAAATAAATAATTATAAAGATGAAAAAATTGTAAAATAAATTATTTTATAATTTTTTAAGAATGTAAAGTACAATCTCTAATTTGGTTATAGTTCTTTCAAAAGAATACAAAATAAATCTTCCAATTTTTGTCTTTGATGAATTTTGACTAAGGGTTTTAGGAAGCTTAATCTTGAATGATATGATGGATGCTTTACTTTTATTGAAAGCTTTTAGAAAGCTTAATCTTAAATCAAACATATGAATTTGACTTTAAAAGAAAGCTATTAGGCAACTTGATTTCTAATCAAATCTTGAATACTTGCCTTTGATGGAGGGTTTGAAGAAGCTTAATCTCTAATTAAAAGTTGAATCTTTGTAGAGGCTTTATACTTAAACAAATTCACAAACTTGAATGTTGTTGAAGTCTTTACCTCAAATCAGATATTTTTGATGCACTATAAGAAAAAATAGATTTACTAAGGGACTTTAGTGATGGATCCCATTTTTTTCACTAATATTAGCAATTTGCAAGGGATAGGCAAGAGATTTTCAAAGGAAAAGTAAATAATGAGTTTATTTATTTATATAATCAATTTTTACGGGGGAATTAGCCAGGGACATAACCTTTATTAAATATTTGTAAGAGTTAGGTCCATCACTATATTATTGTAGATGGATTATGGGATGGGCCTATTTTTTATGAATTTTCTTGGCACTTTAATTGGATCCAATAGTAAGGGATGGGCTTTTGCATTTGGCCTTATTCCTTGCTAAACCTCAACTAAGTTTTAGTAAGGGACAAGTCCTTCACTAATCCATAACTAATGATGTTAAAAAATATAAGTTTTGAAATTCGGGATTTCATTTTCAATTTTGACTTTGAATGCGATCCTCACATTTATGCAACCTCAACTCACTGCAACAATGTCCCTAAGTAATTATCTTATTGGTGCACTATTTCTCTAGTGATGCTCCCAATAGTGACTAGTGGTGATATAGCTTAGAATCACATCCAAGCCTGGCTACATTTAGCTATAAATGTTCAAATTGATTTGTTGTTGTTTCTATGGGTTTGGAATTTGGACAAATTTAGTCACCTATTGCTATTTATGTGGAAGGTATGTATTCTATTTTGCTTTTTTGCTTGAAGTGAATTGTGGTAAGGTTTTTCAATTTAGAAGTTAGCATAAAATTTGGTAAAGGTTGTGCCTTTTTACTCAAATGATGGAACTTAGGTTTACTTTGTTACTATTTCTTTCATTTTAAAGGTTTTAGGTGGCTTTTTGCTTAAGTTTTAGAGATTGGTTAGTCTTTTATGAACTCTTTATTGTTTCATACCTATATCGAGACCCAAGAAATACAATGGTATAGCTATGTAGTAAAGAAAAACAATAATTTGCAAAAGATCTCAAGATCATTAATACTTAATTAATTACACCATTTTTCTTATTTTTGTCTTGATTATGATAAAGTTCATGTGATTTCATTGCCTTTGATTGTCTCAATGGATTAAGATGGCCTATTTTTGCCTTTATTTCTATATTATTTTGAATAAAATGCCACTTTGGTACCTTATTCATTAAATCAATCCATCAAATGGGTTATGTTTTGTAATTAGAACACCTTTTTGTTTTCTAACTAATTACTATTTGGAATAATAGAAATTTCTCATTTTATTTCTAACTTAGACAATCTAAATCTTTTATATTTATTAAAGCTTAATATCTAATATAAATAGTCTAAATCTTTAAAATAATATTAGGATTCTAGTTGTGTCAGGCTTTAACTTATACTATTGTGGATGCTAAATCTTCATTCTTGCAATTCATTAAACTTGACCATGAACATTCTTTGTGATTGTTCTATAACTTTTGTATAGAAGTATGTTATAAGAGTATTACATTTTATCAATAGCCATTTTCATTATTCAATTATGTTTTTATTAGATGTATATAAGATGCCATATTTTGTTTATCCAATTATAACTAAAATGCTTATTTTTTTTCAATCTTTCATATTAGTTATTTGAGCAATGAGCTTTAGCAAATAAATAAAATATTATGTTCAAGCAATTAGTTTAGGCATATTGTGAAGATGCATAAATGCCTTGCTTCATGTGCAGCTTGAGCATTTATGAACATGCATATATTAGTTATTTAAGCAATTAGTTTAAGGCAAGTGAATTTTCAAATTATTAGGGGGACAAAGAAGGATAGGTCGTATGGTCTTAGATTAGAGGAGCATGTATCTATAGTTAAAAAATTTGTATCATTTATAGCACAAATAAAGTTACTGCTCCTAAAACTTTAAACATCTATTATTTCAAAAATCGAAGTCAAAAGTCTCACAAAAAAATAATAATTTTTTTAAAAAAATTAGTATTTAAAGTTTTCTTATATTTTCAAATATGATGTCACTCCTTTGACATGTCAATTATTTTAAAAATTAATATTAAAAAACTAATGGAAAGAAAATATGGCAATATTTTTAAAACAATCGATATCTAAGATTTTATCATATTTTCAAAAATGTCATTGCTTCCATAACTATAGATATTGGTTATTTTAGGAACCAATATCAAAAGTCTCACGAGAAGAAAAGAATTTTTTTTTAAATTTGAAATACAAAGTTTCCTCATATTTTTAAAGATGTTACCTAACTTTAGATGTCAATTAGTTTATGAATTAATCAAAAGTCTTGTAGGAAAGAAAGACAATGAGTGCTGGAAAAAATCAACATCTAAAATTTCTTTATATTTTCAAAAATTTTACTGCATTAATATAGATATTAGTTTTAACTTTAGCCAATGTGTATGTGCAACTCTATAATAGTGTTAGTTAGATTTGATAATAGTTAAAACAAAGTTATTGATTACAAATAATTTGAAACTTTAAAATATAATTATACAAATTAAAACTCTAAAGATGAAATTATAAATTTAATGCACTAATAAGCACTAAACTTTATGTTTCCTTATAAAAATAATGATGTTTATTGAATAGCCTATTAAGGACAATGTGCTAAACTAGCAAGTGATTACCATATTCAAATGGAAAATAAAAAGCTTTTTTTTTTCTTAATAAGGTAATTTTGCTAGGATTAATATCTTTACTAACAAGTATAACAAGAAAATATTGTCAAGATGATTTAATTTCCTTATTGAAAATGTATACACAGATCACTTAATGATTTTGGGATACCTTCAAAGAAAAAGAAGCATTAAGGTTCCAATTATTTTTCTAAAAAAAATTCAATTGTAGACCATTAGACAATTAGAGAAAACCATTAATTTAAGTGTTAAAAGATAAGTTGTAAGCTTATGTCATGAAATTAATGGGTAGTTAGGACAAATACCTCTCTCTTATGTAATAATAGCTTTCACTTTACCATTTTAGATGAGCACCTCACTCTTATTAGGAAGTTAGGACCAATTAAACTTAGGTCAAGATGTATAAAAGAAACGTCTAATTAAAGATCAATTATATAACTCAAAGTCATCAAAAAACTTACATATAAAAGGAAAAGACCACTTGGATTTCAAGAGGAAGATTGAGTATTCTTAAAAATCTCACCATTGAAAAAGATTTTGCACTTTGGCAAGAACAACAAGGAAAGTTTGCAAAATATTGAACCATATTATATTGTAAAGAATATTGGAATTGCTTATGGAGTTAAAGGGAATCCATGCAATTTTTCATGTCTTTAAACTCAATATATATATATATTGAACAATATCCATGTATTTTTTTCCAAGGCAAGGTTTTCCCTAACTACTCTAGTAATAGAGAGATCCAAGAAGAAAGCTCTAACCTAGGTTTTAAGGGGAAAACAATCCTTCCAAGGCATGTAAAAGCTACCTTTTTTTCTTTTTATTTTTTTCTTTTCAAATTTACTTAAATTTATTTTCAAATTAACCTAATTATTTTCTATTCATTAAGGATAAAAAAATACCTAGAAAATGATAATAAATGATGAACTCAAGGACTTTTAGAATGATGTGTACTCTACGACTTGATTGTGTGCTTGCATGGGAAATGTGACAAAGATAATTGTAGATCTCTAAGGCTTAGTATAGTATTACAAGCTGACAATTATAACTATTCGATAGGCAAATATGCTTAATTTTGGATGAGACTTAGTGGAATCATCAAGCAAGTTATGGAAAGTCTATGGATGAAATTTAGGATTAATGTGACTTATGTACTTTTTTTCCAAACTTAGGGATATTTTGATAATTTTGGAATAGCTAAAGAATTTGGAAGGACTCAAAAAGCGTATTTTGGTGATCTTCGTATTTTTATCTTTGTGTTGGTATATTTTAATGTTGATTAGACACCCAAAGTATGACGAAAAGGGTTTATAATAACTTGAAAAAAGCATGTTTACTTCTATTAAATGAACTTTTATTCAAAATATTCTTTTAAAAGGTGGAGTGTTGGAAAGCCAAGAGAAGTACATTAGCACTAAGCTACAAACTTAAGTATGTTGGCTTATAGCTATTCTTTATACAATTAAAACAATAGAATAAGGCATAAACTAAGTAAATGGAGTTTCCCCTTCCTTATTCAAGTATGTCCCTTTCAGCTTGTAATGCTTGAAAGCTCGCAATATAGGATGATTTTGCATCTTGGTATGCACAGGCACTTCAACGACATTCAATAGTGACTTATAGACTTACAAGTTCCATTATTTATGTTAATGTGTGAGTGTCCTAGAAGTCAATCATAAGATGATTGTAATAATGCACAATATATTATATTTTATTTCATCTTTGTGTAATTTATAACTTATTATAATAATTATCCCTGGAGTAGTTTTACTATTCTTAAAATGTCCTTAGTTAAATATTATTGCAAAAAGGATAGCAATAGTACGTCAAGATCAACATGTATAGTGATTGATAATTATGAATTATAAATATTTGATATCAAATCAATATATTGATACATTATTAATGAATAGATATACTAGACTAACCTACTATTAGAATACTATACGATTGACAAGTGTTATTAGTTATTCTTATGTGACCATAGTACAAATAATCTTTTAACTTGAAGTCACTATGGTTCTCTACATTAGCAGTTACACACTTTAATGCTGCCCTATGTCATCTTTAATCGAGATGACATGTAGGGGATTAATTAAGTATGTCATGAATCATGTAGAGGAATGTGAATAATGTAAATCAGATTTTGTTTCTCCTATATAAAAGGAATGATATCCTTAGACCCTTTGATGGAGTGAGACTAAGAAATGTATGATCATGCTCAAATGAATCAATATATGATATTGATCATTTATTTAAGTTGGTCTATTTAGTATTAAGAAATGTGGATTGAACATTGATAAGGATGATATACTCTATGCCTCTAGTTCGATTTGGATATCATTACAAAAGAAATTATGTTGCAAAGTGTTGCTCATATATTAAGGTGATGTCAAATTACAGACATTTTTACTACTTAGATGGTAATGATATATTACTATATACCGCTCATTTTCTAAGGTCTATTAATAGATCATTACTAATGTCATAAGAACCTACAAAGTCACATAAAAAGAGTAAAAATAAGATAATAATTGATTGAATTTTAGTTAGACTAAAGTTCTATTAATTAAGCTTATTATTTAGTGCATATATATATATATATATATATATATATATATATATATATATATATATATATATATATATATATCAAAGTAATAATATATATATTCATGTAATATATATTATATTATGTGATATTATTTAATATTAAAGTAATATTAAATAATTATGTCATTTGATATTAAATAATTATATTATGAGATGATATTATTATCTAATAATATTTAATTATTAATATTAAGGTAATATTAGATAACTAATGGATAAACTCTATCTTTCTCCTCACTCTCACCATGATAGGGATAAGGTTTTAGTTTTTATGTTAAATAAAAAAGGGGAGGCAATTACCTAGTTGGACTAGGAAAGTGGCATGCCATAGTTCTATAAAAAAAAGGGATAAAGGTGTCACTTTGCTATATGAATAAAATTGCCATCAGAAATTGTACTAAACCTAAAAACCACACTAAACCTGAGTCCCTTATGAGAAAGACAATTCCTACCAGGTTTATGGAGATTGAGACGTCATCATTCACTTTGTGTGGACATCATAAAGGCACCATCACTTGATTATGCTCATGATTCATATCTACACTTCAAGAGATAACCTTTAATTATTAATTTATGTCTCTATGCATTAATTTTGAGAAGGTTTCACATGACATAAAATTTTGAAAATATATTTTTCACTGTGTTATAAGGTTTCACATGACATAAAATTTTGAAAATATATTTTTCATTGTGTTATTTGATATGTGTGAAACCTAACAATCTATTCCATGAGTGTCATTTATGTTTAATGGGAAGGTTAGTGTACTTGCTATGAATGGTAAGCATGCATCACACGATTTCAATTAGAAAGTTACTAACTAGTGATAGATGGTATTAAAGCTCAATTTTCACTAGAACGTTAAGATCGGGTGGGCTACAATTAGTTTGAATGTGACTTTTCTAATATTATATTATATGAGAGATGTGTGAATTGATCATTCTAAACTTGAGAGAGTTATTACCAAAAACTTGACTAGAGAGTGTAAAAGGTTAGATTGATCAAAGAAGCTAGTATGCAAGAGGATAATGCATTTGAGTGAACATAGATTAGTCCATCTATCACAAGTATTTGTGCCAAAAGCTAGCTTGTTATACGAAGGATGTTAGTTATGCACTCATTCATAGTAATCACATTAAGATATGCAAAATACTATCTAAAAGTATAAGTGAATTGATAAGCTATTTAAGGGGTGAAGCCTTGGCCTTGCAAAAGGACTTAACCATTTCTGATGGGATCGCTAAAGCCAAAGGGCAAAATCTTAGTTGTGTACAAATATGCAATCACAATTGAAAGGCATCAGTGAATTTTTCAAAAGAAAGGAGTTTAAAATTTTGTCAAAGCAATCTAGAAGAATCATTCATAATGCTTAGAGAAACATAGCCAAATGGCAATGTGGATTACTCTAGAAATAGGAATCTAAAATTATGTCAAGGCAATTCAAAAAGATTATTTGTATTGCTCATAAAAGCATAGCTAGTGGATAGAGTGGAGATTCAGAGAAATTAGTGCTATGGACATAATTAGTAAGGTAATGAGTGGGCTGCAATGCTCTCCCATAAGATTCTTTGGTGTAATGAGTTAGGCTACATAGTTGATTTTGGTATAGTGATAGTGAATTGGAGAAAGGTAGAAAACTAGCATCATATAGTTATATTATCAAAAAAGACTTTATGGTAATAACCATGAATTCACATTTGCTCATACACAAGCAAAGTGAAACTCAAGCTAAAGCATCAGAGGACTTTATGCTCAATCCCATTAAGCTATTGATGCTGGGGAACCATTAAAATAGATATACTCAACGGAGTCATTAGAAGATATACCCAGGATAGGATTGCTAAAGCCTAAGCATTTATGAATGTTGCTTGAGATAGGAAAGATTATGAGGATTATAATGCTAGCGAGTATTAATTCTGAGAGTAGGCAATGATAGCCAATAAGATGTTAAAGGGTATTGAAGCAGAGAGGATCAAGGAGGATACAATTAAGTGAAAGTGGCATCACGAAGTATTATGAATTGATTGAAAGCAATACAAGCACACTTATAAGCAAGGTTATAGCACCTTTACATAGATCAAATGCAACTTTTGGCTCTTGCATCTATGTAATTATACATTAGGTGTAAGACATTTGTTAGTAGGCAATCCAAAGTGCTAAGCATTACTTTTGAACTAAAGAGTTAGCAAATACTTTTATTATGAAAGTGATGTCTATGTAAGCTATAGAAATAGTGGGAAAGCAACACTAGAAGGTGGCAGGATACTTTGAAAAAAGTCTAAAGAGGTAACCCTTTGAGAAATTTATAAAGGATGCATTTAGTTAAGAGAATACCAATGCTGCAAAGACAATAACCCAAATTCAAATAGGAACGTTTATAGTACCCAAAAAGGCAAGTATGAGTGGTCAAAGTAGTAACTCATAGGAGTAGATTAAAGACTAACATGAATTTTTCAGAGTAAATAGATTCTTTATAGAGCCATGTCAGGATGAGGCATTAATGAAGACATTGACATTCAAAGTAAAAGATAATATCACAAGCTAGTAGTTGTTACAGTTCAATAGGTAAACATGCTCGATCTTGGACAAGACTTGATGAAAAAATTAAGCAAGTTGAAAGGGGTCTATGGCTAAAATTTAGAACCAATCCAATTTATATAGTATTATATACTATTTTTTATTTTTTCAAGTTTAGCGGCATTTTGAAAATTTTAGCATAGTTAAAGAATCCGAAAGTGTTTGGAAAGCCTATATTTGTAATCTTCACATTTTTATCTGTGTCAATATATTTAGTGCTGATTGGAGACTTAGAGCATGGTGAAAAGAGCTTATGACAACTTAAAAAAGGTATGTCTACTTTTGCTAGGTGGGCTTTGTTAAAAATGTTCTTTAAGAGAGTGGAGTGTCGAGAAAGTTCAAGGGGTGCCTAAATACCGAGTTAAGGACTCGAGTGTGTTAGCTTAAGTCATCTCCTACACACTTAAAACTATGAAATGAGGTATAATCTAAGTAAACAGAATATCTCTCCTTACCCTATTCAAATTTGTCCTTTGAACTCATTGTCTAGAGGCTCTTAGTGTTGGGTGATCTTGTGGCTCAATATGTACAAGTGTTTCAATAACATTCAATTATTATTTGTAGATTTGTGAGTTTCATTATCTATTTTAAGAGTGCCACCTAAATTTAATAGAAGTCTAATATATTTGCTAAATTTGACAAGTATGCACCATATAATTTTGACTAGAGAGTTACCAGTAATACTAGAGCCAGGTGTAAACCAAGAATCTGATATGTCTTGAGCAAATAAATCAAGGTATCAAATCGGGAAACAAAAAGGATTAAATTAATCAGTGTAGAGGCATGGTGGTCTTTCAGCCGGGGATGTCTGGGTACCCGAGGACAAAACATAGTGAAGTTATATGTTTGTTACTAGCTCAAGAAAGATGGGGATGTCTGGGTACCCGAGGACGATGACACGACACATGATTTAGTGTTTGACCAGCTGGTATAAGATGGAGTAATAATGTTCCTTATATACCACCTGAAATCAATTTATAAATTTTACGATTGTTATGAATACTTTACAAGTCTACAAGAATTCCATGGTTAGTTCCTTATATCTATTCAGTTATTGTGTGACATTGATTGTTGTGTAACGCCCAACTGGAAGGTAGTGTTGTAGTTCCAAGCTGGGGTTGTAAAACTTTGGGTTGTAAGACACGATTATGTTTAAGTGATCGATGAATGACGATATATGACATGAATGTGCAAAAATTGCGTAATTATATTATATTATATATTATATATATAACTAAGTGAATAATTAAGTCGAACCGTAAGTACGTGATGCTCCAACGAAAGAGCACATGATCATGTACTAATGCGTGTATGTATATCCATAGTAAATACAAGGCATATATGTGACTGCGCGTAAATAAAAGGCATATGATTATGCATAATGCTGATTGTATGTGTTATATGTATGACTTAGAATTTTTCACCCAAAATTAGTGCAAAACCTCTATTTTTGCTTTCTTCATTTTATTTTATAGAGAACGACTATCTTGGAGTTCCCAAGTAAATAAGACCTACTCCTATTAATGAAAAGTAGGAATAACAATTAAGCATATGCATGATACTGGGTACAGGGAAATTTCACGTTTTCTTCTGTATTATTGACTTTGCCTTAGTTTATAATGTTAAATAAAATTATTGATCTTCTATTGTCTTTTCCGTGCAGGTGAATGACTGATGGTCAAACATCAATTTTTTAAAACGAAATAAATGTTGAAAATTTTGAATGGAAGCCATTATTTACTATAAAATTTGCATGCATTTGAAGGGTATGGTATTGCACTTTTGGTTTAATTTAATGATAATATTATATTATTTCCATTGACCTTGTCATTTTTTCCCATACAGATCAATGATACTTGCACTATGAAGGACAAAGAATGCCATTATACCGCGGAAGTTGAAGGAATTAAGTTATCTCTCTTGGAAAATATAGATTTGGTTTAACTTTAACCAATCATAAATTTTGAAACAATTTTTTTTAAATAAAAAGGAGGTTAAAGGTGATTGAAACCTAAGAATATGAGAGAAAGGGATTCCTATAATACCTTATGACAATAAAGAATTACATTTATTGTGGGAAGAGGACTTATCAATTCTTTTTCTTTTTACATTTAAATGCTTGACTACATAGGATATTTATAGGAATCAAAAAACACTTCTAGAAACATATTAGATAACTTCTAATTAATAACCTAATAAAGAAATTTATCTTAATAATTTTAAATACTTGATTTATAATAATTATTAAGTACATGTATATACTTAATGACTTTGAACTCATAAAAGATAATTAATTCCAAATTATTATTTTCCAACACTCCCCCTTAATTTGAAATTATAACTACTCCAATAAATAAAAGCACCTAGAAAATGATCAAAACTTGAAAGGTTACCACCTAGGCTTCAATTCCAAAGTTGCAAAGTTACTTTAACACCAAGTTACCAAAGTTCATCATACCAATCATTTTCTTCAATTTCAAAAACAATTTCGCCTTTAAAGGTTTTATGAAAATATCAACTACTTATTTACCAAAAGGACAATATTCAATGGTAATTTCTTTCTCTATAATCAATTCATGAATCTTATAGACCTTGATGTCAATATTTTTAAAGTGACCATGAAAAACAAGACTCTTTGACAATACAATTATTGATTTGTTATCACAAAAATGGGTGTGGGCTCCTTTTGCTCCTAGTGTAAAAACTCCAATGTCTTTCTTAGCTAGATCGCTTGGATAACACAATTAGCTATTACAATGTATTTTTCTTCTAAAATAGATAAAGCAACTACTTATTGTTTCTTTGATGACCAAGAAAATACTACTGACCCAAGATTAAAAAAAAAAAGTGTCACTAGAAGTGTTTTTTCTTGTTTCAATATCTCTAATCCAATCACTATCCTTGTAACTAGTCAAACTTGAATTATTAGTAGTTGAATAGAAAATTCCATCATTTAGTGTACATTTCACATATCTCAAAATTCTCTTAACTGCTTGTAGATAAATTTCTTTTAGTGCTTCCATAAATCTGCTCAATAAGCTAACTACATAAATAATATCAGGTCTTGTATTTGTCAACTATCTTAGACTGTTGATCAAACTTTTGAAATGAGTTGGATTCATTTTTTTGCTATTGTATTCTCTCTCCAACTTTAATTTTTCTTCAATTAGTGTGGATACTAGTTAAGAATTCTCCATCTTGAACTTCCTTAAGATATCAGCTACCTACTTCTTCTAGGAAATAAAAATCCTATCTTTCTTTTGAATATTTCAATGTTAAGGAAATAAGACATCAATCCCATATATGTTATCTCAAATTGGCTAGTTATAACCCCTCTAAATTCAACTATCATCTTTGCATTATTTCCAATAAACAACAAATCATCTATATATAAACAAACAACCAAAATACCACTAGTTTTAGCAAATTTGACATATAATGCATGATTATATAGGTATTTTGAAATCTATACTAAACAAAATAGGAATCAATGCGAGTATACTAAGTTCTTAGTGCTTACTTTAACCCAAGCAAAGCTTTCTTCAATTTATATCCCTAATTTTCTTTTCCTTTTATCACATAACCTATAGGCTATTCAACATGCACCTCTGCTTCTAGCACACTATTTAAGAAAGCAAACTTTACATCTATTTGATACAACTTTCATTTGTTTTGAGTAACTAAAGAAATAATTATTTGAACAATATCCAATCTAGCAACAAGTGCAAATATCTTAAAGTAGTTAATACCTGACTTTGGCTTGTAGCCTTTTGCAATCGATCTTACTTTATAATAATTAATTTATCCATTTGGATTGTACTTCATCTTGTACACTCATTTCCTACTAATAGGTTTCTTTCTAACTGGTAGCTTTGTCAATTCTGATGTATCATTTTTCTTAATGACATGAATATCCTCATTCATAGCTTTAATCTAATGTTTATCATTAGTTACATCTTTAAATGTTAATAGATCACAACATGAGAAGAGAGCATAACTGGAAACTTCTTATCAAATGGATCATTACATTATCCAACACATAATCTTGCAATTTAGCTAACAGGTAACATTGTCTTTGATATCTTCTTATTGAATTTGATTAAGGATTAATTAATGTTTGTTATTTAGTTTCATCTTTAGTATCATCATCTGCTAGAATCACAACCTATTTTTGCTACTGTTGTGGACTCTAATTCTAAATGCCTTTCTCATTAAATGTTATATTTTGGCTAATTGTTGTTTTTTTGTTTCTAGATTATGCAACCTATAGGCTTTTGAGTTTTAACTAAACCTAAAAAAAATGCATTTTTTCTCCTTTATTATCAAGCTTCTTCCTCAATTGATTTGGAACGTAAGCACAAGCAATATAACTAAATACTCTAAAGTGTCTGATGGATGGTTTCTTACCACTCCAAGCTTTTTCAAATGTCTTGTCATAAACACTTTTAGTTAAACATCTATTTAAAATATGAATTGCACTTGCAACTACTTCTGTCAAAATTCTTTTAGCAATTTCTTAAATCTTAACATGCATTTCATCATATCCATAATTGTTCTATTCTTCCCCTCAATTATACCATTTTGTTAAGGAGTGTACTTGGTTATCATTGACGTTGGATGCCATGCTTTTCAAAAAAACTCTACTCATGCAAGATATTCCCAACCTCTATTTGAGAACTTTGGTTTTTTGTCCACTTTCATTTTCAAGAAGAGTTTTGAACTTCTTGAATGCATCATATGCTTCAAATTTTCATTTTAGAAATTAAATTGATGCTTTTTGGTTAAAATAATCAATGAAGCAATGAAATATTTTCTATCTCCATTAAATGGAACCTTTATAATAACAAATTTGAATGGACAATCTCCAATGACATTCAAGCTCTCCATGATTTTCCAACTAAGAAGACATCTTTGTGCCTCTTTCCTATAACACAAGTTTCACATACACAATTAGGAACATCAATGTGAAACAAACTAAAAACTAACCCTTTTCTTGACAAATAACTCAAACCTACAAGATGAAAATGTCTATAGCATGTATGCCATAGCTAATTGTCATCAGTTATTATTGTATTTAAACATGCAAAGTTCATATGTTGAATTCTTAAAAGAAATAATAGATTCTAAGTTTTCTTTATGTTAGCAAACAATTTCCCTTTTAAATTAAGAATAATGCTCATATCACCATAATATTGAATATCATATCCTTTCTCTTGTAGCTATCTAGTACTTGATAAATTTTTGCGCATACCAAGAACATAAAACATATTAGAAATATAGTTCGAAGAACCATCCTTCAATCTAGTCATAATTATGCCTTTCCTTTCAATGTTAAGCTTTCTATCATTATCAAATTCAACTTCTGAATTCAAAGATTCATCTAAATGAGAAAATAACTCCTTTTCACCACACATGTGATTGTTGTAGCCAAAGTTTAAATATCAATATCTTTATCTTCATGCAATGAACTGGTAGTAATGAACAAGCTCTTTGTCTTAGAGCATTCACCTTTATTTTTAAATGTATTTGCATAAGATTTAGTTAATTTTTATTTTTTGTATCTATAATCAGCTAATTTGTGCTCATACTTGCCATAATTGTAACACTAAAAATTTGGTCTCCACTAACGGTGTCCTTTGCCTATGCTTTCATCAAGGCCTTAATCTCTACCTTGACTAGGTACATGTTTAGAATCAATGCCAAATCCATGTTCTCTTCCTTTGAAACTTGCTCTACTACTAGAATTTCTTCCTTTGAAATTACATTTTCCTTTGTTGTTATATTTGCAACCTTTATTGCTTCCTTCACCTCTTTAATTTGATTTTGTAATACTTGCTAAACTAATTTGGCTTTTTAATGCTTCTTTAACTAGCTTCTCTACTTTCTCCAAAATTCTATTCATATGAGTTTCTAAACTACCTTACAACTCTACTATTGTCATTTCATTAAGATTATGAGACTTCATTATTATTGTCACAATATGGTCATATTTCATTAACAAAGTTCAAAGAATTTCTCCATTGTGTGAGTGTCTGTAATTTCATCACCATACATTCTCATCCTGTTAGCAAGATTTGTGACTCGAGAAAAAATATTACTTCACTAATTTTGAGTTACTCATTTCACACCTTTCAAGTTTCTACTTTGAAGGTTATAGTTTTGACTTCTAGGTTTTATTAACTCCTTTGTGTGCAAGATTTAAAATATCCCAAGCCTCTTTTGTTGTTTTGGCAATAGAAATCTTGTCAAACATAAAGTATTCTACTCTTTGATTAATCTAGGATAATGCCAATTGATCTTTTCTTTATCATTTTTGTTAGCACCTTTTTCTACAGTGGAATCAACATAACTCCATAAATTGTAAGCCTTTAGGTGACTAGACATGAGAAATTACTAGTAATTGTAATCATCTTTCCCATCTAGTTTAGGACCAAACCAAACTATATTGATTGGTGCCATCAATCAAATGCACACACTCACAACTCTTAATTTTCTTACTACAAATATGGTGGGAGTATAGTAGGATTGACATAAGTTCTGATACCAAATATAAGAAAAAGAGTTATCAATTCTTTTTCTTTTTACTTTCAAATGCTTAAGTACATAGGGCATTTATAAGAATCAAAAGACATTTCTAGAGACACATTACATAATTTCTAACTAAAAACCTAATAAAGAAATTCATCCTAATAGTTCTAAATGCATTATTCATACCAATTGTTAGGTACATGAATGACAAAGTACATGTATGTACTTAATGATTTAGAACTCCTAAAAGACAATTAATTTCAAATTATCATTTTTAATATCCATTATGGAAAGTCATAAACACATAATTACCTATATTTAAAGTCTAAGCATGAAAAGCTAACTAATTATTAATACGGTGAATGCTATGATTCCTAAAAATCTTGGGTTTTGAAATCCTGTGCATGTAGATGAATTAGGTGTGGACAATTGTAAGGTTTGCCACATGGCAGTATAATTGATTCTTTGCATATTTGGTCACACATAATTCTTATTAACAGATGTACCCAATTTTCATTTGCTTCCTTTAACTTATCAATGACTATACTGCATAAATGTAAACTAAAGATTCCCCAACTAAAATTTAAGTTGGTTAGGTCCTAGTACAAATCCCCTATCAGGAGAAGTTACAACTCCATGCTTGGGCAATAAATAAAATTAGTTAAATCCATCAATTATAGAAATAAGTATTAATAAATAAATTATTTACAAAATTTTCAATTGTGATTAAAAGAAATATATCAGTATTATCTCCTTAATTTATATCAATACATTATACGTAATTGTTGCATGCTTTTTAAAATTATTAGTAATAAAATGTACAAATTTAATTATTTACAAAAATAAAAAAATTAATTCTTTTTACATGTATTACATATTATAATATTTTTTCTTGTTTAATATTGTTTAATGCATGTTATTAAACAAGAAGACAAAATTTATATATTTTAATTCATATTGAGAATCACTAACATTAATTTATATAAATATAGAAAATTATATTTTATTCATATGTAATTTTAACCAATTTTACTTAACTCACATATTATAGAGTTTTTTTTGTTAAAAATTAAATGAAAAAATTAAATGTACAAAATATTAATAGCAAAAAAAATATGTGGATAAATTGTAAATCTTAAAAATAAAAATATAAGTAAAAATTAATAAAATTACAAATAGATAAAATATAATTTTATCTAACATGTGTAAGAAAAATGAAAGGAACTTGGAGGCAAAAGAACACAAGGTGACTCAGTCATCGTATTGGAACGGGGAGCAAAAATTGGGTCAAATTGTAGATATAAAAAAAATTAGGCATTTTTACAATATTCATGTAAGCAAAGGAATATTTCTTTCATCGACGGCTGTTATCAGATCATACAAATTTGTACGTTCTTAAGGTCACCAAATCACTAGAGGTTTTGAAAGCCAACTTTTTATCCATGGCACCGTAGAATTCACCCTATTAATATAGTTACATTTATAATAAGTATGATAAATTTTGACTCTTTTACGTGCCATTTACTGAACGTCCATAATCTGCCAAAAATAAAAATAAAAATGATTTTCAAAACAACCATTGTCTGCATATGAATAGCAATATTGAAATTTCGACCTAAATTTCGAATTAATTTTAGTTTCTTGTGTAGCACACGTAGTTATCAACGTCCAAAATTTGAAGCGTGTCGTACTTGATACTTTAATACATAAACCCGATAACTCTTTGTATGTGTGTCTATAAAAATTAGGATCTTGTTCCCTCTTTTTCTTTTCTTTTCTTTTCTTTTTTTTTTCTTTTTGGTTTTTTGGGAAAACCACTATTAAGTCGGCTAGAGTTAGTCAAAATTACAAACCTAGTATTGGACTATTTTTCACATTCACCCATTATCACCGATTAGTATTGGACTATTTTTCACATTCACCCATTATCACCTAATCGGTTGCGCAGGAAGAAACATGCGATTTGCATGTATGCATATTTATACAGTCAAAGACTCAAATCTCGAAGATAATTATCTAGTATTCTTATTCACAATATTTGTTGATTAATAGTGCATTTTATTACATCCTTTACTGTCACACTTGTTCTCCCTCAATTTGTCAATAAAAGAAATTTTGACACGTGTTTAAAAGCAAATCGGAAGACAATCAAATCAAGTGTTCCTTTATTTAAAAAATAATTACTCTCAAAACTAATTTTAAAAAGAATGTACTCATTAAAAATTCAATTATATAACCACCATCACAAATTTATTTAAGATTTAACTTTTTTTATATATCTCATTAAGTAATTAAACAAATGAAAAAAATAATTAATAAACAATAAAATTGAAAATAATTTCATATACTTATAATATGCTATGCATGTATTAGGAGACAATTATGATATACTATTGATCCAGTGATATATTGATACAACTTTAGATTTGATTATTAATACATTATCATATAAGATATTAAATCTAATTTAAAAAAATAAATTTAATATGTAATCAAATTTGTTGATATATTATTAATAGTATATCATAATCTCTAAAATATCAAATGCAAAACAATAATGTTAAATTAGATATTTTGAATCCCAATAACAGTATAGGAGTCTTAAATGGGAGTTCCAACTGATATGAAATGATTGAGGGCGAAGAATTAAGAAATTATCTGCACTTCCCTGTGTAAGAGGAAATTATACAAGAAATTAGAATGAGTCTTTGTCTTCTTTTGATTGAGGAAGGTCAGCTTTGGTGGGCAGAATTGTCGAGCGTTGACAATATAGTTTACTGTGGCTCATTATAATATGTCATGGACTCAGAGACAGACACTGTACATGAAAATTCTCTCATTCCATAAGAAAAATGATATTGGAACCGGGAAAACATTCGTTTCGTGTGGCTTTAGATCTTTGTTGACAGGTTACTCTTCTTAATCCTTTTTCTCAGAGATAAATGTTTGAAGAGCTTAAAATATTAAATTAATAAAAATCTGCATTGTATTTTAATTTTCAAGATGAGTATTTTGTTAAAAAAAATTTATACATGTGTAAAAGATATTGTATTTCAAAATTTTTAAAAGTTATAACTCTATCATATAAAGAGGAGAAATATTATCTTAATAATTTCTTCCGTGCAAAATCAACAAAAAGTGAATTATAAAATGAGATTTATAATTAAGGATAATATTATGAAAAGTCCTATTTCTTAAAAATGTGAATGTTTCACCATAAATTTTCTTTTTTCATATTTTAAAATCAATAGATTAAAAAAAATTAAATTTTAATATATTGAAAATAATTTAATAATAAATATACTCAAAGAAAAGGTAAAATCCCCGGTAACAGTATGCATAATCAATCATACAGACACTATCTTTCTTACTGTATCGCTCTTTTTTTAATTTAACAAAGATATAATTTTTCTGTAAGAAGGTGCCTCCCCGGAGAGGAATTTGCGTAGGCCATCGGCAAATGCAGAACCATAGAGGGTGGTCCACGTAGTAGACATTTTTGACAATTTGCCTGCTTACGTATGAGAAATCCTCGTACTCCTGTTCTCACTTGAAAAAATAAGTTAATTATAATTTTTAGTATTTTAAAAATTAGAAAGCATAATTTATTTTGTATATGAAATTCGTAAAAATAATATTAAAACAGTAAATTTTACATTTTATCTCCTACAAAACAGTAGTAAAATCACATGTTATAATTCAGAGTAGTATATAAGTATTTCTCATTGACTCGTTTTATGTACCATACGCAGAATCGAACCGAGACTTATCATCAAACAATTAGTGAAGGAAACAAAAGCCTGAAGTCACCAAAAACGAAGATAGCTCTCTTCCTTTCTTTGGCTTTCTTCTTCTTCGCAGATAAGTAGTATAATCTTGTTGTCTTGTTTGACCGCCGTTGCCGCCTTCGCTGTGATCGCCTGCTATTGACACCTGGTATCTATTTTTTATGAAGAATTAGCCGGGTCATTGTAAATCGCCTGAATTTTATTGAGTATTGACCCAGTTATCAGGTCAATTCAAACTACTTTACTTCTCGGGATCCAGTCTGACCAATTTAACTAATCGGATTTCAAAACAACCTTTTTTTTCCCTTGTTTTCATTCTTCTTCCTTATCTTCTTGTAACTTTCAAAAGAATGGTAAAACATTCTATCAGATGCAAGACTTCTTGGAACTACACTTCTTGCACATTGACCAAACAATTTCAAATCCATCCCTTTCCATTCATGTATTTCAAGCTTCACTTTCTACCTCTTCGACTTCTAGAAAAATTTCTGGGGTAGATTTTTTTGAAATTGACACGAGTTAGCTGGAATTTAACTTCTAACCACATATTTTTACTTGTAATTTTCTTATCGGCCTTTCTCATCACTTCTATCTTTTAAAATTTTGTCTTATTACTTGAGAAACAATACATTGTACTCCGAACTTAACGAAGAAATGCTTACATAAATGCAAGGCAGCTAAAGTTGGATTAATTGAACTGTATTAAAATCTGTCATATCAAAATAATAAATCCCTGTTAATTAATTTTATTAAAGTTGACGATTTTGTATTCAATGACGATCACTTTTTTTACATTTGAATTAATATGCAGTAATCTGAAAGCGATAGTCTTATTTTTATTAATATATTAATGTGTAGATTTAGTAGTTTTTTTTTTTAACTTATGATTATTGTCAAACTTTCAAAAGATAAAAATCTCATTAAATTTAAATTATAGTTATTAAAATAAATAATTTTTCACATTATTTTATAAAAATAAAATTAGATAATACACTTTTTATAAAATTATATAATTTTTTAATTTTATTATAATTTTCATATGTTTTTAAATTATAATTTCATGCGAATTTTAGATATAAAAAATATTTAAAAATTACAACTATATTAACTAAAGTTGTTATGAACTTTTCTTAATTTGCAAGTAACATCTTTGAAGTAAATGGATATAAGAATTTAAAGTAAATAAAAAAGATATATTCATCTTGTAAATAATAAAATAAAACAAGAATCAAGTTAACAAATTAATATACATGTTTTTTACTCGGGCTATTTGGTAAAGTTTTTGAATATTTGCTGTAAAATTTTTTATTCAGATTATAATGTGAATAAAGAAACTTAAGTAAAAAGAAAGCATAAATTTTACCTAAATTTATCCATCCTTCCTCGAGCTTGCGCCTAACCTAAACGCAGATTTGCCACAAAAAAAGCCCCAGATCTAATGAGGGGTACTTAGATATCAATTAACGATTTGGGTTTATATGCAGGTGCAGCCAAAAAAGGAGGAGCCATAATTAGTTTCAAAAATAAGTGTTCATACACTGTATGGCTGGCAACACTCACCGGTAATCTAGGTCCTAAGCTATCAACAACCGGCTTCGAGTTGGCAACGGGAGCTAACAACTCTGTCGTTGTCCCGTCTTCTTGGTCGGGACGCTTCTGGGCTCGAACTGGATGCTCCGGCAATTCCGGCAGCTTCACTTGCGCCACCGGAGATTGTGGCTCCGGTCAGGTTACGTGCAATAGCAGTGGTCCAAGCCAACCCGTAACTATATCAGAACTTACTATAGTATCTAAAATTGGACAAAATTTATATACTGTTAGTACTGTGGATGGATTCAACTTGCCTATGTCCATAGCTGCAGAAGGTGGAAATGGTAACTGCAAGTCGTCAAGCTGTCCCGCAAATATCAACTCGGTTTGCTCGGCAGAATTACAAGGTTCTGACTTCCGATGGAAAAGTGATCTCTTGCATGAGTACGTGCATGGCTTTCAATCAGCCTCAGTACAATCGCACCGGTAATTTCAGCTCTCAAGAAAACTGCTCTCCTACGAGTTACTCCAAAATTTTCAAGAATCAGTGCCCTGATGCCTGTAGCTATCCTATGATGATGCTACCTTTGCTTGCTCTGGTGGACCAAACACTACAAAAAAACATTGTTATGGTTGTGACCGTTTATTTGCAGCGGCCATTAAAAACTGTCACTATATTAGTTATTTTGTAGCGATTTGCAAACCGGAGCTACTCTTATGCTTTGAGTAATTGATTTGCAACGGTTATAATGTGACTCTTGCTAAATTAATAACATTTTAGCCTTGAAACACGACTTGTGGCTCCTTTATCTCAAAACTAGTCCAAAAAATTTCTAGTTTCAAAACTTTTGAAACATCATTTCATGAATCCTAACAGAGTTCACTCCAATCCCGTCTTTAGCTTCCATTACTTGACTTCAAAACTGGCCCTACCAGTTTGGTATCCACAAGCTTCAAAATCTTATCAGAATCCACTTCAATCCTTTCCTCTGCTTTCTCCACCATCTTCAATGCTCTTTCCTTTCACAAAATAGCGCACATCTTTGCTTCAGTCCTCTTTACCTTTTCCTTTTTGTGATTTCCCTTTTCCCTTCTCCCTTTCCTCATCCCTAACAATTAGATTTTCAACATTGACATTCATTACCAATTTTAGTTTGGATTTGGTTCAGGTTTCCTAAGCAAGGTCAATGATGACGTCTTCCTTGTTCGTGTAAGCTTTGATTTCACTGTCGTTGGCTAGCAAGCTATGATTTCACTAATTATCAATTCGAAGCATTGATTCACTATGCAATTTGATTCACTCACATACAATTTTGATTATAATACAGAGCTATCTAATGCATTTTATATGGTCAAATTTGAGCAAAGACGGAAATATTCACCCAACTAGCATGATGGATCTATGTGAAACATATGGCCTCTGTGATGAAAACACAAGAAGCAGTGCCAACAACAATGACATGTGTGAATGCTTAATAGGATTCACACCTCGCTCTCTGGATTCAACGATGAATGAAGTGTGTTTTCGAGCAACCCCGCTAGATTGTCATGAGGGAGGTAGCTTTCGTAAGTATGAGAAAATGAAATTGCATGACACATCTACATGGTAAACAAGACCATTAGCCTAAAAGAATTTCAAATTGTGTTTGAGCAATTGCCCTTGTATAGCTTATGCTAGTTTGAATATTAGTGATGGTGAAAGCAGCAGCTTGCATTAGTTTCGTGACATTGTTGCATAAAGAGTCTCTTGAAGGGAGGATAGGACTCGTAGTTCGAGTGACTGTAGGTTCTCATATAGGTCTTGTTCATTTTCCAACCTGTTTTCGCTTCCACCATTGCTTTTCCATTATAGTTATTGTCATGCTAGCACTAATGCTTATAGTATCACATATTTCTACATGTTTTATGTTTACATGTTGGATTTTCATAGTCTTCCTAATTTTGTTTCTAATGTGGCTATCTTTTCTTCTGTTTTTCCATCAGCAAATATTTGACTATTGCTATAACCTTTTGTAGAATTCTCATTCCAAGATTTTCTTAAATTTTTCTGTCTAAATTTCTTTTGTTGTTGGACTAAGTTCTCCATGTTTGTGTGTGTGTGTGTGTGTGTTTGACTTGCTGTTGAATCTGATGATGTGTTGACTTGTTTGAACTTTTAAACACAATTTGTGTGCACGAGTGCACGTATGTGCATGTGTGTGTGTGTTTGTGTGTGTGTGTGTGACTTGCTGTTGAATTTGATGATGTTAACTTGTTTGAACTTTTAAACTAATTATGTTTTAGTTATTAATATAGTTTTGGGAAAAAGGTAGCTTTACTTGTGTTTTAGTTATTAATATAGTTTTGGAAAAAAAGGTAGCTTTATTTGGAAAATTTCTTAGATTCATGGATATGTATGAATTAGTGTTATGTAATCCAGTTTTCTAATGCTTCAGAATTAGTTACAATAATTAATTCTACATAAATAAGATAGTTATTTTATAATAGTGCATCTAACTCAGTGGATCTTATCTTTTTTTTTCTCAAGTATGTGATTACACTCATTTTGCCTTAATAACCAATAAACATAGATCATCCTATGGTATAAAGGTTAAGTTGTTTCTTTCATATCAAAAACTTAGAGGCCAAAACTTTTTTAGACCACCACTTGTCACCACAATGTTTAAAGGTTAAATTACTTCTTTTAGATCATCCTATCTTGCTTAGTTAGGGATAACTTCTGGGACCCTTAATCTTTCTTCCCACCTATCAAGAATGAAAGAGCTCATATACACAACATTTGGACCATCCAATAGCTTCTCTATCTTAGTATATCACACTATAGTGAAGCATTTCAATACAAGTGTTGCATCTTTTTGGCACAATACATTAGCTTGTTATTTCAAAATGCAGTAGTAGTCCGAATTGGAATATATGTGGTTCTTGACCTGAGGTTGGTTAGTAAGTAAAATTTACTAGTTTAAAAATGCAGTAAATATAAAACCATGTATTCAAATCACATTATTTTCAACCTGTCGGGTTCATAGTCTATTTGATCCCCAAAACTGAATTCAATAGAAAATAAAGTAGATATTGGTAGGTTTTCTCCTTGCTATGCATTTCTTATATTTGCTTTAAGGTTCTTTCTTGTTGCATTTTGATTCATGTTGTTATACTTTGCTCTTTTGTTTGTTTTGATTAATTTAGAGTATTGCAGTGGTCATTATATGGTTGCATAAATGCACGAAAGAAAGGAAAACAGAAATGATTGAAGAGCAAGTCTTGCAAAGATAATGATAAATAACAAGGGATTGAAAATACTATGTTGTGGGATGTTTAAGAGTGATACCACAATGTCTATATAGAAATAACTAGTAAAGAAAGAGAAAGAACATAAAATTTAAAACCATATGTGTATGTATGATTTATGGAATAAGCAAGAGGAAAAATATAATTTTTATTAATATAATTGATTATAAGATGGACTTATTTAGGAATCAAAATTAATATAATTTTATGAAGAATAGGAATTTTTTCCTTTTTTATTTGCTTTATCCATTTTCCTCTCTCAGACATAACTCAGTTGCATCTCTGGTCTGCTTCTGTTGTCTAAGTGACATTAACACTAAGTGAGGGAGCAATATATATGAGAGCTATATATAGGACATGGCAAATGCCACCAATTGCTACCGGAATTCAATAATAGGAAGACATTTGCCTGTTAATTATGGCTCCTCTCATCATTTGGATATACGGCAAGCAATTTTTCATCTTTTTATGGTTTCATCTTTCTCTTGACCCCTCATTTTGATGTTATGTGCATTATCCTGCCTTTGTTTTTGCAGTTTCAACAAGCATTCGATATAGGTATTTTGAGGATTCTTATATTGTACTTGGACCAAGCTCGTTGCACTTGATGAAGGCAAACTCTATTTTTGTGAAGTAAATTAAAGTAGCCAATTTCTATAAAAATGAAGTTGTACTTTATGCCTTCGATGAAAAGCCCAAGTCAAGCTCCCAAACAAATTGGAGTACCACAAATTTCTTGCTTGTTGCAGTATACGGTTAAGAGGTATTACCATTCATGAAACTAGATTTTATCTAATTTCTATACAGTCAATTAGTATTAAGATTAATTCATTTTATATAAACAATAGCAAGCCTTCAAAGATACTTGCTTTTAATTTTCAAGCAAATCCCATCATGTTCTTCGCCATATGGATAGTATTCAATGATATGAATTTTGGATTTTTCTTATGATAGATTCGCTGTATTTTTCAGTATACACAACTATGCAACATTGTTCCAGTTTTTTCAGGTTTTACTCAGTATTTGAATCCTTTCTTTGATTTGCAGTTTGATGCTTATATTTGTATTGACCCTTGCATTTTGTATGTATGTTTGGCTTTTCCATCTTGGAGGAATTAAGCAACCAGTACTGTAGATGTATCCTAAGATTCATTGAGGGTAAAGGTAATTACAATTATAAATGTTTAAATAAAGCTCAACTAATTTGTGTCATTGCTTATTCTTTAACTTCACTTATTGCTTGAAGACAGAAAAATCTTAGCTTTATAACATGTCTCACTACAGTGTGTAGAGAAATCAAGAAAGTACTATGGTTGGATGTTATCCTAAAGACCATTTGGATTATCATGCACCATACTCTTAACAAATCTCCCAACAACAACAGGCTTCCTAGTGTCTTTCTATTTGCATGTACAATATAGCATAAGCCTAGTGCTAGACATCTTAATGAGCAAGAATAAAATTCATTAACTAACAAATGTACATGTGATTAGCTATGTGAAAAACATAATAATCATAACAACTAACAACTAATAATTGCTCTTATTTTGATGAGATTTTATTAAGCAAATATATTCAACCTTTTAAGTTAATACAAGTTTTGCAAGTTAACTAATTATGCTATATTTATTGTTGTCAGCAAAGTGATAAGGCAAGTGAGCAAAATCAAGACCTATCTATGAAACAATATCATTTGGAGCTAGTGCCGAAAATGATGATTTTGATGATGTAGCAAGTTTAGATGATATCTAGGACTTTTTTGGTATTTTACATATGATAAAAACAAGGATGGATTACTAGTTATCCTATTTTGTTGGTTCTTAGGATGATTTTGTTGAAGATGCTAGTTTAAACAAATATTTAGCATTTCTTCTATTTTGTAAATTCTTGAGATGATTTTGTTGAAGATGCTAGTTTAAACAATATCTAGCACTTCTTATTCTATTTTGTACTTTGAACTTGTACAGAATATAAAATGATAATGAAATTATGTTAATGAAAGTGCATTTTGGAATTTGTTAGTTTTGATATGTTTTTAGCAAGATATTTTTATTTGCTTAATTTAAAAAGGGGGCTTAATAGTTAAAATATTAGTGGCAGTTAAAATTCTTATTAAACTAAAAATAAGAATTTTTATTATGAAATTGTGATGCTTATAACCTTTATGAAATTAAAATTAACAAAATTTGTGATTATTTAGTGATAGTTTTAACCCCTATTAAAGGAAAAGTTAAACTTTTTGAGCAAATTAGCGATGGTTTTAACTCTACTAAGTTATAAGTGAAAATTTTAAGAATCAATTAGTGATTATTTAACCCCTTTCTAAATTGAAGGTTGAAATTTTAGCAATCAACTAGTGATGGTTACAATCTTTGCTAAATTGAATTAAGTAAAAAAATTTTATGTTCATTTAGTGATGGTTCTAACTCTTACTAAGTTAAAAGCAAAAATCAATTTTGTGACGATCATGCCATCGATCAAAAAAACTGTCACAAAAGTGTAATGCTGTAGTTACTTCTGTGGTGGTCAAAGAAACTGTCATTAATCACTTTCCAAGGATTAAAATTGTCACAAAATTCATCCTAAAACTATCGCAATTGTAACCAATTTTTGGTAGTAAAACTACATCATCACATTTTGTCCTTAAAGGACTTAGAGTGAGACTTAATTACTTGATTCTTCTCAAACAAAAATAAAATGTGACAGAAAATGTGATGAGGTTAGTTGTAGCTCACTTGTGTTTTGTTTAGAATACGTTAGCAAAATTGATTTTGGATAATTTATTCCGATCGTAGAGATTGTCTAACTGTATATCTACTTTATGATTCAAAACTATATATCTAAGGTTGTTATTACTAGTTAAAAATCATTCATAATAAATTTATTATGAATAATATACTTACCCACAGTTATAAGTCTATTTGCAACCTATTTATTTGTGTGATTCAAAGTGTTGTGATTTGCACTGTTAATCCTTTGCACACTCATTCTTGTTTTCTATCCAAAAGCAATGAAATCTAGCATATGAAATCCCACTAGTTCTTCTTCCTCCTCTACTAAATTGAAATGGAACTCCAAAAGTGCTATTTACATCATCTCTTCCTTAATCTCAACTCCCTGTACCTCAATCTTAGAAGAGTACGTTAAGAACAACGAGTAAAATTAAAGACAAATAAGGGTAAAATCAAATCCAATTAGGATTAATAGAAAATATGTTTCTTACACATAATAATTTCTAATTCTAATGGATTTGGTCATAAACATAACTCAGATAAGTAAAGTGTAAATAGAACAAATCTCACATTGTATCTATCTTTTACATCTTAAAGTACTACATAGAACAGGTTGCAAATAGACTCATATGTAGATAAAGTGTAATGTTTTTCTAATTTATTTGAATTCAAAAGAAAGGAAAAAAGAGAATGAAAATGAAAGATTATCTTTTAGAGGAAAAAAAACTTAACTCCTTGTTTGTTTCCATAGAAAATGGGTGAAAAGGAAACTCAAAGAAAGAAAAGGAGTGAGAAATAATATTTTTTTTATTTGATTGATAGGCAGAAGAAAAAAGAAATAAAAAAGAAGGGTGGAGGCAACTAAAAAGATTTTCTGCCACACAGAAACATAAAATGAATGAAAAATTCACTTTGCACTTTATTTTATTTACTTTGAAAAGACGCATCTTTGACCTTTGATGCAATTAAATGATCAAAGTCCAGTAGTTATATAAAAATTGAATTAAAGCACTAATTGAGTATGTACATCATACTATGTTGTTGAAAAATAATTTAAAGTAAAAATGATGTTTTCGAAAAACGAGATAAATTGATTGAAAAGTTCACCATTATATTTGTCATAATAAAATATTGTAAAATTAGTCATTTATATTTGAAAATCAATAGAACAAAAGTTCAATTTAAATTGAACAATTAGAGTAGTAAAAAAATTGTGAATGAAAAATAAGTAAATAATAATGTTCTACTATTTCTACGCCAATGCCATAAGTGTATGCAGTTTGTAGCACAATATCTTAGGTTTTTAGATTCCATAATTTTCTCGTCCAAATTTATTGAAATATATTTGGTGAAAGCAACAAAAGATAACAATATTAATATACAATTTATACTAAAAAATTGCAAAATTAAAGTGTTGTGAAAATAAAAACAAATAAAGGAAAATTCTTTTCTTAATAAGATATTAGAATAGTTAAAATTTGCTATTAAATTTTTGTATGAATACTTAATTAATAATATTTTTATATTTTTTATTAAAAATATATTTACAAAAAAAAGTTATGCATGTAGTGGATTATAATTGTAACTATTGTTAGCAACAAATAAAATGTGAAATAAATATATTAAGTTGAAGGATGAAATTATCATTCAACTTAATTTGATTTTCTTTTCCTTGCTTTTTGCTTTAAACAAATAAAGGAAAATTATTTTCTTCTCCTTTACTTTCTTCTTGTTTTCTACAAATTGAAGCAAGAAATTAAAATTAAAACTCTTTTTTATTATGTTTTCCTCTTATTTTCTTTTTAATTCCATCCAAACAGGGGAGTGGAACAATAATCTTTCAAATCTTTCATTCCCCCTCACTTTTCTAATAATCTTGCGTTGTCGTTGTTAGCATTTCATAATAAAATAAGATATGACATTTTGTTTAGTATATATATAGCCAATAGGTCGTAATATTATATCTTCAAAGTTAGTGAAATTACTGTTTTTTATGGAGAACTTCACTTCCTTTTTTCATTAGATTGTATTAGACTGTATTTAATTTATTTTTTAATCCTTATTTAACATTTTAGAAACTTTGAACAATTGTGAAACTTCAAAATATTTATGCTTTTTGAAGGGCTATTTCCAAAGGTACAATTATAAAATTTGACAGGATATAATTTTTATTTTCCAAAAATACAGTTTTACCTTTCAAAAGACAAGCTTTTCTTTTTGGCTGCCACATTTAAATTTCTATTTCTATTTCATGCTAGAATTCTTATGTGAGCTACCATTAATTATAAGTAATTTGTGTTTTGATAAAAACTAATTGAATAATGATCCAAGAGATTTTTATTTTCTAAAACCCAATTATTAAATTAATCTATTACTTAAACTTATAAATATGTAAATTTGGATTAATGTGTTTAGTGGTTAAAGTGTAGATCTATACTTTTTTTGGCCCGTAATAGGACGACCTCATAAGATTTTATTTATATTGGCTAAATCCCCTCTCCACTTCTAACCTAATTTAATCATTAACTTATCCCATTAGGAATTGCACACTCTAAGAGAAGGAGAAAGAGATCTATGCCTTGTGTATTCATATAAATACTAACTTATCCAGGAAAATTAAATCCATGATAAAGGTATGCTTCTACATTATTTTTTTTTATGGTGTCAAAAATTCTATACAAGTCTTAATTCAAATTGTTATATGTGGTATCAAAGTGTTTTTGTCTAAATTTAAGATCCAATTATATATCATCATATATACAAAATACTCAAGAATAATTACTATCTATTTTCAATTTTGAATTATTCATAAATAATAAATTAGTCATGATAGAGAGCTTTTGATTCATGAATTTTATCTTGATAAAGGACAAGAAATTTTGTCTTTTGAATAAGTATGGCAAATAGAATTTTATATATTACATATGTGTAAGCATACATAAACTTGAGTGATAATTTATAAAGTATTTATGAGATAATAATTTAATATTCTTTGTTTTACTTGAATTCAATTTTCATGACTAGATAGCAATATAAATAAATTTTAGAGAGGATGACAAAAACCTTGTGGGTTGTATAATTCTCTTTTATACCAAACATTATATGCTCATATGATTAAAATAATAGTATCGCCATATATACTAAAATAAACAATAATGATTACTATTTTGAATTAATTATATATGTAATGTAAAAAAATCAAATCTGATTGATTTGAAAGGAGTAATCCTATTTTATATATTTATTTTATCATTTTTTTTATTTAATTAATTTTATTATATTATTTGAAATTATTTACTATTTTGATTTAATTATTTTATGAATTTTAATATGACCAATTTTTTATGGTTAATTTTGGATAATTTCATGATTATAAAATTATAATAATTTGATATTGTTGTTGTTGTTGTTTGGAAATTGATTGAATGATGAGTAAATCCTAATCTTATGATTCTGAGTTTTTATTTCATTAGATAATTTGGAAAAATATTTATTCTATGATAAATTTGGATTTAGTGTATGTTAAGTTCATCAATTATTACTTTTATTTTATCATAAATACTCTATTTTAATTTGTATTTGTATTTTTTATGGAATTTATTATGCATAATTCATTCATTAATAATATAAAATAAATTAAATGAATCAAGTTCTAATATATATATATATATATATATATATGGCCTTTTTTATTTCAATGCATTATTTGCCATTAAAAATTGCATTTTGTATTGGACTTTATCATTTTTTTGGCTGAGCTTGATTCATGTTTAAATAGTAAAAAATTGAAAGAAAATAGAAGGTAATATATCAAAATTACTCATCTTTCTCTTCTTATTAATTCATTATTTCCAATATTAATTATAAGTTATATGCTTTGGAAGTAATACAAAAAGCTTTTTAGTTAACTAAGATTTATGCAATTCAACCTTTATGGCTTATAATGTATGTATGTATGTATGTATGTATGTATGTATGTATGTATGTATATAAATCATTCAATATAAAATATTTAAAGGATTGAACAACATTTACAAAATCCAACTGTTCAATCTAGAATAAAATCTTTAGAAAAAAGGATAGTCAATAATGTATGTGCTGATTTACCAAATGCTTTTTGGAATAGAAAACAGCATATGGTAGAGTTATCATATGAAAAGGATTTTTTTGAAAGGAAAATTCCTACAAAGGCAAGACCTATCCAAATGAACCATGAACTTCTGGATTATTATTAAAAGTAGATAGATGATCTCTTGAAAAAAGGGATTATTAAGAAATTGAAAAGCCCTTGGTATTGTGCAGCATTCTACGTAAACAAGAGTGCTGAAATAAAACAAGGCATACCAAGGCTTATCATCAATTACAAGCCTCTCAACATTGTACTGCAATGGATTCGGTATCCTATCCCCAATAAAAAGGATTTGTTAAACCGATTTTATTTGGCAAAAATCTTTTCAAAAATTGATATGAAGTTTGGATTCTGGCATATTCAAATAAAACCTGAGGATAGATATAAAATAGCATTTACAACACCATTTAGTCAATACAAATGGAACATAATGTCGTTTGGATTAAAAAATACTCCATCAAAATTTCAAAGGGTTATGAATGATATTTATAATCCATTTTCTAAATTTATCATTATTTATATTAATGATGTTTTAGTTTTCTTAGAAAGTATTGATCAATATTTTAAAAATCTCAATATATTCCTTGATACAATTCAGAGAAATGGTTTAACTGTTTCTAAAACCAAATATTCTCTCTTCCAAACAAGAATTTAATTTCTTAGTTATCATATTTATTAGGGAACTACAACTCCAATTGAGAGATCGATTGGGTTTGCTAATAAATTTCCTGATTAGTTAATCAAAAAAACTTAAATACAAAGATTTTTGGGTTATTTAAATTATGTTTCAGATTTCTTCCCAAACCTCTCAAATCTCATAAAACCATTGCATGATCGTCTCAAAAAGAGTCCTCCTCCATGGACTGACATGCATACAAAAATTGTTAAACAAGTTAAAACTCAAGTTAAGAGTTTTCCTTATTTATATATTTCAAATCCCATTGCATTCAAAATTGTTGAAACTGATGCATCCGATTTAGGATACGGTGGAATTCTAAAACAAGTTTTAAATAACAAAGAGCATATAGTTGCATTTGCATTAAAACATAGAATCCTACGCAACAAAACTATTCAATTTCTAAAAAAGAGATTTTGGCAATTGTTTTGTGTGTTTAAAAATTTCAATCAAAACTTTTAAATCAAAAATTTCTTATTTAAGTTGATTGCAACTCAGCTAAATTAATTCTTCAAAAAGATGTTCAAAACATTGTATCAAAAAAAAATTTTGCTAAATGGAAAGGCATTTTTAGTGTATTTTAATTTGAAATTGAGCACTTAAAAGGATCTTCAAATTCTTTTCTTGATTTTCTCACCAAAGAATTTTTATGGGGAATGAATCATCAAATATGAAGAAGATAAAAAATACTGATCCTCCTTACCCAAATAAGAAGAAACCAACTAAGGAAGAGAAGGCCAAACAAGTTGCCACATCCTGCAAATCAAAACCTAAATCTTCATCATCTAGACAAATTAAAGATGATGATTTTCAAATAGAAGCCCTCCAAGCTCTAGCAGCCTCACTTTAAAAGCCTTTCTAAATAACAAAAAATTATTAGGCTGACATAGCTAAGGAAGATCGAAAAGCTCAGGAACTTATCCTTAGCCAATCCAAAATTCTTCAGGCCATAGCTAACTAGAAGAACCAAATTACGGAAGCAAGAACTTCATCCAAAGCAGTAGTTCCAGCTAAACCAAAACCAATCACCATAACCACCAAATACATCAAAAAATCCAACCATCAAAATCTGTTGTATACAGAACCCAAATATTGGGCCAGTAATCCCTTAGATCTTATTCCAAATATCTTTCCCAAAGACAGGCACTTTGTTCCAAAATCCTTTCTTCACACCAAAGATTTCTACAAACATATCTTAGAAGACTCTGATTTAATTTTTATTGAACATCACAAGAGCAAGGATGATCTAAATCTAATAACTCATTAGAGTTTTAAACTCAAAAATATTATTACTTAAAATGAATGGAGCTTGGAACCATTCAAAATGAAGAAATTTGAAAAACCTTTCAATTCAAATCTTATAGGGTATTCATATTGGGATTACTAGGAAACTTGGATGAATACATGATACTTTCAAAATAAAAACTTCAAACATTCTTGGCTTATTTACTTTCTTTATAATGCCAAGTATCAAATTCCCAATTGGTTTGTAAAATGGTGGAACATTTTTAGACCAATTAAAGAGATTTTTCCTAAAAATATTAAAAAAGGATGGAAAATATTTTGTGACCATTTTGATTCTGAAAATCATGGAAAGTTTCCTATGCTTTTACAATTTTTTCTCAGAATAGGCCTTCGATGGTGTTATTTCTGGGAATACCAACTTGTTCAAAATCCTGAAGAAAATTATCCAATCCTTTAAAGGCAAAGTTTTGTCAAACAGTGGCCTAAATTCAAATATTATGCCATGGTAGAAGAACCGCAAGTTTTTAAATGGTTTAAAAGGCATCCTGAGTTCAATAAAGATCCCAGGAGAGGAACTAATCAGTTCTTGCAAACCAAATCTCAGTTTATGGCTACACTTGCTTTAGCTTCAAATCCAGAAGAATGGTCTTCTAAAATAGAAGCATTCAATTGATGTTAAAATCTAAAATTGATGTTAAGTCTCAAGCTTCAAATAATTCTCTAGCAAAGTCTGAAGATTCTGAAGACTATACTCAATTAAATGAAGATGATTGTTTTGGGGTAGACATTAATGAAGTTAACTCTGAAGATCTAGTCTGAGCCTTCAAATGCAAAGTTCGAATCTAAGCCCTCAAATGCAAATACCAGTCAATTTTAAAACTGTCGGCACTTGAAAACAATTTCAAATATTGGTGGAGATAGCATAATTGGATTCCAGACTAGCCTCTTCAACTTTAAGTTAACTCAATTCTTTTGATAACTAAAGTTAACAAGCAAATAATGCAGTTTCACTATAGCTTTTTTATTGTACACCCACAAAGTACTACTGTAGATGAACTTTAAGTCAACTCAATTCTTTTAGTGACTAAAGTTAACAAGCAAATAATGTAGTTTCACTATAGCTCTTTTACTATACACCCATGGAGTGCTACTGTAAAAGCTAAATTTTGCCTATAAAATCAGGCAACCAAATTGTATTGAACCATGCCTTCAAAAAGTCACATAAAACTCTTTACTTACTAGTTCTCTCCTTTCCTTTAAAACTTTCTTTGTAAGTTTTATGTTTCATTAATAAAATTCTTGCAATCCATCTGTGATCCTTGCTTTCATTGCCTTATTTTAGGTTTATTTTCTTGCATTTAGGGGACCTCCGGAGTTCGCTGGTATTAGAGCCCGGAGGGAACTAGGGATAGTAGTATGAATTTATAATGTTTATAAGATGAACTTTATATTAATTTCTAAATGTTGTTCAATCCTTTAAGATGAACTTTATATTGAATAAAGCTTAAAATTGTGAAATTTAATGAAATTTAGGGCTCTTATAATTAATATAAGTGCAATTTGTATAACACCCTAATATGAAATGATTACATTTTGCTTGTTATTAATTTTAAAATATTATTTGAATGATAGTCCTAAGCATTTTTTATTATTATCCTAGATTTTTATTTAGGAGATTTTTTAATTGAATTTGAATAATTATCATTAAAATAATCATATTAATTTATAAGATTCTCAAGTTATTAATATTTATGGTATTAATTTCTAATTATTTAATATAATTACCTACCCAAAGAAGGTAACTATATATTTTAATTAGAAATTAGCTTATTAAAATATTTTTGGACATATTTTATTATTGAAAATTTATTTTCCTAAAGGTAATAAATTGCCAATATTAAAGTATTGTCCTTATTAACTTTAATGATAGGAAGATTTTTATATACTATATTTTCTATCCAAAGCAATGTTTTCATACTTGCACCAATCATTGACTCGATAAGGTAAGCAGGTCAAGGTTAAACTAGTTTAACTAGTCAGACCGAATGGTTAAATCAATTATTATATTCTTACATATAATAAATTATAAATTACATATATATAAATAAATTTATTTAATTAGTACAAATTTATTATTATATTTTTAAAATACAATAAATATTAATCTTACTACTATTATGAGTAACATAGTACTAGAAGGAATAATTAATAAGGAAATTAATATTAAAAACCTCCAAGATAGTTGAAGCATAATATCTTATATTTAAACTATAAGACTATCATTTGCTAGAAATATATATTGATAGAATATTACTTTTAGATATAAAATAAGTATAATAATAATTCATAATATTTTCAAATACGATTCGATCATTGACTTAATAAGATGATTAAGTTAAGGTTAAATTCATTAAACTAAATGATGAACTAGTTAGTATATTTTATATATATATAGAATTATATATTACATATATACATATAAAAATTTAAATCTACTTAATTTGTATAAGTATATTTTTGAAAGATAAGAAAATAACTATTAATCTTTCTATAATTGCAATCATCTAACATAAGTTTAGCATTATTTTATAATATTAAAATTATAGATCATTTCAATTTAATGAAAATTTTAAATTAAATATATATTTGCTAAATATGAATGATTTAATTATATATAATATATAGCATTCATAATGCATTATATATAAAAAAGGTCCCTTATATGACAAAGAGTAACTTGGCATCAGTGGAAAAGATGGAGGGCCTTGAGGTTGGGGTCCTCAGTTCATCGCCTTTGCATTGCTCAATCAATTTTTTATTGAGATGCAAAAAGAATTTCTAGTTAACCCACCCGAACCAGTTCACACCGCTAAAAAATTAATAAGCTAGACTAATTTAAAGCAAATGAATTAATTGTCAAGGTTTTCAACAACATCCAAACCGGACTAGGGTCTGGTTCCTAGTTAGACCAATTAAGCTGACTGATCCAACTCGAGTTTAAAAATATTAATTCAAAGAAGAAAGAATATAGCAAATTTTTATATACTCTTAAACATTTTTTTATCTATGTGCCCATAAACTATCGTATTGCATTTTTAATATTATGCACAATATTTTTTCTTTATTAATTTATTTTATTATTAAAATTATTTTAGATAATTACTATCTTAAAGAGAATTTTATTAATGAAAATAAAATTAAAAAAATTGTTACATTTTCAATAGTTATTTGTTAAGATTCTTATTTAATATTTTTGAAATTTAATATTAAGATAATTATTATATGGAGTATAAGGTGAAGAAAATACTATGCCTTAGGTATATTGCTTGATAATAATTTGTCATCAATTAGTTTAATAAATTATTAATTTCTATTTCATTCTTATCATGATAAGGTGATGATATTTTATAAAAATCCTTATTTAAAATAATTTTAGTTATGTAATATTAATAATCAAGCAATATTTTCTTTTATTAAAATAAAAAATAAGTTTTGAGATTGTGTTGTAATACAATATGATTTTGATGATTAATATTGGCATATATTATTTAATATCTTTTAATGGACTGATCATATTTTTATTACATTTAATAATTTAAGTTTGTAATTTTAGGTATAATTTTAATATCCTGATTCTTTTGAAAAACTTATTAATTAATTTAGAAAATTATCATTAAAGTTAAATTATTTCATATTGATCCATAAGTCTCCAAGTTATGAATGAATACTTATGAAATTAATTATTTTACATATTTACCTATCCAAAGGGGGTAAGTATGTGTTATAATTAGAAATAAATTTAATAAAATAATTTTTAATCATTTCATGTAATAACTTGCCCAAAGGAAATTACTGTATATTGTAATTAGAAATTAATTTAGTGAAATAATTTTATTTCCAAATTTATTTTATTATTATATATTTTATCTACCTAAACGAATAAATTCACAATAATAATATATTATCCTATTTAATTTCAATTTTAGGAGGATTTTTATGTACTACATTCTTTACCTAAAGAAAAGAATATAAAGGTATTTATATACCCCTAAATATGATTATTTTGCCCAAAAAACTAACATATTGCATTTTAATTTTTTTACATAATCTCTTTTACTATAAATATATGCTATTGAACACATGGTATTTATGAAATTCTTTTTTATTATCATTCTCACACATAGTATTTATATTTAAAAATATTTTTTTATTTTACCATAGGTATGAACCAAGTAAGGTGTATTATTGATTTATGTTAATATTGTTTTGAATATTTTATTTTAATTTAAAAAATTAATTTATGTTTCTAAAGAAATATGTTAAAAGGGTCTAGTTAAAATTATAAATTTATTTCCATATCAATCTTAATTTGATAATAGCTTTAATTTTTAAAATAAATCTATATTTTAAGCTTCATTATTTTTTTAATTGCACAAATTCAAGATATGTTTATGCACAAAAAGATTAAAATTGAGGCAATTTATATGTAAAAATATTTTGATGTTGTGATCATTTATTATTTTACATTAAAATTGATCACTTGTTATTTGTAATTAAAAGATTGTTCTAGATAATTTTTGTATCCTAGATCTTCTAAAAAAATTATGGTTTACTATGGATAATTATCATCAAAGTGAGATTATTTATATTGATCATAAAATCTTTGAATTATATTATAGGGGATAGATTTGTGATTATTATATGTAAAAAAGGTTGTTGCATATTTTATTTAGGGATATTTTAAGAAGCATATAAATTTCTAGAGTTCCTTTGATTTTAAAAAAATATCTACTCAAAAGGGACATATTTTCAATGTTAAAGTATTCTCTTGGTTGGCTTTGTGAGTAGTAAGGTTTTTTGTATGCTATATTTTCTGCCTAAAAGGAAGATTGTAATAATATAAATTACTCCTATGTACATGAACTAAAAGTTACATTTTTACTTCTAATATTATTTCTTTTAATTTTATGGTAAAAGTGCTACCTCTTTGATTAATCATTTTCTTTCAAGGTATATACAAAACATGTTATTTTACTTAGGTTATAAAGGTAGACTAGTCTAGAAGGTCTATCTATCCAAAGAAGATAGTTTTTCAAATACCATATTATTTTTTATATAATTGAGTTAATATATTGAAAGAAAACTTAACACATATTATATATTTTGCCTAAAGGGAAACTTATAGTTATATATTAGGAACTCTTATGTAGACTTTGTTAATGTATAAGAAAAAAAAATTGTTTATTATGTGTTATCACATAATTTGTACAACTAAATTTAGCTTTCTTATATTTTAAGGAGTTATCAGATGAATTAATTTTAATAATCGCATATACTATTGTGTAACTTTAGTTACCTAATGATAAATTGAATTTTATATTATTTATAACATTATGGTATATTAGTTATTAAATATATTTTTTTCCTTTCATTCTTTAGATGGAATTATATATGACTTCCTTTAAAAAATATATTTGATAAATAAATTATTAATTAATTAATACAAATAATTATATTTTAAAATAGTATATAATTTTTTGGAATTGCACCAAATCTTCACATCAATAGGATTTCGATTTAATGTTATTATTCGTATTACAAAATATGATACCTATGTTTAAAGAGCTTATTTAATGATATTTGAAATTGTTTTACTTTGTAGAAGTGCATTTAAGTATTAAAATTTGTTTATATAGTTTATTTTGTAATAACTCATATGTTATTATACACATTTATTTATCAAAAAATATATAGAATAAAGAAGTAGAAATCTCATTGAATTCTCGTTTATATACATAATATTTAAAGTAATTTTTATCAAGCATATTTTAACTAATAATAATGAATTTGACATATAAGTTATTGTGTATTTCTTTGAACATAATATAAAGTAACTCGTAAAGTTCTTAACATATGCATTATGAATTCATTTTTTTTAAAACTAATATGAGATACTTTTTTTGTCAATAATGTATGCTGCTATCATGAGAACTTTCCAAATAATCTTTATTCATACTTGTTCTAGTAATATCTAGAAATATATTTTGAAAAATTCTATTATTATATTAACTTAGTATCAATTTTAGTATCTAATTTTGATAATTATGTAAACGATTTGCTTGAGATACCAAGTTAATTATATAATTAATTTCTTTTAATTATTAATTTGTTTCATTATATCAAGTTTATGATTTAAGAAATCATAATTTTACATGCCGCTAAAATATATATGTGAAATTTAAATAGTTTTCTCCTAAACCAAGGTTCTTATATTTATAAGATGTTTAAAAGCTTATTAAAATATGAACATTCAATTTAATTTTTTCTTATAATATGCTTGGTTAATGGGAGTTCTATGCCATATAGAACATTTAATCTTAATTAATAATTATAATATGTTTATCAATACATAAGATGTATATGTCATGTATATTATTACACAATTTGCTAATTTTTATTATACTTGCTCTTGATCATATTGGTACATTATTGTACATTTATATATGCAATTTATAAAATTTTTATTAATACATTATCTCCATACTATGAAATGTATCAATCATTATAATTATAATGACTAAAATTTAGTGACAGTCGCTAGTTCCTGAGCTTGTATATATGGTTTCTATACAGACCATATTGAAATAATGAAAATTTTTTTAATAAAGGCTAGATATCAGGTCTAATATGTTATTTTATATGATATCGTATTAGGATTAAGATTTATTATTTATTAATTAGTTCCTGATATATATCTTTATCTCTTAGTTGATATCATTTTTAAACTTTGAGACATTCTAACGATAGATTTATCAGAACAAGATTTGATTTCAATCATTAATTCTTAAGTTATATATTTGTCTTTTAGTTAATATTATTATAAAACTTAGAGATGTTCTGACTAACAAATTTATAAGGAGTAGGACTTAGTGTCAGTTGCTAGCTTCTATGTTTGATATTTGTCTCTTAATTAATATTATTTTAGGATTTTGAGACAATTAAATTTATTATTACCAGAAGATTTCTCTATCTTATTATTAAGCTTGTTATAAAGAAATCATCAAGGACTAGCTAGAAAAATAGCATGTTTGTTATATCATACTTTTGATGCTATTTTTTTTCCTATACTTTTATATTAATGACTCATATTTAACTAGCTAATGACATATGTAACTATGGAAAGTCTTGCATTGATAATAATGCAATTACCTCCATAATTCAATATTGTTAGTTGCTTAAGTGTGAGTTGTATTTTAGGTATCATCTCTTAGATGGTGTAATTTCAAAATCATGGTCATATGCTCTAAATTTTGTGTTCAACTTTAGAGTTATTTTTATATAAAATATTATAAAATAAATTCTTTACAATTAATATTACTCAAGTGAGAGAATGTTAAACTTTTTATATAAGCTACCATTAATTATAAGTATTTTTTTTATAAAACTAACTAAATAATTATTCAAGAGATTTTCATTTTCTAAAGCTCAATTATTAAAGTAATCTATTATTTGAGCTTATAAATACTTGATTTTAGATTAATGTGTTTGATAGCTAAAGTATAGGCCTATACCTTTTCTGGCCTATAATGAAATGGCCTAATAAGGTTTTATTTATATTGGATAAGCCCTTCTCTATTTCTAACCTAATTTAATCATTGGCTTATCTTATTAAGAGCTACACATTCTAGGAAAACAATAAGAAGATCTATACCTTGTGGTATTCATCTAGATATTACCTTATCTAAAAGAATTAAATTTATAATAAAAGTATGTTTCCATATTAATTTTATTTTTATAGTGTCCAAAATTTTATACAAGTTTTAATTCAAATTCTTACATTTCAAACAAAAATGAAACTACTAATTTAAATTTTAAGATAAAGATTTATTGATTTTATAAACAAATAGCAACAATCCCCACTTTCTTTGAAAAAAAGGAAAAAAATAATTTTATGAACAATTTGCGATAGAAACTAAGATAAATATACATAGATACTTACTACAAATATTTTAGATATCTATCATATTAAGTCTTAGACTACATAACTTTTTATGATAGAAATAGAAATTGTCATGCAAATGCCAGTATCCTATTTTGATGAGAAAATAATTATTTTTATTATGTGGTTATTCCTAATTTATAAAATTTATGAAGAGCATGCATTTAACTCTCATGAAAAAAAAACACTACTTTCAAATTTATTATGGTCCAATTATGCATGTCTTGAGAGCAAAATTAATTCAATCAAAACTAATTACATAATCAAAACCATTTAAGAGCACTTAATAAAAATTTTCAATTAAAGAATTTAAATTCAATGATTTATCTATATTCTATAATAATATAATATGATTGTACAAAATAGAACTAATGCAATTACATAATAAATTTTGGAGAATTACATAATAAGCATAAAAAATGGATAACAATTATTATCAATATTAATAATTACCTTACAATGAGTTTGTGTAATACAATGCAATGCAATGTCACAATAATAATATATTAGCAATATGAAAGGATGTACTGGTTAACACTTTTATTTTTTTCCCTATAATAATAAATCTAACTCTGTCTTATTAACTTAAATCTCTTACTTCTTGCTCTCTTACTTTTTTTGTATTTTTTATACCTTTGCTCAAAGATATTTCAAATAAGTATGAAAATTTACAATATCTTTTCATTACTTTAAACACTCAACAGTAATATATTATACTTTTAATAAGAGCATAGTTCATGCTAAAATCCAATAATGAGTGATATTTACCTCATTTCATAAGGCTTACATATGCTAATATTAATAGACCACATTCAAGAGCTTATTCTTATCCATTTAAATCCAAAATTAAATTTCCATTCTTAATGATAAAAACCATAAGGTTTCAACCACTTTTCTTATGACATGTAACAATCTTTCCCATTTGATGTTTTGCAAATAATCAAACTAGTTTTTAACTTGCCTTAATGTAAGTGTTGACTATAGTTATAATATCACTTTTTATTATTATTTTATGTTCTCATGTCTTAGAATTTTATGTTCTGACTTAGTATTATATGATGAAAATTTTTCATGAAAAATATATTCACCTCAATCTTGACTTTCAATTGTAGTACAATGGAATGGAAACAAAATAAATTAAATTAATTCTATTAATTCAATACTTTATCAATACCCATCATCCCTAAAGTAAACATTCTCAATTGATTTCACAATAGTACTAAAGAATCCCTCCCTCAGTAGTCTCTCTATTTCTATGCAATAGGATTTATAGATGGCATAGAATGCCTTGGACTTTAAAAGATGTAAAGTAAGAATCCCATATTTATATATTAATCCAGGTTTTAAATCCTATCTATCCTAAAATTCAAACCTCAATACTGAGACCAAGTACCCATTTATCCATTTAATTATGTCACACAAAGCCTAATTAATAATAATTCTTTTATTAATAAATCATGCATAGTTTATAGAAACATTAACAATCTCTCACTTGAACATAAATTATTTATTAATAATGGCCACAAAAAGGACTAATGTTAATATAAAATGGTACTTTTACACCTATTGGTCCAATTGAAATCATAGGTATCTAGTAACATAAATATTATATCCAAAAAGATATTATCATTAAGATATATTAGACAACCACACCTCATTAACCAACACTATCAACACATGCAAAATATGACTTATACAACATGATGTAACTATATGTAAATTTATGTGTAATAGGTCTTAACATCCATTTAAGATGTCCAACAAATATTAATAATATGAGCATAACAATGAGGCAAGATCTAAATGTCTCCATAAACATGCTATAACCAAAAATATGAATAAATATGGTAATATAACATGAAATTTTATTCATAAATCACAAATGATGTCATATACATTAACTTCTAATGACCTAGAATATCAAAGGGCTTTACATAGACTCATCTTACTAAGCCCTTGATCAATAAATCTATAAGCATGTAGTCTGTGGAAATGTACTCAATAATAATAATATACTCATGCACCTTCTCTCTCATATGGTGATATTTCACATGGAAATACATTGAATGAGTTAAGCTTTTGTCATTAGAAAAAAGTTCAAAGCAAAGTTATTGCAAAAGATAGTTAAGGGCTAGTAATACCTTCCACATGATGGAACTCAAAAAAATAATTCCTTGATCATACATCTTGATAAGAAGCTTCATAACAGGCGACATACTCTGCTTCCATATGAAAATTGTAACAATTGACTATTTAATATTCTTCCATAACATAACACTTTCAACTATCATAAAAATATACATAGATATAGACTTTGGATCATCTAGACAACTAGCATAGTCCAAGTCTAAGTAGCCTGTCATGCTAAGATCTCTGAATTTTTTATAGGTCAGTACAGCAATTTAATGTTTTTAACCTAGATTACTCAGATATCTTCCTAGTACATCAATAGCAAATGCAATGTTAGGTCTGTACATACTTAAATGTACATTAGGTTACCTATAAATAATGCATATATGACATTTTCAATCTTTTTTTCTCTTCATTAGTTTGAGGACATTAGACCTATGTAAATACTTCACCCTTTTAAATAGACAAATTAGCTTGAAAGCAAGTAAATATATTAAATCCCTTCAAAATTTTCTCAATATATAACTTTTAAGCTAAGCTAAGAATACCTTAGGACCTATCACGAAGTACCTCAATATCCAAAACAAATAAGCCATTCCCTAAGTCTTTCATTTCAAAGTAATGTGACAGCAATTGCTTTATCTTAATTAATAAGTTCAAGTCATTGCTCACTAGGAGAATGTCAACATATAGGATTAAAATTACAAATTTACCAGCATTTTTCATCATATAAATATATTGGTTTGCACTATGCTTCTTAAATCTAGGAAAAGTAACTATTTCATGAAACTTGAGATACTATTGCTAAAAAGTTTACTTCAAACCATATATAGATTTCTTCAATTTGCATACCAAGTGCTCTCTACCCTTTTTCTCAGAATCCATCTGACTATTCCATGTACATGGTTTTAAATAAATCATCTCTTAAGAGTGCTATTTTCATATTCATCTGATATAGCTCTAGATCAAAGTAAGTAACAAGAACAATGACAATTCTGAAAGAATTATTCTCCAATACTAATAAGAAAGTCTTTTATAATCCACTCCTTTCTTTTAAATGTATCCTTTAACTATAAATCTAGCTTTATATCTCTTAATTTGCTTGTGAGTTGTTGGTGTGTGTCCTAAGAACTAATTATATAGATGATTGAAATAATACACAATGTATTATATTTTATTTTAGGTAATTTAATTATTATATTTTATTTTCATAATTTTATTATTATTCTGTACAATTTATAACTTAATATAATAATTATCCTTGGAATAGTTTCGATATTCCTAAAATGTCCTTAGTCAAGTTTTATTACGAAAAGGATAGTAATAATACATCGAGACTAGCATGTATAGTGATTGATAATTACGAATCATGGATATGTGATATCAAGTCAATATGTGAGTACATTATTAGTGAACACTGGACTGACCCATTATGAGAATATTGCATGGATAGATGTGTCATAAGTTATTCTCATATGATCATAAATACACATAAACCTTTGACTTGAAGTCACTACGGTTCCCTACATGAGAAATTACTCACTTTAATATTGTCCTATGTCACCTTTAATCAGGATGACGAATAGGGCATTGATTAGGTGTGTCATGAATCATGCAGAGGGAAGTGAGTGATGTAGGTGGGATTTTGTTACTCTTATATAAAAAGAAATATCCTTAGGCCCCTTGATTGAGTGAGACTTAGAAATGTATGGTCATGCTCAATTGAATTAATATGTGATATTAATTATTTATTTTAAGTTTACTCAGTATTAAGAAATATAAATTGAACATTGACGAGGATGACACATTTCATGCCTCAGTTCAATTTGGATATTATTACAAAAGGGATTATGATGTAAAAGGTTGATCATGTATTAGGTGAATGTCAAATCACAAACATTCTTACTACTTGAGTGGCAGTGATGTATTGCTAGATGGCTTAATAATGAGTCATTGTTAACATAGTAAGAACCTACAAGGTCACACAAAAGGAGTAGGAATAAGACAATAATTTATTGGACTTTAATTATATTAATATCCAATTAATTAAACTTATTTTCGTGCATATATATTATTATTAAGAATAATAATGTGTTATTCACGTAATATATATATATAATATTAAATGATATTATTTGATATTAAAGTAATATCAAATAATTATGTTATTAGATATTAGATAAATATATTATGAGATAATATTATTTTGATATTTGATAACTATATGTAATTATCTAATATTAAGATATTTATATTATAAGATAATATTATCTAATATTAGATAATTAATAGATAAGTCTTATCTCTCCTCATTATCTCTAGGATAAAGATAAGATGAATTGTTAAGTGTGATTAGGATTTTAAAAGCATTATCCTAGTAGGACTAAGATTGTGGCTTGCCTAAGTTCTATAGAAAGGAGCTTGAGGACAGTTCATTAGGTACACGCTCATAAGTTTCCCAAAACCCTAAATCACTTAGAAAACATCTAATCTTAATTCATAAAGAGAAAAACGCATCCTAGCAGATTCGTGGAGGGCGAGAGGTCATTGTTCACTCCGTATGGATACTGTAAAGACGCTGTACCTTCCGGCCAACGTTTGATTTATCCGCTCTCAAGTTTTGATCAGTAGAAACACGAGTGCCTAATAGGTAAAACCCTAATCATTGATTTATGCTTTTTGCATGGATCCTAGGTAGAATTTGAATCAAATTTTAAATTTTCAATTTTGAATTTTCGCTGCATGTAATAATCTAAATTCCTAACATAAGTATCATGCTTGGTCTTAAAAACCCATTTACATCTAATTGATTTGCAATTTACAAGTAATTCTATAAGATTCCACACTTGATTTTTATTTGTTGAAATTAATTCATCCTCTATTACAGTGATTGACTAAGAAGACTCAAAATCACACATTACCTAAAAGAATATAATATGATCAATATCTTTATTTATATCATAATTATGTTATTTTAAATACACCATGTAAGCATTTAATATCGTGGGTCTATGTTCTCTAAGTGATCTTTTCAAATGGATTTCAATATAAGAATCCTTATTTTCCTCCAAAAGCTATATTAAGTCATGTTGTAAAGGACCAAAAGATGAAAAAATAATAAATTAAGACATTAAAGAAATAATTATTTTTTTAAAGTTTGTAATCTGCGATATCTAACCCCCCACTTCTAACTCATCCTCAAAAGAAATTGCTCTATCAAATTCAATAACTTAAGTAGTGTGAGTCAGATAATAAAACTTACTACCTTTGGAGCCAACATAATAACCAATAAAGAACTCAAATATTATTTTAGAATTAAATTTCTTAGTAGTAGGAATGTATAGGTTCACCTCCGTTCTATAACCCTAAACATAGAAAAGACTCAAAGTTAATTTCTCACCATTCAATAGTTCATATGAAGTCATATGTACAAATTTACTTGGTACCTAATTCAATATGTAGCTTGCAATCTTTAATGCCTCTCCCCATAAGAAATCCAAAAGTGTAAAATAGGAGACCATATATCTAACCATATCAAGAAGTGTTCTATTTCTCCATTTGGCTATTCTATTCTATTCTAGTGGACCAAGCATAATATAGTTAGACTCAATGTCACATTCCTGCAAATACCTAGCAAAAGGACCTAGGTTCCTGCTAGTCTCATCATATTTATCATAGTACTCTTCTTCTCAATTAAAATTAACACATTCATTTTTCTTGTTATATTTAAGCTGGATTGCTATCATAAATATCTCGAATGCATCTAAGGATTCTAACTTTTCCACATGTAACTCTATCCATTCGAAATGTGAATAATCATTAATAAAAAGAATAAAGTATCTCTAACCTTCCATAGTTACAGATGTGATGGGAATGCAAATATTAATATGAATAAATTCTAGCACCTATTGTCTTCTAACTCTCTTTACTTTTCTATAATTGGTAGATACAGTCCATACAGGTATCTAGATCAAAGAAGTTAAGATTATGCAGAAGACCTTTTCTAATCAAACCCTAAATTTAGTCTTTTAATATGTGACCCAGATGTTTGTGTTATAGCATTGAGGAGTTCTCTTTGATTCTATTTCTTTTCTTCCTTGTGATTGTGTTAATAGTATTAAAGGAACTTGGATCTAGATTTATCCCGTACAATCCATCTATCAATTCATTAGTCCCTATCATGGTTAAGCCTTAGAACAGATTTGCCCTTTTACTCTAAAATTACAAGAATGCCTTTGGAGATCCAACACTACAATGGATATCAAGTTCTTTCTTATGGAAAGGACAAAGACCACATCTTAAGTCCAGTAGATAACCACAAAAACACATCTTTAGTAAGCTCTACTCATACTTTCTCACCATTTTCCACTTTAACAATTAATTTATCATTGTCCAGTTTTCTAGAATTTCTCAATGATTAGAAAGAATTAGTAATGTACATTGTGGAATCAATATCTAGTCACCACATATCTATTGACACATCCACTATAATGGATTCAAAAACATACATTAGCTTAATCATTTCTCATTGTTCCATTTAGCATCTTTTCGAAGATTGAGGAAAAACACATTAAATATTAATACATGTATAACGTAGTTTCCTTATAACATTCAAATATACAACCTTATACAGTGTCATATTATAAAATCAAATGTTGAAGGGTATTTTAGACTTCATAACATAATATAAAAATCAAATGTCATGCCCTTAAAATACTAACACTAAAAGATATCTAAGTATTTTAAATGCATAACATTTAACTCTAAACTTATACTATAGGCAACAAACTGAATCAACAATATAATGTTAAAAGGCATTTATATCATAATACAATTTCCCTTTTTTAAATATTTTTTCTTATTAATATTAAAGCAAAAGCTCATACAATTGGCCCCACAAAGGTGCTTATACAATTACACAAAATTTTCATGATATAATGCAAGTCATTAATAATTTTCTTTAAACAAATGCAACTTCAAAAATTATTAAAATATAAAAATAATATTAAAAAATTCCAAAATTTTCAAATAATGGATAATATATCAAAAGATGTACAAGAAAATTTCAAGTTCAAAATAAGTTAGATTAAATATTCAAATAAAATTAATAAAAATAATTAAAATTATTTTTATTCCAATTTTTTTTTTAAAATGCCCATCGAAAAATGCTCAAAAAGTGAAGTATGATGGCATTTTCACACAAAAACACCCCCAGCATAGTGGAATGTGAGATGCACGCACTTAGCTTGAGCATAGAGACATGCAGCAATTATTATAGATCACCTTCTTAACCTGGTAGCCTTGTATCAAGTTATTTACACCCAATTTTTTACCCTAATGAAATTCAATAGTTTCAAGCCATTTTTCACTCATTTTTTAATGCAAATCTTGTCCAAAACTTCTACTTTAGCCCTCCACAACCTATTCTAATTGATTTCTAGCCCAAAACCATTCAAAAACTTATATTTTCAAATTGTCAAAAAATTAGAATTTTGTTGTTATAGGGTTCCAATTCTTCAAGGAGTAGTTTTATAAATTTTATGTCTCTCACATAAATTAAAATCCCTTTAAAAATATCGATTCTAATCACCTTACACTTCTCTCTTAATTACTACCAATTCACAAATACAATTAAAGGTTCATCAATGGTGGTTTTGACTTTTCATTGTGGATTTCCTTTAAGCCCATTTTTGTTATAGTATCTTATGTGATTTCTACAAATAGTTCTATTATGAGTTTCTACTAGGTTTCAAGTTTACATAAACTTTTCTTCTTATTGGAGCAACATCATAATTCTTATAATTTCAAATATCATTGCTACACACAAAACCATACAAACAAACTGATCATGGCAGAAAAACATAATAGACATACATATAACCAAAATTTGCTAAACAATTATGAAGGCATATTTCATATATAGCAACACTCAAGCATATATATAATAGCAACCATTTAATTCATCATTAGCATAAATTTCATTAGAAGACCAATAATATTTATTCAGAACTCCTCCAAAATTAACTACAACTAGAAACCAAAACCAGCTTCTGATACCAATTAATGAAAATTTTTCATGAAAAATATATTCATCATGATTTCAACTTTCAATTGTAGTATGACAAAGAGGAAATAAAATAAATTAAATTAATTCTATTAATTTATTACTTGATAAATACATACCATTCGTAAAACAAGCCTTCTTAGTTGATTTCACAAAAGCACTAGAGGATCTTTCTGTCAACAACCTATCTTTATGTAATAGAATCAACAATGGAACAGAACATCTCAAAAATCAAGAAATGTGAAGTAGGGCCCTATATATCTAAGTCAATCCAAGTTCTGGATCATATTTATTATAGGATTTAAACATGTTTTATCAATATTGAGCCCAATTACTCATTTAACTATTTAATTATGTCACACAAAACCTAACTAACAATAACCTATTTGTTAATAAATTATGTATAATTCATAGAATTATTAACATCATAAATATAATTTACAAGCTTTCTCTCAAAGTAATAGGTTTACCATTCTTGATGACAAAAAAAAATTCGATTCCAACCCTTTTTTTGACGATAACATCTAAATGACCTCTCTCCTTAGAAGTTTGTAAGTCATTATACTACTTTTTAACTTAACTATAACTATGATATCATTTTATATCAATTGACATACATCTTTATATTTTTATGCCTTGAATCATTATAGGGACAATTTACAAGCCCTTTTGCAAAGTGTGGCTTAAGGCATTAGAGGCATAGGTTAGATGAAAATTTTATTTTTTTTATAATAATAATTAATTTATCTGCTCAGTTTCTTTGTCAATATTTTGTTTCTTACTATAGAATCCTTCATTAATCATAGATATCATTTCAAAATGGGTCAGTTATCTCATAAACATTTTGTATCTTATTCATCTAAAAAACTTCTCTACCAATGATGGATACCATTCCAATGGATTGGTTTTCTCACATATTTTGTTTCTTAATTATTTGAGAAACTCCTCCATTAATATTGGATACCATTCCAAATTGAATTGATTTTCTCATAACTATAATTCAACTTCCATGGGTACCTAATATAATATTGTAGAACAAACTCAATTTTGATCTTTTTCAAAAACTTAACATCCTTGATATAATATTACAAAGATCTACACTACGCTTAGATTCCTAAGGCATCTCTTTATAACTAAAACAACATTCAAAATAATTTGTATTTTATACATTTATAAGATCATCACCATTTAAAAATTTTTGTGTGCAACAACATAAAAGGGAACATTTATCTTTTATGCATCAAAGTTGCAAGCTTTAAATTTATATATTTTCTTAATTTTACAAACTATTTTCAATCATCTTCTATCCCTCACTCAATTTGTAAGATTAAAATTTTCTCAATCAAAGAGACATCTCAAAGATAAACCCCTAATATTTCATATCTAACATTTAATTCTTATCAAAATACAATATTTGAATAAATATACCTAATTGAAATTGGTTATATTGATCTCGAAGAGACAGCCATACATAACACTTGCTTGGAAGAAGGATAAAACTGTCCTTGAACCAGAAGATTCCCACTTATGATATTAGAGCACGTACAATCACCTAATTAGATTATCTATTTACGTATTATTATAAATATGAGCAAATTATGTTATTACAGTTTTATGATCACTAAATATATATATACCATAAATTTGCTTTGATATGATGAAAAATGTTAACTTGATCGTTGGAGTGGTCACGATAGTTTTCGCCCCTTTAACGGCTTGCCATTCTTCACCAGCCTCTGATCTACCTTCATTGATGATCTCTTCATACTCCAAACAAACTTAAGTTTATAGTATGCTCAAATGGATGAGAATGGGTGGAAGAAAGACCAAGGAAGAGAAGATTATTGTGCAGCATTTTCCTTATTTGGTAGTTTTGGTGTATGATGGGAAAGGAATGGAGTTTATCATTGACTCTAAAAATGCCAACATCCTTTAAAATTGATATTTTTGTACTCATTCAATTTGAAGGATTTTTTGAACATTTAATTAATAAGAAAATGGAAAGTTATTTTTTAGGCTCAATCTATTTTATCAAAAAGACATTTCTATTAGAAAATACCATTTACTTGTATATAAGTAAAGGAATAGCATATTACCTAAGTAATGTATGGTTTCATTGTAGTAAGAGAAAATAACTTCTTCTTCAAGATAGAAAATGTTATTTTTCACCATACTTTTTATATTTAAAATTCATAGTTTTTCCATTTAATATTCAAGAAAATGAACATTTTATACTGTATATCTTAATATTTTATAACTATAAATCTAAGTAAATAAGACTACATATTTTTATGGAAAATATTTTTTGCCAAAATAAATAGAAACCATCCATCTTTTTCCCATTTTTTACGGACCATTCTCAGTTGTTATTCTCTTGATACTCAAACATATCATTAGTACTATTAGTTGATTCACAAATATATATTTACGTGAAAGAATGTTTTGGTTAATAAAAATTAAGAGCCAAACATATGCACTGAATAGTCATAGTCCTTCAACTGTTGCTAGTTTATACTATGCCCAGGTGAAAAATTCCTTTGGAGGTGTGTAACAAATTGGATTGTGTTTGTGAGAAATTTTGGTGGGGAGTCAAGAAGATAAGCAGCGCTTCTTTTAAATATTTCCAGCATATTAGTCCGTCTTTACCAGCTAAGATCTCTTGGAAGATTGAAACAGAACAACGGATATTTTGAGTCAAATGTTTAAGATTAAAATATGTTCGCTATTCGGCCAAATCAAAATATTAGGAGAATGTTACAGATAAAAAAAAAAATCAGTGAATTACATCGGTTATAATAGAAAATCACCGTTCTATCTTATATTATACGTCAATTATTTGATAAAAATTGACATGCTATGTGCGAAATTTAAGATATAAAAACAAGTCGATTTTTAACGATAGTTTATGAACCGAAATTTAAGATGAAAAATTACATCGATTATGAAAAAAAGTAGATTTCTTTTTTCAATTATTCAATAATATCTAAAAATTAAGTACGTTGATTTTTGTTAAAAAAAATCAGTATCATTTTATATATTCAACATTTTCTAAGAATAAACATTCAATATATCAGACGTATAACAACATCTATATATATCAGTAAATAACTGACATGAAATTAATTAAATAATCAATGTTATATAAAAATTCTATAATAATGAATAATTATAAATTAACAATTATTACAATTTGTGTCAAATCCTAACATTCGTTTGATGTAGGTTTGAAAAAATTAAACTTTGAACAATGGGAGGACTGCAACCGAGAGAAGGAGAATGCTCTAGAAAGATTTGAGAAAAACTACCTACTTTGCTGAATTGGTGTATTCAGCCAGCTATCTTCCTTATCCTACTGACCTTTCTTATCCGGCTTGCAGTTTAGTGGGCCGGCTGCTGACAAAAAATGAGATGTGGATAGAGACTAGGCCCAATGCACTGCCATTTTAAGCCACCTGAGGGACCAAAATTTTGTCGATGCCGGTATTACGAAAAAGCGTTGACTTACCCAGTACAGGATATGATTATTATATTAATATTTTTAGTGATGTATTAATATACAAATATTCGTGTTGTCTTTGAAGTTTCCTCTATTATTTATCTTGGTTTTGAATGCAGAAGGTTGTGTGAATATAGAGACTTGCCTGCCATTGCTATAAGATTATTATGCAAAATATATCAACGATAGTACAATTATAAAATATTCTAACACCAAGTAGAAATAAAATCAGTTTATGACTTTAGCTTGAAAAATGTCTGCAAGTCTTAATAGTTTATCGCTCCTTTAAATTAAAATAGAATAAGTTTATATATGTTAGATCGACTTTTTTTTTTCTGAAATTCCGATGACTATGTTATGTTGACCGTCATCGTGAACAAGCTGAAGACACAGGATGAAGGAGAAATTATTTGCTTTTTCCAATGTGAAAGAACACGTTATACAATAAGTTGGACTTTGGTGGACAGAATGGTATAGTGTTCACATTGTAGTTCCGATATGACATCCTAGAGTCTCCGTCATTATGACTGACATAAAAAATTCTTATATATTCTAATTATCTCATGTGTAATTAATCATATATTTTTGTGACTAAGAATTTCTATTGACTCGTAGACCGAGACTTTTTCATAGAAAATTTCTTTACCAGAAAAATTATCATTGGAAATCTTCCTTCTGTGTGGTTTCAACGCTTAGTTCCAAGGTTACAAAAAGATATCGAGGGTGAAGGAAGGAAGATCTCATCATCAAATGGTTAATGGAGAAAATAAATGCCTAAAGTCACCAAATATGGAGAATACCGGAGTAGCTCTATTCCTTTCTCTGGCTTTCTTCTTCTTTGCAGGTATGTTACAGTTAGACCCATTTTATAATCTCCTTGTCTTGTTTGGCCGCTGCGCCTTCGCTTTGACCTGTTTCTACATATTGATCTTTATAACATAGGTTTAGTGCCGAAGCTAACTTTTGCAGCCACACTTACTTTCACCAACAACTGTTCATATGCCGTCTGGCCCGGAATCTTAGCCTCCAATCAAAGCACTCAATTGTCAACGACTGGTTTTGAGCTGGCAATTGGAGCATCCAAATGCGTCAGCATCCCATCTCCATGGTCGGGTGGGATCTGGGCACGAACGGGATGCTCCAACGATTCTGGTATTTTTGTATGCGTCACCGGCGATTGTGGATCCGGTCAAGTTGAGTGCAACGGCGCCGGGGCAAGCCCACCCGCAACAATAGCCGAACTTACATCAGCATCGAACAGCGGAGACGAGTTCTATCATGTGAGCACTATGGATGGGTTTAACTTGCCAATGTCCATCGCTCCCGAAGGGGGAAACCGTAATTGCAAATCCTCAAGTTGTCCGTCAAACATCACCTCCATCTGCCCGGAAGAGCTGCAGGTAAGATGGTCCGATGGGGACGTCATCGCTTGCAAGAATGATTTCTCCGGGTTATTTAAGGACCTGTGCCCTGAAGCTTATAGCTATGCTGACGACGAAATTAGGATTAACAACTGCTCCAGGGGACATAACTACACCGTTACGTTTTGTCCTTTGAAACCCGTGGGAGGTAATTTTTTGCCTTCTATCTTCAGATTTTTAAAAGTTGTTTGATATATCAATTAGAAATTAGAAATCAAAGCTAATAATTATATGTGTACTAATTAATTATTATTTAAAGATATTTATTGCAGTTTTAAAAATTTTCAATAAGCATATATGGTTAATAATTTCGATTAAATTATAAACTATTTAAAATAATTTATTTTCTAATTATGACTTAAAAAAGGAGAAATTTTAAATTTTATATCTACATTAACATCATTTTTTTATCTTTACAACAGTATAAATTTTAAAATTTATAGTAGTATTAATCTCAAATTTCTATTTTAAATTTATGAATGACTTTTGAAATTTACAGTTTAATTATTTGCAGATTTTTTAAATCAGTAGATATCAAAAATAAATATAAATCTTATTCTATTGATAAAAGAATTGAACTTTCCTTAATTATGGAAAAATAACTTAAATAAATGAAAATGTATATTATATAGTAGTATATATATTCTTATACAAATAATAATATCAAAAAATTAGAAAAATTAGTGGTTTGTATATAATTACATGTAATTCATTATCTTTTTTAACACTAAAAAATAATTATCTTGTACATTATTCAAACAAATACATTATTCATAATCAATTATTAACAAATATTATCAAACATAAAATACACTACATATAATCAACTAAAATTAATTATTTTAATCAATAATGTTCTTTATTGTCCTAAATTTACTTTAAACTCAATCTCTTTTCAAACCCATATTCATAGCCGACAACGCTGCCGTTATTTTTCTAGATTCGCTTTCTACTCAGTCGCTGTATTTATAAGATTTAAAATTTTAAATAATCACATGTACAAAAAGAGAGTGGGCATAAAATAAATTTAGAAAAATACATTTAAGTTCATTCTATATCAAATGATGAAAAAAATTTTATTGTTCGGGGGATACATAATTTATACGCTTATTATTAATAAAAGCTAATATAAATTTAATAGGGATTATTTAAGAAAATTAATCATTTTATTAACTTTTTAATTATAATGAAATAATAGATGCTTGACGGCAATAAGCACAAAAATATTGACCAACCAAGAATTTTTTATCCATGATTGCGGAGCGGACTGCGTGAACCTCTTACTCCGTTACTTGGGCTGGTCAACCATGGAATGGCATGTCAATATTATGGTGAAAATTTGGGAAAATTTTAACCTCTTTTAAAATAAAACTTTTAATTGATTTTAAATGGAGGAAAATTTTAAATGCAAGCCTATGTTTAGATGTGGCAAAAAAAAAGTATAAAAAAATTAAATAGGAAAAAGTAAAAAAATATAAAAATTTATTTTTTACTTATTATTTAGATATATAGAAAAGATGTAAAAAAATGATAAAAATATTAATATTTATTTTTTAATTAAAAATAAGAATAAAAAATATTTAAATGATAAAACTGTTCCTATAGCAAGTATCAATAAAACTATCTAACAAACTCTATAAAAGAGTAATTTTATAATTATCATATATTCTACCATTTTCTCGATAGGAAAATATTTTTCTACTTTTTTATTTTTTTAATCAAGTATTTCATATCATCTGCATACTATAAAATATATTTTTATAATATTTTTATACCTTTTCTTTCCATCTTTTTTCCTAAACAAAGGCTTAGCGATTTGTTAATGGATTGACTTAAAATTGATATAATTTTGTTTAACTTAAAATTATGAGTAATATAAAAAATAATAACAATGATCTAATCTAATTGGAAATCGATATTAATTAACTCGACCTGATAAAGAATTAAAATTGAGAAATGTTAACCCATCAAATTATTAAATTAGTTTATTAATATGATATTATTAATAAATAATAAATAATTAATTTATTAATATGTGTATGTATATATAAGTAATATTAAAGAATTTTTAGTACTAAAATTAATAAGTTTATATATTTAACATGTTAACATATATTGCATAAGTTCATCAAAATAAATAATCACATTAAAATAGAAAAATTAAAATTAAAAATTTTATATATTTAATATTGTTAATATTTATTATACAAAATTATAAAATAAATAATTATATTAAAATTAAAAAAATTAGTAAAAATTATGCAAGAAATTGAGATTATTAAGATAAAACCTAAAAGTTAAGAAAAATAATTACACAAATTAATTATTAGTATAACTAAAAATACATAAAATAGTTAGTATAACTAAATAAATATATTAATTAAATTAATAAATTATTAATATTATAGCAAAATAGTGGTATATTTAAATTTAATTAATAAAGTATTTGCATCGATTTTAATTAATAGTGAAATTTTTTTTGAACTTGATCTCATACTTTTTACTGTTTTAATTAGGGTTAATTTTTCATATTAAAATTAATTGTGTTAATTTATTTTTTCATTATTTTAACTATATATAATAAAAATAATTATAATAATATAAGTTTTTAAATGATAATAATAATAAAATATAATTATATTTATAATAATAATAGATAATCATAGTAATAAAAATAATAATAATTAATTTTAGTTAATTAAATATATAAAACTAGTAATAAGTAAATAATTAATATATTAATAATAAAAAAATATAATAAATTATAAAATATATCTAAGACTACTTGATAAAAGTCAATTGTAACAATTCAACCTGACTTGATATAATGAAAAAGTAATTCAATTTAAAATTAATTTAACATATAATTTTTACTTAGATAGTTTGATAAAATTGAATTAATTTATTTTGTGAGGTGGTTACCACTTACATTTTAATCAAATCAAAATATTTATATTAAGCGTAATTGCCGCTCTAGAATTTGACCAAACTCACTGTTTTGAGAGGTTACGTCAAGGAAGACGGACACTATTTACATTTTTGTACCTTTCCGAGGGCATACTCCTGGATATTCAGTATTAATCACAATATCGAGTCCTATACACCAAATTCATTCATTCATTAATTATATATTTAATAATTTATATTATATCCTATTTTTAATAAAAATATTCAATTCAATAAATCATAATTTATTAATAATATTAATTTATTTATATATTAAATTTTACTTAATGTATAATGAAATTAATTTTTTAAAATTTTAATCATAATACTTATGTATTATGAATTGACTTCAAAAAGAGAATCCGGTTACCGTCTTTTAGCGGTACTTTAACAAAATTTTATAATTTTTTAAATAAAATTCCCAAAGTATTTCATGAAAAATTTACAAATTATTCATAGTATTTTTAAATATTTTTATTTTAAATATAATTACTTTAAGGGTGAGATTAACCCAACCCTTAGTGCGTGAAAATAGGGCAACTCAACCCGCCTGATTTGTTGGATTCATACCATCCCAAGATTTAATGAAATGAAAGGAAATGTTTAACTAAAAACGCAAAAGGTGAGCTTCAAAAAGTTGATTTGCACTATGAAAATACTTAATAGTCTGTATTTTGACCCCAAACACGAGTTTTAGTTTCCTACACCTGTCTAAAAAATATAATGGAAAATGAGAGAAAAAAAAAGAAAAATTAAGTTAAACTATTTTGTTGCTATTTACAATTTTATTTAATTTTTAATTATTTTTAAAATGTAAAATTGTTAAATTAAAACTTAAATTTATTTTTTTAATTTATTTTTATTTTTATTTTTAATTAGATATTTGTCATTTTTATTAGGTTGACACATGTAACAGTATTAATTATATATTTGTCATTATTTAATTAATAATAAAATCAATTGATTAAAATTATTTTAGAATTGCATTAAAAAAAATGTTCTATCAATCCTATCATGTAAGGCACTAATGGCATGTTAGGGCTACTAATAGAAGTCAACTTAAAGATTATTATAAAGTCCACAGGGTCAAAAAGTGGCAATTTAATGAACTTCTAAATGCGTAAAGGATTTCCTTGACAAGTATTCTCTATCAAATAAAATAAAAAATAATTAATCAATTAAGATAATGTAGCAAACCACACTATAATAAAAATAATAAATTATCATAACTCATCTTAGGGTATGTAGAATCTAATACATAAAGTCATATTACATGTATAATTAGCCCAGCCCAATTTCATCATATCTCATTTATAGATATCAAGATAACAAGTTTTTCACAAGCACTTCAATTCCATAGCTTATAACACAACATTCACATATCGAAAGGTCCAAAAATAGTAAATATAAATAACATAAATCGTGCCAATTAAATTCACATAGTATGCACAAACATCACAATATTATCATTCCTCTTTGCATGACCCTACATCTTATATTTAACAATATAATATCTTATTTCCTTATTATAAAACATCTAGTATGCCTTGACCCCTTATGTATCATAGTGTGTAAGACTATATAAGGTATAATTGACTATATAATCGGTTATGCAATCTCAAAGATTAATTCTACAAGGATATAATTGATTATATAATTGACCATAAGGGTCCAAAGTGAACATATGGTTAACTATATAGTCGACAATATAGTTCTCAAAAGCAATTATGTAGGAGCTATAGACTACTAGAAAACAATCTTTTAGGAGCATAATTGATTATGTAGTAAACTATGCTTGCCTAGAAAACATATTTTTAAGGCATAATTGACTATAGCATGGTTTCCTATAAAATTTCACATGATTTCATTATTCATTCAAAACACATTCACTCCAAACTCATTTCAAAGATTGCATAGACAATTAAACCATTATACTATACATTTACAATATTATTTGCACTTGGTTCAGTAGGAATCTTAATCCAAAACATGCAAATCATAACAATTATTCTAGACTTAAGAAAAACATTCCAAACCAAACTTATTTAAATAAAAATCATTCAAAACAACCAAATCTACCTGAGATGTTTACTCACCTTATATAGAATAGATGCTAAATGTGTGAAGTTGTGAGTTAATAGTTTCTAATCATCTAAAAATCAAAATCTATAAGTTAAGGCTTAAATTTCCTTTTCTGAGCTACCTTGATCCTACCAATCCCAAAGTAAATGAGGAAATAGCCTAGCAAAGGTTAGAATTTAGGAGGCCTTACCTTATATGGATTGAAGAAATATAAAAGATTGATGAAGATTTGCTTAAGTTGGATAATATAAAGAAGGTTAGGGTTTAGAAATGTGTTCTTTGTTGAAAATAGAAGGAGGGAGCTAAAGTTTTTGGAGATAAAAAGGGAGTGACTAGGGGTTTTTTTTTTTTTTAAAGGTAGCCTATATCTCCTCCATATTCAATCATTTAACCTTGAACACACTTAGCCTATAAAGACACAACTTTATCTCCTTTCTCTTGTTTATTTCATACAAAATCTCATCTCAAATTTCATTAAAATGATTAATTAATTAATCTCATGCAAAGTATTTTAAATTATAAAGGATAAGACAATACTTCCTCTTTCAAAAGAATTCATTCTCGTATTCTATAGGAATGTTAAATAGTACTAATTAAAGGCATTTGACTATTTAAAGAGTTCACTCATAAAGCTCATGCATACACTTAAAGTCTTAAATATCATATATAAACTACTCGCTTCCAATGGTTTAGCCATTTTCCTTTGATCCTCTCATTTTAAAATCCTATATTTCTACTTAAACAATGCTTCCATCAATTTCTATGTCACTCCTAGGTATTCTATACACTTGTTGTTACTCTAACTTTAACCCCATCGACATAAATCATATGTACTAAATGATAAAACTGGACATTTATTGATAAAAGGTTGAAGGAGAAGCCTAATCATGTATAAGCAATTTTCAGTAACATTCACTTATATGTTCTTATATAAGCCTTGCCACTGCACTAACATTATCTTCATTATATAGATCTTGAACTTTGCACAACTCTAGTAGCTTTAGGTCTACATCATAAGGGTTAAATTTCCCCTGGGCTTAGTTCCTAAAGGGAGAATACCAACTCTATTCACTGTACAATTTAGAACTGAACTTGTACTTTTATCTTAAGAAATTATTCACAAAATTAAAAACACTGGATAAGGTCCTTAAATTGTTAATCTCCAATTAAGCATTTATATGTAGAATAGTAGCTTGAGTATTTGAGACACTTCATCATCTTAATTACAAAGTCTAAGGTGGTTAACAGTAGAAAGAGAAACATATTAAAATTCATGCAAGTAGTATTATTAAAGCATAAAAGAATATCTGTACCATGTTTTCTTCAGAATTAATTCAGTCGATTCTGCTGGAAAATATAATTGGAATATGAAATTAAATTCATACATACCAAATATTAGAAGTACACAGAAGAAATTTCAAGATCTAATATTTACTTTCACTAGTCGTATCGATAATCACTTCAAAAAGACAATCTTGTTCACAGCATAAATTCCTTTTTTGTGTGTAAAGAGAAATGAGAGAGAATTTTAAAAGATTATGATGGATAATAATTTGATCAACCTAAAACTTCTTTTTTTTTTACCTATTTATAGGCATTTCTTAGGTCAGGCTATGGATCACATTATAGACCCATTTTGGGCAACTCGGACCTATGATCCAACATTTCCCACTCGTATATAATGGGATCCATACTTTCTCAACATTTCATAAAAGAACATTATCTCTTATTCTCTGCAACAAATCATACAAGAAAATAGGTTATGTAACCAGCATACTTCAAGAGCTCTTTACTATAAATATGTTAGGAATATATAACTTCTCGATAAATAATGAATCTTAAGTAAACTTTAAGTATGTAGCACCCTAGATCATTTTATCACATTTGAATTTCTCAAATTATCTCATTCACATGTATCATACATATTAAATATTATATTCATAATTATAGACATTTTATAATAGGTATACCAGTGAATACAAACATAATATGATATGTTTAATGATCTTCCTCTTTTTCTTAAATCCCTTGATTTTAATTTAATTTTCTTTTCCAGTAATGTCTCGCTAAACTGAATCTCTCATAGTCTTTTAGTAATATTCTAAAATAGCAATCATTAAATTAAAATCTCAAGAAATGAAAAAAATTCATAAAGGTACAAGTATAAGGACTTTATTTCCTCAAAAGTCTCACACATCAAAGCTGAAATCCAGACTTTGATTACCTTTATTGGTCATAATTTGCAAACTTGGTATGAAACATGTGTTACAGTATTCTCTCCTTTTTCTCATGGAGCGTATATCTTTATAATGTATTAATACCATATAGATAATGATTCAGACATGCTTAATGTCTAACCTAAGTTTATCAATCTACTCTTTTTCATTTCCATCAGAACTTATATCTGGCAATTTAGACAGATAAAGTGAATTCATGAATTCACTTATGGTCTTATATATATAACCTCATATTATTTGTTAACAAGGTGACATTCGTATTTTAATCTTGACTCTCGATTATCACTTAAATAAAAAGCTTAAAATTATCTCATCTCTTATTAATTATAAAAATTGATAAGAGACAATTACCCGTGTGAGAGGGCTAATCTTTTATCTGTCCGACATACTTTTCAATAACTTAAGAATATTTTAAGAAATATTCTTACATCTATATATGTAGGCTCATAATAAATATAATTATTATTAAGATATTAATATTCTATGAACATTGTTGAAAGAAATTACAATAATTGTATTAACATCTATGCAATTCTTAGGATTTCATATGTTTTACAAATACATCTTAAGGAATAGGCTTAGTCATAGGATCTGCTATCATCTCATGTGTAGAAATGTATTTCATATTCACTTCTTTACGTGCAATAATATCTCTCACAAAGTTATACTATGCTTGGTCTTGCAATGATATTTGGGATCCTTTATGTATGCTATTATTGCTTGGTTATCACAATTTACTAAAACTGGATCAACAATGTTAGCATTTTACACCCAAATGATCCAAGAATCTTTTTAGCCATACCGCTTCTTGTACTACTATTAAAAATGCAACAAATTCAACTTCCATTGTGGATAAAGCTTTACATGATTGTTTCTTACTGCTCCGAGATATGATATCATTATTTAGTAAGAAGATATACCCAAAGGTAGATTTCTTTTCATCTAAGCCTTCTCCCCAATCAACATTATTGTAGCCTTTCAATTGCAAATCATTTCCTCTATAACACAATGAATAATCAGCAGTACCTTTTAAATACCTTAGTATCCTTTTAACTATTTTCCAATGTGCTAAGCCTGAGTTGGATTGATATCAGCTCACCATACCAATGGCAAAATAAATATCTGGTCTTATGCACATCATTGCATACATCAGACATCCAACTACACTTGCATAGGAAACTTTTTTCATATATGTTTCTTCTTCTGAAGTCTTAGGATACATCCTTTAGCTTAAACTTTCACCTTTAGCAATAGGAGTGTCTATGGGTTTACAATGTTGCATTTGAAATCATTCAAGAATTTTATTAATATAATGCACTTATGATAGAGATAATAATTTCTTTGAATAATTTTTTGAAATCTTAACTCCAAGAATATATGCAGCTTCACCCATATCTTTTATTTCAAAATTAGATGACAAATATATTTTAATTTCATTGACATACTCCTTGTTATTTCCAATCATAAGTATATTGTCAACATATAATGATAAAACTATAAACTTATCCTTGGACTTTTTTATATATATGCAATGATCTTTGTCAATCATGATAAAATTATTTGATATAATCACTTTGTGAAAGTGAATATATCATTGTTTCAAAGGCTGTTTCAAGCCATATATAGACTTCAAAAGTCTAAAAACTTTATTTTCTTAACTTTCTTTGGTAAAACCTATAGGTTATCGCATGTAAATTTCTTCTTCTAAATCTTCATTGAGAAATGCAGTCTTTACATCCATTTGATGTAATTCAAGATCTATACTAGCAACTATAGCTAGTAACAAACGGATTGAGGTGAATCTAACAACAGGTAAAAAAGTTTCTTCATAATCAATTTCTTCCTGTTGTGTGTAACCTTTTACTAATAGTCTAGCCTTATATTTTTCAATAGTGCTATCAGCTTTATGTTTGATTTTGAGAACCCATTTGTTCCCAATGGCCTTACGTATTTTTGGAAGATCAACAAATTCTCAAACTTGATTTGATCTCATAAACTCCATTTCTTCTTCCATTACTTTTATCTAATCTTCTTTATTAGGGCTAGAAAGAGCCTCTATGATATTTCTTGGCTCATCTTCATCTTGTGTGATGATCATAAAGGCTTCACCACCTTCAATGTCGAAACAACAATGAGGAATGCCTTTTCTACCACTACATCGTAATTGGGGTTCTAGAGAAACATATTTCTCAAGAATCCTTAAATTGCTCTCACTCAAGCAAGGATCATTAATCATTTAAGTATTCTCATTTAGATTACTCCTATACTGATCAAGATCACTATCATTCACACTCGGAATTGGAAACATATTTCCTAAAATTCTCCTATTTGAAGGAAGTGAGTCTTGAGCGTTTGTATCCATAATCTCATATAAGGATAAGTCCTTATTTATGTCGTTCTATTTAGGAAAATTATTCTCTAAAAATGTGACATCTCATGATTCAAATTTTGTAAGACTCCCACTGTCATATTCACTAATGAACACATAACCTTTTAAATGTTTTGAGTATCTAATAAAGATACATTTCTTTCCTCGAAGACCTAATTTTCCATATAGGTTTGAAGTATCCAAAGCGTAGGCCGCACATCCTCAAGGTTGTAAAATACTTAGGTTAGATTTTTGTTTTATCCATAACTCATATGGCATAGTGGGAACTGATTTGTTGGGAACATAATTAAGGATAAATGTGGCAATTAAGAGTGCATCACCCCAATAAATGATAGGTAAATTTGCTTATGTCATCATAGATCTAACCATTTCTAAGAGTGTTCAATTTCATTTCTCTACAACACCATTTTGTTGAAGAGTATGTGGATTCATCAACTGATGTTAAATCCTTTTTTCATCAGATAATTATCTAAATTGATTAGACAAATACTCATAACCACGATCAGTTCATAATGCTTTCATTTTTCTATTTAATTAATTTTTAACTAAGCTCATATAGCTTTGGAAGTAACTTAATGCTTCAGATTTGTGTGTTATCAAATAGACAGTATCAAATCATGTAAAATCATCTATAAATGTGATGAAATAGAAAGCTCCATGCCTAGCTCTTACATTTATTAGGCCACATATGTCAGAATGGACTAATTGCAAAGAAAATTCAATTCTAGTTCCTTTTCTAAATGGTTTTTTGGTACTTTTGCCAGCTAAGCAATGCTCATAAGTAGATAGATCTACTTTATCATAATTAGGCAATAAACCTTCTTTACCCAGTCTATCCATACAATGTTGACTAATATAACTAAGTCATGCATGCCAAGCATTCGCATGAATTTTAAAATTATGCAACAATGTAAACATAGAATAACTAAGATTACATTCATAATAATCAATATCCATGACAATAAAACCATTTCTAATATAACCAGATTTATAATGAGTTGTCCCTAAAGATAATTCAATATTGTCATTAACAAGAAATAGATTAAAATGAAGTTTTAACAAAACTAACATAAAGATTAAATTTTGATAAATTTGAAATGCATATAAAACATCATGCAATAATAGAATTCAACCATCTCACAATACTAACTTGCATATGCCAATTCTTTAAACTACAACTTGTGCATTATTTTTCATATAAATCTATTTTGCTCCATGTGGCATTAATTGAAATTCCATGAAGGTGTCTCGATCCTTCGCTACATGGTTTGTTACCCCTGAGTCTACAATCCACAAAGGATGAGAATTTGTTAGAAAAATAGAACTAACTACACAAAGTTTACTAACTTGAGTATAGATTAATACCTTTTTAGGTTCAAGGCAGTCACGAGCAAAATGCCTTTTTTTATTGCAATTGAAGTAGTTGACCTTGGCCATGTTCTTCTTGAAAGGATGTTTTCCTTTCATATGTTGTTATTTGTCAACTTTTTACTAAAATGAGCTATCTTCTTTCTTTTCTCCTAGGACGCACCTTTATATTTGCGCTTTCACCTAGGAATTTTTCCTAAGCTTTATGAAGCCATATACACATCTATATTAAGCTTAGTAACCTCAAGCCTTTCTTCTTCTAGCTCAAGGTGGCGCACAACATCATCCATTGTCTAGATATTTTCAATGTGGGTTAAATGCATCTTCATATGTTCCCAGGAATAAGGTAAGGAGCGAATTACAGCTTAGACTTATTGCTCATCGGTCAACATATGACCTATATCCTTTAATTCACAAATCATATTTGACATTTCTTGTAAATATTTTTTCATTGAATGTTCAGGTTTCTTTTTATAAATGTCAAATTTGATTGTGAGAAATTTTAGTTTGGTCATAGATGTTCCACCAAACTTGTTTTTCATAGCAGACCACATGTCTTTAGCCAAGTTATAATTCTTAAATTCTCGTATGATATTATTCTCCATGTTGCTCAGCAACGTACTATGAGCAAGAGAATTTTTCCTTTTCCAGGCTTCATAAGCCTTTCGATCCCGCCTATGCTGGGTCATATTTCCTGCCTCAGGCTCATCTAGAACAATATTAAGTGATTCTAAAGCCTCTTGCTCTTCCAGCACATATTGGATTTTCATACTTTAAATTTCATAATTGTCACCATTCAATTTCTCGCTCTTATTGAGTTCAGCGATAATATTTTTAGAAGCAGTAGCCATTGTGTTTGTAGAAATATAAAGTTCTATATGTGGACAGAATTACACGTAATTAATATCTAGCCATACATATATATCTACTTTAGCTCTAATTAATTATGTTAGGACTAGTTCACATATAGGGTTTAGAGTCAAAAGGTCACTACGTTTCCAATCATTATCTAAATTCTTAATGTAAGGCTAATGCTAAAATAATTAATTAAGTAAAGTACATTAAATAAAAGAACTTATAGATATGCAATTTCAATAATAATAAAAAAATATTACATAAATTGAAACATATTTCAAGAATACAATACATAAAAGTAATTACATAAAATATCATATATTAAACATCTACCTAAATCTTACAATGTTTTCAAATGTTTGATTCTTTGTAGAAAAGAGCTAATGAACCTATCATATAACTATTAAGGAAACTTAATTTCAGTACTAGATTTTCTATCTACCCAACAGGCCTTGTAAAAGTTTAAGTTACGTCTATAATTTTTACACTCTAAATAGTCTAATATAAATATATGAACAATATTATTATATTGTTTGTATCCACTTGTTCTTTCTAATAGGAAATCTAATATATTCCTTTGAAAATCTATAGGTAAGGTGTTTTGTAAGGCCTTTAATTTCTTCGAATTCTGGTTCATCTTTAAAGTATCAGCCTATATCAAGTTTTAAATTTTTTCATGAAACTTGATAATATGATTTATAAAATGTATAAAATTTTCTTTATAAACTTCTAGATTAACTTGAATATTTTCTAGTTCAACAGTCAACCTATTGACTTCTTGACTTCTTGTCTTTGTGCTGAAGTCCATATGACTATTGGTGTACGTATGAGTCTCATAATTTTTTTGTAACATATACAAAAAATAAAGAACTTAATTAGATCTCCTAAAGCAATAATTTGCATAAAAAGTTATGCTTTTTTTTAAAAAAAAAGTATCCATCATAAAAAAAATAAAATAATTTTGTACATCATGTAAATAATGTATAAAAAATTCTCACAATAATAAATAAAAAAAATTAGAGTGTGAGAAACGAAAAAAATTAAGATTCTGCCATGTTCAAATATTGTTTATCAATATCATTGGGTGGCTATAATAGCAAGCAGAATTCAGTTCAAGCAGTTTAACATAAGGTTGCATATCTAGGCAAGCAAGGTCTGAATCTCGCGTGTGACAATTTCATTTTTATTGTCTTAGCATAGTATTTCACAATTTGTTCAGCACATGCTATAAGAATGTCAAGGTAGTTGAGTTTAGTTGATTAGTAAGGGGCATGGGGTTTGAATCTCGTAATTGAAAGTTTTCTTTTAACTGTTTCCAATTTTTTTTTTGTTAACTACCTTGACAAATTTTTTTTTGAATAATTTCTACAGTTTTTTTTAATTATCTGCCTTTTCCAAAAAAATTATAAATTGCCATACAGATTATTTTTGAACAATTTCAAAAAAAAATTTAAAATTATTTTTCAACCTTTTTTTTTAATTTCTCTGTACTGTAGGGAAACCCACTTATGCTGAAACAACAATCTCGAAACATGGCAGGCATCAGTTCTATATAGAACTTTTTATTTTATGAAAATAGAAACCTCATATCTTTTTATTTTATTTTATTTTATTGTTCTTTGTCTTGCCTGTCGGTTCTATATTTTTCCGATAGGTTGGCCCACTTGCATGATGTAATTTTCAAAATAAAGAAAAAAAAGAGGATACTATGTTCATATTCAATCTCGGCTGGCGCCAAGTTGCCGGCTCTAATTCTTTACTTACTATGTTTATAGGTTCCATATATTCTATAAAATAAGGAGGTTTTTCATGTTATGTTGCATGAGATTAGTCTTACCCAAATGTTGAGAAATTAAAATTCATTAAACAAATCTATGATCCAAATTAAAATTCATTAAACAAACCTATGATCCAGTAATGAAAAGTTAAGATTCATATCTTCAACTTCACTAAGATTGGTCATGGGATACAGTTGAGGACATAACCGTCGTAACTTGCATGAATTATGTCTATGGGAATTGCTAGAATATAGATTCATTTAGGGTGGCAACATAACAGTTTTGGAAGGATTAAAACTATATGATATTGCCATTAAAAGTAAGACTGAAACATTGCCACTAATAAAACGAAATATTAGAAGATAAAATCCATGCATTTCATGTCAAATGAAGAACCATAAAAAAAAATATAAGCAGTGGTAAAAAAAATCATCATTTTCACAAATGCTAACGATATACATACATATATGTGTGTGTGTGTGGAAGAGACTAGAAAAACAAACAACTATTACTCTGATACTAATGTTGGAAAATATAATTGGAATATGAAATCGGATTCATACATACCAAATGTTAGAAGTATGCAACGAAAATTTCAGGATCTAATGTTTACTTTTACTAATCATGTCGACAATCACTTCGGAAAAATAATCTTGTTTACAACATAAATTCCTTTTTTATGTGTAGAGAGATATGAGAGAGAATTTTAAAAGATTTTGATAGATAATGATCTAACCAATCTAAAACTTCTTTTCTTTTACTTATTTATATATGTTTCTTAGGTCAGGATATGGATCGGGTTATGGACCCATTTTGAACTACCCGAACCATGATCCAACTTCAAATATGGAGTCCTAACACAATCAATTGAAGCAGCCTTGCCACGTTGCCAAATAATGTTCTACACTTGGGTGAGATTCCTTAAATATAAAATGCACTTGAATAAAAAACAAACAATTCTTGCCTTTCGCATTTCTCCACGCTACTTCATCCTATTTCAAGCTATATATTTTGTAAATTTTCGCTTTTAATTCCATATCTTCTGTTTTTCTTCATCTCGATTTAATTTGTGTGCGCTTTGAATTTGAACTTTTGTCTTCTTATTGCATTTGTGAAACAATACACTTTTTATTTTGATGACCAATAAGGGCTTATACCTGCTAAGCTTTATTAAAGTAAATGACAAGCTCTTTGAGGAGAAAGATATGAACTACTTTGAATTCACATGCAGAAGCACGAGGACCCATCATTACTTTCGCAAACAATTGTTAAGAAACTGTATGGCCAGCATTAGCAACTTCCTCCGCCACTGCTGAAGTGTTATCAATCACCGGTCTTGAGTTGAAAAAGGGAACAAGCAGCTTCGTAAATGTCCCATTTTCTTGGTCTGGGCTCTTCTGGGCTCGAACTCGATGCTCCAGCAGTTCCGGAAACTTCACTTGCGCCACCGGAGATTGTGGCTCCGATCAAGTCGGGTGCAACGGATTGGTTGCAAGGGGGCCGGCAACACTAGTAGAGCTTACCATAGGATCTAGCGGTGGACTAGATTTCTATGATGTTAGCTATGTGAATGGTTTCAACTTGCCCATTTCCTTAGCTCCAGTAGGTGGTAATGGTGATTATTGCAAACCCGCAAGCTGTCCCGCAAACCTCACGTCCACTTGCCCGGCAGAGTTGCAGGTAAGAGGGTCTGATGGAAACATCATCGCTTGCACGAGTGCGTGCACGGCTCTCCATCAGTCTCAGTATTGCTGCCCAGGTAATTTCAGCACACCAGAAATATGCATACCTACGAGTTACACCCAATTTTTCAAGAAGCAGTGCCCTGATGCTTATAGCTATGTTTACGATGATAAGGCCAGCCTCTTTACCTGCTCTGGGGGACCCAACTATGTCATCACATTCTGTCCTTGAAAGTTTATATTTAAAAAGTACTTTACGTACAGAAAATAAATTCGTATCGAATTTTTTATATTATCAATTTTTTTATAAATTTATTTTATTATTTAAAATTTAATTTTAAATTTTTTTTATACAAAAAGGGGCAGAGCCCAAAACTAGAAAGTAATAAATCTGGGAGAGGATCCTCCCACCATGTCTGACAAAAACAACAAGTTTAGAGCAGTTGGTAATCTGGAGAAAACAATCTTAGGTTCTTGAATTGAGCATCTAGAATGGGCAAGATTGGCCATACGATCTGCCAACATATTTGCCTCTCTATAGCAATGAGTGACCACACCAACCAATTCCTTCTCGTCATATTATTTATGGCTTCTACAATGGAATGACAAGGATGAGCACTATCACATCCTTGCTTGAGAAGTGTGATCGCCGCTACATAACTGAGTTCAAAAAGAATTTTCTTCTAGCCATACTGCCAAGCTAGTCGGATTCCAATGAGTAGCCCCTATAATCCAGCCATAATTACACTGGAATTTCCAGTCCAACGATAGAAGCCCAGTATTAAAAAACCAAAAGGGGATTTAATTCTCCAATAAATTAAACACATATCATCTTCTACCATTTTTGCGGCTATCAATTCAATATATAAACAACTAAAAAGGGTATTTATGTCTCCAACAAATTAAAACATATCATCTAATGCTATCTTTGCACTTTTCATTCCCCACTCAAAGCTCTTCTCTTTTTTTTTTATTAGTTCATATGCTTATTTATTTTCTTTTACAAAGTTTCTCTTATTTTTGTTTACTATAATCTATTACATTGTAAATCTATATTTTTATTTTTAGTTGTTTTACTACATTCTTTTTAGTTCATTTTTATTATTTACAATCTAGACATTAATATTATTAAATACTATAGACACAATATAGTATATTTTATTTTTATTATAAAATATTTTAAATAAATAAAATTTTAATTTAATTGAATTATTAAAACATATATTGTATTTTTTTTTCTCTTATATTACTTTACCATTTACTTTTTATTTACTCTTTCATGTTTTTCTTTTAGCTTTACTCTTGTGTTTTATATTTCAAATATTAATATTGCTAAGAAGTATATATTTTATTTTTATTATAAAAATATTTTAAATAAGTTAAAATTCTAATTTAATCAAATTTCTTATGAAATTTAAATTTAATTTATTGCTAGTGTAAATTAACTTTATACTATTATTTACTCATATATTATCATATTAATAAAAAATGTTAAATTCATTTGCTACTATTAAAATTTTTAATTACTATAACTTTTTTAATGATATGCATTCTTTTGATTCATTGATAATATAAAATATTTTATAATGATAATGAATCAAATTTAGACACATTTTTTAACTAATTATTTAATTTTAATTTTTTATATAGCTTTACAACATACCCATTATACCTTTTCTTTTTATTTACTCCATGGCATATTTTTCTTCATTTCTTTGTTTTATATCCACTCCATTATTCTATAATTGTCTTTTAATATCCATCGTTTTAATATCAATTTTTTAACAAATTTAACATTAGTTATTACCTAACACATATATAAACATCATTACATATTAGACAATTCTACATTGATTTTATAATCAACATTAAAAGTAAAATAACTTTGGTTTTCATATGTACAAAACCGTCATCATTTTTTCATGCAAAATACAACATGAAGATTTTTTATGACATCAAACTTCAATTTTTATAAATAATTAACATTGTATTTCATATAATACTTTGATTAATAAAAATAACTAATGTGACATATCATCTCCATTGAAACCTTGACCCCTTCCTTCAAACCCTAACCCCTACCATCCTCCCATCTTTCCTATTTCTTGTATTCCTTCCATCCTAATCAGACTAACATCTTCATCCTAATTTTAATAATTTTAAATAAAAAATTGAAAATAGTGAAAGATTATCTCAATCAAAGATGGATATTTTACTGTAAGTACCCATTGCTCAATCAAAGATGGATGTTTTACTATAAGTACCCATTGGTCAATAGATGCTAGTTTCCTTAAAAAAGCACACTTGAATCTAATAAGAAATTATTAAAATTTAAAAAAACACGCTTGAATGTAATAAGAATTTATTAAAATTTCACATATAATATTATGTCAAATGTCAAAAAAGATAAATAAAATTAAATTTCTTACCTTTACAAAATTGAATCAAAATGAAAGGTAATAAAATATGGCTTATTACAATATCAAAAATTAAATTACAAAAATAAAAATAAAATGTAAAATCATTATTACATTTGTATTTTGCACTTTTCTACTAAGTATTAAACCCCACATATTTAGCCATAGGTTAATGAAGATTCACTCCTGCAAAATAATTATTAAGCACAAATATAAAACTGAAGAGAAATATTTTAAGATTGGAAGGTGAGTATACTTCGTTAAAGAGAGAATAACTTTAGAGTTAGAAGAATTTCAAGATGAAATTTGTAAATGATGTTGGTTTCATTTTTTTTTTAATTCAACTTATGCTCTATTTTTCACACTCTTTTAAGTTTACATATCGGTTACTAAAAAAACCAACATCTATAATAAAATGAAGTTGTTTATTATAAAATTTTATATGCTGGTTATTAAATAAAAATTAAGTCATAACATAAGAAACAAAAATCTTTTTTTTGGCTAACTTTCTTCATAATCTTTTAAGTAATAATTCCATATTTTTAGCATAAATCTTGTAAAACTATTGATATCATTATATGAATTAATGAATTCTACTTTTCATTTAAATTATTCCAATTGAAATTGGCAGTATTAATACGATATTTTTCTTATAAAATTAAATAAATACAAATAGTAACAAATTGAATGTTAACAAAACAAATTAAAAACTAAGAATCTATTACATGAATAATGTTCTACCATTTTATTTATCCTTGCATGTGTACATCAATATATATAATAAAAAATTATAATTTACAATGAATAATAGACTTAGTAGGTATTCTCTTCTTTTAATTCCTTCATATTACTTGAAAGCTTTTGGATTGGAGGATGCATATGGAAATCGATGATAAGTTATAGCAAGAAAAAGCAAAATAATCATTTTTGCAATAAACTCAGGCCTTCTAATATAAAAGTAGTCATATTACTTCTTCTCACTTCATTAGTTTTCTCATTTTTACATTTTTTTAACTTTTCCAAATGTCATTCTAAAGATGGAACTTAAATACTATAATTTAGAATGAACAATAAAGACAACTTTGAATGATATAAATAGTTGCAAACTAATGATAGATTGTATTGAGAAGAAATAGTATAACCATTTTCGTAATGAACTTAAACTTTTTAATGCAAAAATGGTTACACTACTTTCATTGTAATTTTTCATTAGTTTTCTTATCATTGGTAAGGCATCATCTAAATGTTTTGAATTGATAGTGAGAATAAAATTTATAAGTAATATGTAGAGTTTTAGACGTCATTCATTAATCAAAACTGACATATTATGTATGAATTATTTCTTATAGTTTAACTATTGTAATATCTTAAAATGTTATAATTTTTAGTAGTTTCTTAATAGATATTATTGGTAAATGCACTTAATATTGAATACATGTTAGAAGGTTATTAATATACCTTCAGATGTCAATTATGACAAAAAATCGATGTGGTAACCAATTCCAAATTTCTGATCTATCTCTTCACCTCTTTATACAACTTTTATACCTTCTAAAGTCATCATTGGTAAATATTTATTACATATTAATTAATCATTGGTATACTTTTAAATATTAGTTGGTCAAAAAATTAACTAGTATCTGCTTCCAATTTTCCTCATCTAACATTACATCTAATATTTTTCAAACCACATCCATTTTTAATATATAATTGATATTGTTTACCCTTATTTTTTGACATAACTTCTACATCTTAATAGTTTTCTCAAAATTATTCACACAAAAACTACACTAGATTATCAATACAATTTATAACATATTTATTATATAACCTTAAATTAAAATCAATACAACTTATAATATAATCTCTACATAAAAACTTTCAGTAGATATTAGCCATCCATTTTTGTACTACTAGGTGAAATATAAACCCAACACACCCATCGATATTGCATTTTTAAAAATGCTTAAAACCCTGTGATTATGGCAATTGTATAAAACCATAAATATTTTCTATTCACGACCATATGTTTAAGGCCAAAATATAACCATAGTTTGATAGGGTGCTTATAACCATAAAATTTAGAACTTTTTTAAAATGAGCAATAAGAATAATTGTGTTATCTTCTTATGCTACCTAAACAAATGATGGAATGAAAGAAAAACTTATAAATAAAATGAAAAAAATATATATGTCAATTTTGAACTAAAATTAATGTCCTTACTTTTGATTTTTCACTTTTGACATTGATCTTTTAGTTGAATCAATGTTGTGAGTTTTGGCAATTTTCTTATATCTTATAAATGTTATCCTTAGTAAATACCTTCCATTTATTACAAGTTATGTAGTCAATGCTATATCTTCATATGCGGGTTAGATCAAAAAATCAACACAATAACATCATCACAAATTTTACAATCCAACTCTTCATCTTACCCTCCAATTTTTCCAAACCACATCAATTTTTTAATAAATAACTAACATAGTTTATTCTTTTTTTAATATGACTTCTACATCTTGACATTTTTCTAACAATAAACACCAATTTTCTTAAATAATATTATCAACTTTCTATTTTTTGACATTTTTCTAACAATAAATACTAATTGCAAATTATTTTTCTAACAACATTATTAATATTAATGAGTAAATATTGTAGTAACATTACACTTAATCATTTGATGTAATTTACAAATAATTATACATTATATGTTTCCCATAAAATAATAACCTACACAAAAATTACAAATTTTATTGATATAGTTTTCATTCCTCATGTCAAAAAAATTAAAATTCTTATTGAAAATTTTCATTTACTAAAGAGATATGGTTTATTTTCATAATGTTGAAGTACTCGACCAAATTCTACAAATATTAAATGTTCATTTCTTATAGTACTAGTTAGAATACAAAGACAACACACACGAGCAATGCTATATAAGTAAAAATGTTTCAAATTTTATGATCATGAATTTCTTATTAAAGCACAAACATCTTATGATTATGAGTGTCTAATCCCAACAGAAGATAATCATAATTTAATAAGAAACTCATAATCATAAGATTCAAAGCAATTTAAATGTGTACTAAAGAAAGCGTATTGTCCTCTTATACCACCTAAATAAAAAATAGAGTAAAAGAGAAATTTCTAAACCATGTAAAAAATAATAGACATTGGTTATTAAAAAAAACCATCATGTAAATATTTTATGTCTCCCAACAAGACAATTCAAGTTCCTTTTGGATGATAGTTATAGAAAACAAACACTTTAACTTATTAACATTGGACTTTCGATATTGGTATTTTATTTTAACTAACATAGTAAGTTACTTTTATTTTCACCATTACATTAACTTATTACATCAATTTTTTTTATCAGAACTAATGTTAAAACTTGTTTATAATTGCAAAAATATCATTGTACTATTATATAAGTTGGTTTTTACTCTAGCCAACATTAATGTAGCAATGTTAGAGAACAAATCTGTAGTAATGTTCTTATTATTTACAACTTAAACACTATTATCAATAAGAATTATATTTTACTTTTTTATACAAATAATTTAAATAAGTTAAAATACTTATTTTGATTAAATTATTTAATTATGTATTCTATTTTTAATTTTTATATTATTTTATAACTTGCAAATTATTTTTCTTCTTTTTATTTGTTTTATTGCATTTTTTTCTTTTTATATCTATTGCTATTATTTATAATTCGGACACCAATACAAAAAAAATAGTATATAACCTAATAACAAATTTTACAACTCACAACTTAATACACACATAGAAAGACAATAAGTTTGCTCTAAAATGGTATATAACTTAAGATGAAATTGAAATAATATATCTTCGCTTAAGTGATTGTATTGACTCGGGTTGCATGACAAGTGGAAGAAGTTAGACTTCTGTATTTCACCATATTCCCGCAAAAGAAGGTCCCTGGCTGTACGGGGTGTTCAAACCTCAAAGGACACTCTGGAATAAAACTTAATTTTGAAAATAAAAGTGTATTTCTTAAGAAATGTATTAGAAAATGCATCCAATGAATTTTAAAAATATATATAATTTTTATTTAAAACTATAAATTTCAATAAAAAACTTAATGGGATTCAAAATAAAAATTACGTCTTTATTTTTTAAAAATAAAAAAAGAAAAGAATTAAGATCCATCAATTTTTAAGAGTCTGAACTTCTCACAGAACTGTAACCTAGCCGTATGAGCATAGCCATGGTAATGATAAATAGAAGGAGTTAAAATTACATACCTGGAGTCGGAAGAAAACGAGAGATGCTATCCATTTGATCTAGGTTTTAACTTCTAAGAATTGAACTTTGAACTAGGACGGTGCCTTTCAATGTTTAGAGGGCAGTGGTCCTAAATTTTGAATTTTTTTAAATACATATGACAAAAAAATTTTAAAAATTATTTATTTAACCCCTCTAAAACTGAAATAAATGTTAGACATAACATAAAGAGTAAGAATATATTTAAAAATGTCATATTAATATTTAATTGAATAAATTCTGGTTTAAAATTAATTTTTATTTGTTAAACCTGCAAAAACTGAATATTAATTAAATTAAGTAAAAATTCACTAAATCTATTGAGAAGCTAATCACATTAGCAATTGTTTTCCATTTTATGAGATCTTGTTTGATAAACATATTCAATATTATATTCATTTTTAAGGTAATAATTGGATATATAACATATATCACAATAATATTAGAATCATAATGAAGCATAATTTTAACCTTTAAAATGAGTATTGATATTATTAAAGGGATTTTTATTTATTTATTTCAATTTTTTAATTTTTTTAACATTGTCAATACATTGAGGTTGAGAGTTTTGATTCAATTGTCATATGATGTAACTCCAAAGTAAAAACAAGTAGTGCTAATTATAAAAATTGAAGCATATAATAATCATCACTTTTATAAATAAGAGTCTAATTATTGTGTTTACTCTAAATTTAGTATTTAAAATAAACATCGTAACCTTAGTATTAAATGCATTCAGCACTAAAAATTCAATGTGATATTATCAAATACATATTAAGTATTATTATATTTTATTTTTTAAAAAATAAAGAAATCAATTGAAAATTATTAGAAAAAGAGATAATACAAAAAATAGAATTTATTATATTTTTTATTATTATTTGATGAAATATTTATTAAATATATCAAAATTCATTTAAATTAAATTTAGTCCACGTAATAATGAAGTTCAAGTTAAATATATCAAAATTCAATTGGATTAAATTAGGTTCTTGTAATAATGAAGTTGAAGTTTGATCAAGTAGTCCATCTGACTTGGTTTGGGACCGTAGTCTTCCATTCTACTGAGAACATTTTTTATTAGTCTTGCTGGCTTCCCTAAAAATTATTTTACCCTCCGGCCTTGGTTTGAGCAATGGCAGGACTATAATTAAGGTATATCTAGTTGGATAGAATGAAATGAAAAAAAATAAAAAATAAAAAATCAATTAAAAATGTACTTAATAAATATTATAAAATAAGAATCTTCATTTCTTAAAATCATTCTATCATATTCTATAATAAAAGTGATGGAATAGTTAATTCTCTCATTCTTTGATTCGATTTTTAATAATATTATCTTTATTAAAATTTTAAAATTACTCCTTTTATATGATAAAATAATTGAAATCTTGCACATTTTTTAAAATTTTTATTATTTTTATTATAAGTATTAAAATATTTCAGGATGAAAAAATATTTTAAACTTCTTATTAAATATATTATATTTATTTTTTTACTAATATACAATATTAATCAATACAAAATAAACATCAAGTCATCCATATTTTCATCTAATAATATATAATTCTTTTAACAATATTACAATTACAGTATAAATAAATATAATATACCCATTAATATTGTTTAATTAAATATAATATAATCTCAAATTAAATTTATTTTGATAATTTAAAATATATATATAAATTAATCATTTTAACACAAATTATCTATATATTTAAATATAAAAATTTTAAATAAATAAAATAATATTATCATTTTTCATATAAAAATATATTAATTTTTACACTTTTTATTTTTAATTTAAAAATATTATTATCATTGATAATTTTTTCTATTTCATTTCATCAAAATTTTATTTTATTAAATATAAAAATAAAATAAAATATCTATTTCATTTTTATCATATTAAAATAATTATTTTATTTTTATTATTATTTTACTTCATTCTATCTGACAAATTTCAATAAAACGGAAATATTGCCGAGAAAGAGGGAGATGAGAGACACGCTGCCTACTTCTCTGAATGGATGTTTTCAGCCAGCCACCTCAATCATCCTGCTCACTTTTTTTATCTTCTGCTTCGTGAATTATATAAATAAATATTTATTTTAATAATATAATATTATAATTATATATTAATTTATTATAAAAATTAGATAAAAATTTAATTAATATTAAATTTTAAATATTATTTTTTAATATAATTATTATTAATATTTAATAACTTGAATTATAATAAGAATAGATTTTTTTGTAATGATAATATATTTTTATTTATTATATTATAGTATAAAATATTTTTTTATAAGTAGTAATTTTATTTTTAAAATGAATATTTATTTTAACAATATAATATTATAATTATATATTAATTTTTCAAAAAATAGTTGAAAAATTAAATAATATATAGCCAACAACTTTAAGAAAAAAAAGTTATCTCTACATTGATTTTGTTCAACATTCAAGTAGGTAATTAATTTTAAATTTATTTAAAAATTTTAAATTTAAATATCATATTAATTAGATATTATTTTTTAAAATAATTATTAACATTAATATTAATATAATAATATAATTATGATAAGAAAAAACTTTTAATAATAATATATTTTTTATTTATCATGTTACATCATAAAATAAATTTTTGAAAGTAATAATTTTATATTATAGATAATTCATTAAATACAAATATATATATTAACTAAAATTCAATATTTTTATGTAAAATATTTAAAATTTTTAATTCATACAAAAGAGAGGAATATTTTTTAATTGAAAAATACCAATGACAAACTTATATTTAGTATCTTCTAAAGTTGCATTATAATAAAATTCCTTTCTTAAAATATAATCATAAATATAAAATAATAAACAAACAAAAAAGTGTGTAATGCGTAATAAATTTTTAAAAGCAAAAATGATCTACCATTCAATTGAAATTTAATAAAAATATGTTAAAAATATAAAAAAATGAGAAAAATAATATAATTATTTAGTAATATAATAAAAAAGAAATGATTAATTAGTTTGTAAAATAAAAAAATAAATTTACAATCACCATAGTGAGAATTTGCTAAATGAAGACAAATTATTGAAGTATTTAGTAATAGATGTCATTCAATATTAAATTCAAACTTTCTCTAATGAGTGCAAATAGAATTATTGATTTATTTATGAAAGTAAAGGGTGATTTTATCAAATGAAAATGAAGAGAAAATACATAATAAATGAAAATTTGCAAATTCTAAATTAGATATACAATGAGATGAAAATAAAGATAAAAAAATTTAATCAAATCAAATGATAATAAAAATTGAGAATTTTCAAATCAAATTAAGCAAACATAGAGATAAAATGACTTTCAAATTTTAAAATAGAAAATATTATATTTGTTAATCTCAATATTTTCACACAAATCCAATATAATAAGAAAAAACCTATTCATATATATTATCAATTACAAATTTATAAATTTCATAATTGATAGTAAAAAAATTGACCTAATAAAATAAATTATACAAAAATAAATATGCTTTTACAATCCTATATATCAAGAATCCTAAGTTAATAAGAATTGATTAAGTTATAAAATTTTTTTTAAAAAAAGTAAAAATCTAATGAAATAAAGTACTTATAATAAAAAAATCAAACTATAATAATAATAATAGTATAAAAAATAAAAAAAAACATAGAAAGGAATTTATATGATAAGAATTTTGGATTGAAAATAGTAAGAGAGAATACTTTCAAATATTAAAAATGAAGATGAAAACTTTTATATCAAATATAACTATAACTTTGAAATGATTAAAGATTGAAAAAAAAGAAAAGAAATAAAATTTAAATATAATTTGGGGAGTTTTATATAGAAATAAAATAATTTTTATAATAAAAATAATTAGATAGTTGTGAACTTACAAATATTGAAAATAAAGTTGAAAACTCTCATCATCTTAGATGAAACTTTAAAGTAACTAAAAGTGGAGAAAGAAAATAAACAAAACATAAATGCAATTTGGAAAGATTTTTATGAGAACAAAATAAATAAGTAGTTGCGAATTCTAGTAATAAATAGATATTTCAAATTTAAATTTTTAGTAGAAATTGATTTAATATTGAAAAAATAAATAAAATTAACAAATTAGTGGCTTTACATTTATTATTTAATGTTGTTGACTAATAAATATAAGAAAATTATTTTTTATTTTATAATTTGTCTTTCAATTTGAGAAAAAATGGTAAATTAGTTTTTATTAAAAAATGACAAATTGATATATCGTAAATTATAAAAATAATACTTATCATAATAGAAAGTAAGAAATATCATAATAAATATTTAATACTAGGTAGTTACCCGTACATTGCACAAATAAATATTTATTTCAATAATATAATATTATAATTATATATTAATTATTTATAAAGAGAATTAGATAAAAATTTAATTAACATATAGTTAAGAATTTTAAAAAAGTTATTTCTCCACTAATTTTACTCAATATTTAAGTAAATAATTAATTTTAAATTTAAACATCATATTAACTAAATACCAATTTTTAATATAATTGTTATTATTATTATTATTATTATTTAATAATATAATTTATGATAAAAATAATTTCTTTTGCAATCCTAATATATTTTTTATTCACCACATCATAATATAGAATAAACTTTTGAAGTAATTATTTTATATTATAAGTGAATATTTATTTTAAAAAAATATTATAATTATACATGAATTATTAATAAAGAGGATTAGATAAAAAAAAATAGATTAATATGTAGCCAATAACTCTAAAGGAAAAAAATTATGTTTCTAACTCTAAGATATTTGAAAGAAAATATATCTAATAAAAATAAAAATTAAAAAATTTAAGGAATAAAAAAGTCATTACTTCACTCATTTTGCTCAACGTTCAAATAAATAAATAATTTTAAATTCATTTTACCCAAAAAAATAAATTTTGAATTTAAATACTACATTAATTAGATATAATTTTTTAAGATAATTTTGAATTTTAATATTATTATTTAATAACATAATTAATGATAAGTATATTTTTTGTAATGTAATATATTTTTTATTTGTCATATTACATTATATAACAAAATTTTGAAAATAACAATTTTACATTACAAGCAACTCATTAAAATTCATAAATTACAATATATATTAACTAAAATTCAATATTTTTATATCAAATATTTTATTTTTTTATTTCACATAAAAGAGAAATAATTTTTGACTAAAAATACTAATGATAAACTTATATTTAATATCTTCTAAAAGTTGTATTATAATAAAATTTCTTTCTCAAAATATAATCACAAATATAAAATAGTAAATAAGTAAATAAATAAAAAGTGTATAATAGGTAATGAATTTTTAGAACAAAATTTGATTTACTCCTTAATCAAAATTTAAGAAAAATTTATTAAAGATGTAGAGAAAAAAAGGATAAGAGAAACAATATAATTATTTAGGAATATAATAGAAAAAATTTAATTAATTAAATTATGAAAAATAAATAAATTTACAACTATTATAGTAAGGATTCACAAAATAAAGATGAACTATTGAGATATTGAATAATAGATATTGTTTGATACTAAATTCAAATATTTTTTAATAAGTATAAGTGGGATTATTCATTTATTTATAAAAGCAAAGTATGATTTTATCGATAAGAAGAAAATACATTATAGATTATAAAAGTTTGTAATTTTTTAATTGGATTAAAATGGGATAAATATAAGGATAAAAAACTTCTAATTAAATCAAATGAAGATTAAAAAAGTAAAAAAAAATTAAATAAAATCAGATAAAGATAAGGATAAAATGACTTTCAAATTTGAAAATAAAAAATGCTACATTTATCAATCTCAATATTTTTATACAAATCTAAATTAATAATAAATGATTTATTCATATATATTATTAATTACAAATTTATAAATTTTATAATTGATAATCTATTTGTTTACATGATAGTTCTCCTCCTTTCATAATTTCTTCCAAAAATATGCTTTTCTTGTTAAATAGTGTCAAATGATTATAAAAATTTCTAATGAAATAAAATATATAAAAAAATGTATACTTTTACAGTTTTGCATATTAAGAATTCAATAAACTAATGAGAACTAATTAACTTATAATTTTTTTAAAAGAAAAATTTTAATAAAATAAAGCATTCATAACAAAAAAGGACAATCAAATTGTAATAATAATAATATAAAAAATAAATAAAATAAATCATAGAATTTATATGGTAAGAACTTTGAATCAAGTAACTGTAAAAGTTCTAAAATAATAAAAGAGAATATTTAAAAATATTAAAAATAAAAACTCTCATCTCAAAAAAGGTTATAACTTTAAAGTGACTAACGATAAAAAGAGAAAAGAAACAAAACTTAAATATCATTTGTGAAAATGGAAAAAATTAGGTAGTTGTAAATTTACAGATATTAAAAATAAAGATAAAACTTTCATCTCAAATAGTAAAGGTGGAAAGAGAAAAGAAATAAAATATAAATATAATTTTAAAAGATTTTTTTATAAGAACGAAATAAATAGATAGTTATAAATTCAAGTAATAAATAAAAATTTAAATTTAAATTTTTATTAAGAATTAATTTAATATTAATTTTAAATTTTTATTGAGAATTAATTTAATATTGAAAGGATAAATAAAAAAGCAATTAGTCGTTTTACATTTATTATTTATTGTTGTGATTAATGAATGTAAGAAAATTATTTTTTATTTCATAATTTATCTTTTAGGTGGAGAGGAAATAATAAATTGACCATTCATTAAAAAAATAATAAATTAGTATATGTTAGATTATGAGAATAATACTTGTCAGCAAAAAATATCATATTTAATATATAATATAGAAATGGGGATTTCAATATTTTTAAAATTATAATTTCCAAAATTTTAATATTGGATATATGATATTACTATATTTGACTTAATTAAAAATATTTTTAAAAATATTTTAATGTTATTTTTATTAATTTAAATATTTTTGAAAATGTTATCAAATTTATAAAAATATCCTTAATCTGCTCCTTTGAATTGGTGTTTTTAGCCGGCCACCTCCGTCATCCTAGTGACCTTTTACCAGTATAGGTGATTTTTTATTCACGAAATTATATAATTTTATAAATTTTAAAATTTTTAAAAATATAATTTTTAAAGAATTAATTATTAAAAATGCAATATTATTGTATTTAATTTAATTAAAAATATTTTTAAAAATATTATAATATTATCTATTAATATAAATAATTTTTAAAATATTGTTAGATATATGAAAATATTTTTATCAAAAATTAAATAATTAATAGTAGTAAGTGATGGTTAACAATAGATGATGGTTAATCATGATCATCAATGATGGATACTAATTAATAATAATTACTAATAATATATAATGGAAGCAATAACCACTAATAGTAGGTAGTAACTAGTAGTAATTATCAATAATTAGTGGTGAATGATAGTAATCATTAGCAATGGTCAATTATAGTAAATGATGGTAAAATAAAGTGTTAATAGTAGAAAAATTTTAATAAAAAGATAGATAAAATAATCTATTTATATTTTGAAAAATGTAAGATATTCTCGCCTATCTAATAGAAATGTTTTGAAGGAATAATAAGTTAAAAACATTCAAAGAGCATTTGGTTTAATTAAAGGAAAAAAATAAGGGTACTAAATAGGCTAATGGCCCGTAGGCTTTTTACAAATTGGATTTGTCAAATATAAGCTCACAAAAGTGCAAGTCTAAACGGGTTTAGTTCGTGTGAATTGGATTTATAGGGATCGTAAGTTACGTATTGAGTCAAACTTATTTATAAGTCAAAATCTGTGAGATTTTTTATGGATTAGATTGATTTCTAGTAGGCTTGCTTAAATGCAAGCCTTAATAGTTTGAGCATAAATGGGCCTAGCCATACAATCCTTGACTCGATCTGTCAAGCCTTATACTACTAAGCATCCTTAAAAAACATGTATAAATAAATTGAAGTAAAGGAAAGGAAAATGAATACTCCATAATTATCTATTTTTTATTCAAATAAAAAAGAGAATTAAATTCTTCTAGTAAAAAGAAAATAAGTTACTTTTAATTATTATTAAATTATATTATTATTTTTTTGCTAAAATTACTGTTATTACTATTACTAACATTTTATTATTTATTATTACAAACTAATTTTATAATTTATATGACTATTTAATATTAATTATTATTTCTTAATAATATTTTTATTATTATTATTATTTTATTTATTTAATAATTATTATTAATTTTATTTTTTATAATATTTATTATTATTTGATAAATATTATTAATTATTAATATGATTTAGTATTTATAAATATTATTTTATTAACATTATGAATTATTTTGATTTTATTAACTATTTTTTTATCTTAATTATTATATTATTCTTTATTATTATTGTATTAATATTATTATCACTATTATTAATATTTTATTTTTATTATTTATTATTATTCACTTTTATTATTTTATAATATTATTATTTTTATCGTTGATACTATTAATTGTTATTATTTGGTAATTATTTATTATTATTATTAAATATGATAAATTCAAAACCTAAAATGGGATAATTGAATTTCCTAAAAAAATTGGGGGAATCTTAATTCCCTTATTTGGACTAATCCTATTATGAAAAAAATGAAGAAAAGGAATAAATTTTTTTTAAACTAAATAAATACACAAGGTATAAAAATTTACTATTCTCATTTCTTTTCCTCTTCGAGTAAATAGCCTCTTAAAGGAATGTGACATTCTTAAGAATGTTTTTCTAAAATTTGAATCAAACAATGAACCTGCTACATTTCCTTGACTTGTATTTGGATTTGAAAATTAATATAAGTAATTTAATTATTGAGGAATTTAAATTTTATGGAATAAAATATTCTATTTAATAATAAGTAGATATAATTTATGAGTTATTTAAATATTATAAGTGAAAAATTCAGGTTATCAAATTTAATATTTTAAATTTATTTGAAATAGATGTTATTTCATAAATTCCACAATTATTTTTAAACCACTATATTACTTATCAGTCCTTGCTCACATAAATTAATTGAAGTTATCCATTATTAATTTAATTTTTATAATAATATTGTGCAAAATTTTAAAATTCTCAATATTTTTTAAATGCTTTATCCAAATACAAATTTTAAATATTTTAAATTACAAGAAAGACTCCGACGTGATCTTGCAATTGGGCGGGCGAGTTGTAATAAAAAAATGGGATGCGAATTGGGGTTCCCCCATTAAGGCCCAAATAAAATACAAACCTTGCCATTATAATCCACCTTGCGGCCCAAATTTTGTCTGAGCCCGAATTATGAAAAGATGTCCCTTTGTCCAATGCAAAAATGATTACTATGTTACCGAAAAATTATGATGACAAAAAAAAATGTTACGGAAAAATTATTATTATTATTATTATTAGGCCACTTCCATATTATTATATTTAAAGTAAATTTGACGCACATAAAATATAAATTTTTACAAAAATTTAATTTTTTAAAAGTAAACTCTTTCATAAATTTATCTAAAATTATTTAAAATTATTTAGTTGATATTAAAAAAAAACATTACATAGGAATTTCTTTCCTATATCTTTTTAGTTCAATTTTGAAATTTTTAAAAATATTACTAAAATAATTAATATATCTTTTAAAATTATAATATAAAAAACAAAAAATATTAATAAATTTTAATCGGCTCTAGTTATTTTTTCTTTCACACTATTTTTTAATATCTCTTTTAATCATAATTTTTTAAAATTTATAATTCCTTTTTTTAGATTGCTATCAAAAATAAAATAGGTTTATAATAAAAAGATTCAGGTGTCTTATATATATATATATATATATATAAAATTATTTTAATATAATTAAAATGGAAAATAATTCAAATGAAGGAAAAATATTAATTAAATAATTAATTCCATTAAATTTATAAAAAATAGGTTAGAAATACAAATATTTTTTTTATAATTGAATCTTAGAATAATAAATGTAAAATTATAAATAAATATAATATAATAGATATAGCTAATTCTATTTAGAATTAAATTTCTATTATAATTATATCTATTATTATATTTAACATATAATACTTATTTTATATAATATTCATTTATTTAATATATAATTTATAAAATAATTATATTTATATAATAAATAAATCATATTTACCATAGTTTTTGAATTGTAAGAATAAAAGGTTGAAGTGGTCATTAGTTAAATTAAATATGAATAATTTTATATTTTTCATTTATAAATAACATGAAAAATTTCTCTTATTAAAAGAGTTGTAAATAAGCAACTTTCCATAATTTGTAAGAACTATAACTTTTGGAAAAGTTCTATTTTACCAATTAGGAACCAATCAAACATCTCAATGATTTTCCACAACTTGAAAAGTTATACTTCTTATACTACTTATATCAACCAAATGATTTCTTATATTTTGTTTAGTCTAATAAAATGGAACAAAATGAAATGGAATGAAATAAAATAAATATTCTATAATTATGTTATATATGCCTGTGTGTATATGTATGTTTACGAATGGAATGGATATTTTATTGCATAATTATGTTTGATACAACAAATATTATAGGAATGGAATTGAAAAGAATAGGTTTTGATGACAATAATACCTTTAAAAATAAAAAGAAAGTGTAAAATTGGAACAATATTTATTTTTTGTTTATTTGTCACTTTTTTAGAATTGAACATAAAAAAATCATAATTATAAATATTATAATTAATAAATAATTTTCTATAATATAAGTATAAAAATCACTACAATAAAATTTATATTTAGCAATGAAATTACTGTTAATAAATGAGTCTCAAGTTTAAACTATATCTTCTAATTTTAGTGATAAAATTAGTGACGTGCATTTAAACATTTATGGCTAAGTTTTTTTAATATCTTGAATTTTTCAACTAAATAATAAATACATCTCTAAATTTATCAGTAAAATTTACTAATAAAATTAATGATAGAAAAAAATATTTTTTTAATTATTGATAAATTTAGTGATAGATTTGTGCATGAAAATTTTAAAATTTGTATAATGGTGTAATAAATTTTTTTGAAAATTATTAACAAGAAAATTATTGGTAGAATTAGCAATGATTATTTTAGAATCCATCATTAATTGGAATGTATTGTTTCATTAAAATAGGTTAGCAAATTTATAACTAATTGTCATCAAACCAAATCTTATATCAAACTATAACATTAGACCTTCACTTTTCCCCTATTTTTCTCCTCTTCTCTGCCTCGTTACACTATTATTACATTTTTACCTCCTGTAAGTTTGTTTGCTGCTAGTTGCTTTCCACTTCAATCAATAAGTTTTCTTCAATTTATTCTTTTTTAGTGTTTTTTATTATTTATTTACTAATTTTAAGGTTTAATTTGTTGATTTGTATGGTTTTATTCCAAATTTTCATGTTTAAGACATTTATATTTTTAGTTATTTTCCTAATTTCATATAATTTCTCAAATGATCAGGCAACAATTCATCAAATAATAAATCATATACAAGTATCACTATCTATATAAATGGTATAATAAGATCAATCAAAATAATACTAATGGTATGTAATCCTGAATGTATACATACTATTAGTATAGTTTTAGTTAACACTTATCATGTTAACAAACAAATATAATATAAGGATCTTATCACATTAGACATCGAAATTATGCTCTGATATCACCTTTATCATAACTCTAACCTAGTTATAACTAGTATGAAACCCACCAATGAGTTTTCACTTGCCTAATCCAATTTATTTACCTTAGACTTGTTTTAATTGACTAAATCAAGTAATAAAAAGTAAGGCCATCATTTGTGAAAAAGAGAAAATTTTCATTCATAAAAAATAAGGATTACATAATAAAAGAAAGTTAAGTTTGTTTATATTCCTTTGAAATAAAGATAAGCTAATCCAACTAACGTAAAAGAATTTTATTTCCTAAGTCCCTCTTGCCATAGTTTATGCATAGAATAAGGCTAAAAAATAATCTAGCTATAGATAATCAGTGCTACCAAAACTCAACTGAAGAGCATTCTAACAAGCCTAACTTTGAAAAAGTAGTGGTGGTAACTTGACTTACATATTTGTAAAATGAAATATGAAAGAATGGGTCCAAGATTTAATGAATGAATACTCTAATAAGCAAATATGATGATAAAACAATTTTAACCACTGGATCATTTTCTTGTAATATTTAACATATAAGGCAATTAAAATAATTGATTATTACTCAAATAGTTTTAAGAGGCTCAATTATAATTATATTAATACCTCATAATCACAATGGAATAACCAATGGCAACTAGAATTTAAATTTATAACACATTATACAACAATTTATAGTAAAATGTATGCATTTATCTTATGACTCTTAAGTTAACTTTATACTCTTCACAACTTTATATCATTATCTTTCCAAAATTAATTTTATAACCTTTGTAAATATACTATTGAAAATTAATTATTCGGTGTTCATGTCACCCTTTTCACATTTCTCAATTTACATTTTCCTTAAAGCTTTTATTTCTTATATTAAGCTATAAGCCATATTCACCACATTATTAATACAATTCCATGCTTTCATACATGGCCACACACTATAATTCACTGCATAATTTTATAAACTAGATCAAATATATATCATGTGTAAATATAGGACTCTTATATGTGTTTAAATTGCTAAATTAATTTATTTTAATAATGATAGGAACTAATGGTTTAATTATTATTAAATGAAAAGGTATGTTAATAGACTACTAGACACTAAAAAGCCACATACCATGTTACTAAATTATTGAATTAGTTTTGAAGAAATGTCCACTTACTCTTTGCCTTGGTATAAATTTGTCAAATTCACTTTCATCCATGTTTTACATGCTTTATCACTTAAAATTGAATTAATTTGATATATAATATGTTGCTCCTTTCCATATATATGAAAAATTTGTGTTCCTGACTATTAAAATTAGAAAACAAATGAAAAGGTGTAACTTACTCTTTTGGTTCTATGTTCTGTAATTTTGTGAATTTGTAGATTTTCTATTTTTTATAAGTTACTTTTTGGTGATCCATCCCATACTAACTCTAGTAGAGCACTTTTAATCGATTAATAATTTGAAAGAGCAAGTGATAACATTGTATAGAAAAGGACATGACACTACTAATTTTTAAACTTTTCTAAAAGAGTAAGTTAATTGTACTTTTATAGTATAAGAAGGAAATAGGATATCAAAATAGCAAATGAAAGAGTAAGCATTGCATATTAAATAATGCTAAAGATTGATGTGATTGAATAATGAAAAAAAAAAAAGAAGCAACAAAGAAAACTCAAAAGCAAGAGAAGAAATCTTGTGGATAAAATTGCTCCTTAAGATTAATACAATTTTCAATTACTAGTTTCCATCCATTACTATAAATTGAGGACAACACTTCATGAATTAGCACATTAAGCATTTCCTTTTCTTATAAGAAAGCTCTCTTTCTAAAATTCTTTCTATTCTTTATAGTCTTCTTTATTGAGCTTAAACTTGCACATCTACACTAATAGAATATAGAAATCTTGTAAGTCTCTTTAAAAGACAAACCTTACCCTTTAAAGGTTTATTAGCTATGATGGAGTGAGAGAGAAACAATTATAGTTACCTTATAGCTAGGTTATGAGAAGGAAACCTTCAAGTATTTAGGTAGGATTACTGAGTCCTTAAAAGATCAAAGAGTGTATTTGGACTTTGTAAAAAAACAAGTATTAGTAGATAACCATTAAGATTTGATTTAATATTGGGAAAGTGAAGTAGACCTAAAGAAATAATTTTTCCTTTAAATAATTGAACTATTTTACACTAATGCTATCTTCTTTCTTCCTTATTCATTTATTTCATACTTTTTATTGCATATCTTTACTTACATTTACTTGATCTTTTAAATTTATTATTTGGTTGCTCTCTAGGGATTCACAAAAAAGCAAGCATTTTTTAGGTCTTAATTGCTTAATTTTTGAAACACCAATTTAGCCTCTCTTGATGTATTTTTGTTCGATCATCATTTACTATATGTCACATTATGTTTATGCCTTATCTCATCTCAAAAGCCACATAACAACTATAATCTCATTGTAATCCATTACATAATAATCATTCATAAGCTTGTAAGAGATAAGAGTCCTTATTAACATGTTCATACGTCAATCTTATGGTTAAACACCTATTAAAATATCAATTGTAATTAGTTACAATATTAAAATATGAAACATGGCATGAAGAATTGCTTTTAGAAGTGATTTAGGGTGTACTTTTCGATTCTAGAAAAAGAAAATCGATTCAAGATGAAAATTTCACTTCTAGAAGAATAGATTCAATTCATATACGAATTACATTTCTAAGAATAGAGGAATAGATTATAAAATTGATTCACATGTTCAGATTTGCTTCTGGACAGGAGAATTAATTTTACAATCAATTCATATATGAGCATTTTCATTGTTTATGAAAATTTTACGATTCGCCTACCATTAACCTAAACTCATTTAATATTCACCAACTCATCAATCACTCATCATTACTCATATTTAATACTCCATACAAGTTTTCTTTAAGATTAAATTTATACCAAACCTCACAAATGAGCACATTTTAAGCAAAATCATACATAATCTAATATTTTAATAAGAATAACCAAATTTCAACAAATTAATTAATTTATGTTAGAATATTTACTCATTCAGTAACATACTAATGACTAGATTTGATATTCTTTAATCTTAATTTTAATCATATTCAAATAAAAAATTTATTTGGTTAGAATTCCAAAGGTTCATGGGGACCAAAATAATTATTTTTTTCTCATTGAATTCAAAGAAAATGAAATGGAATGCAAGCAAGGATGAAGTTCTTACCTCTACAAATAATAAAAAAAATATATAGATTTAGCTTGGAGGCGATCGTCCCGAACCGCCTTCAAATCTAAGGATGTATGCCGTTAAATTGACCTCTTCTAGACTATTCATTCGTCTGATAGTATGGGTGTAATTATCAAGTAGCCGCACTAATTTTCAACAGTTTAAAGCGGTTTTAGCTTTAACTGCACTGAAACCCTTTTATGACTGGATATCTCGTTAGTGCCGTAGAGATCCCTGTTCCCGCGTTTCTTCCTCTGGTTTTCTCTGCCTTTAACCTCAGCCGAGCTTGCACAGCAGCCAGTTCGCACAGAAGATTACCGCACAACCCTAACCCTACAAATTTGTCATTAACAGGTATAGTTTATCTCTTTAATTAGTGTTTCATATTGTGCATAGGGTTCTTTAATCGTTCTTCAATCTTGTAATTTTACAATTTCAAATCAGATTCTCTCAACGTATTCTTTGCCATTTCTCTATTCTTTCGCAGAACTTTCTCTTACTCGTGAATTTCTGCTACATCTTGATGTTTTTTGAACTCGTTTTTGTTATTTTGCCGATAGATGTCTGATGGGTTAGATTTTATTGATTTATTTTGCAGAGGGGTTTTAACTTTTGGTTCGGCCATATTTGAATTTGATTAATTTCAGTGTGACGATGTTCCTCTGGGGTTATTGATTTTCGCAAGGTTATATGTAATGGTGTAGAAATTAGTTCTATGAGATTTATTGTTAATCATGTTTCTGGGCAAATTGGGATCTCAAGAAAGGTTTGATTTTCCATAATCAAGGGTGAGTGAATTGGATTGCGTATTGTGTTTTCATCTTTTCATACTCACTTTGCCCGCCTGTGGGATCATTATGTATTGTGTTTTCATCTTTTCATATATATATTGTCCTTGTCTGTTCCTTCTTTTCTATTTCCCTGGTAATTCCAATCTTCATCCATAATTCATTATCATCATATTTTGTGATTAACTGTTCATGAATTCCCCGCCACTAATGTTCAGTCACTGTTCTAATTTAAGCACTAATTCAGTATCTCTCTGGACATCTTTAACGAAGAAAAAACCTACTCCCTTTAACACGCTTAGTCTCATCTTACTTGATTGGGCTCCTTTAACTTTGTGGTTTGCAGTATTAATGATTTCGTGAAATACCTAATGGTATTTGAATTTCAGCGCTACAATTATTATTAATTTGGATTAAGTTCTCTGAGTGTGTCCCCCTATCGTATGCGGCTTTGAAATGAATTTTAAATTGGTCTTCTTATGTCGTAATGTCATTTCTTGGTTTTTATTTTAATTGTATGGACATGAAACCGATGCACCAATGCCAATGCATCAAAAAGTTGTTATATAGTTGTTTAACCTTAAAGAAACTTGAGAAATTCTTCAGTCATTGCCTGATAAATATCATCCTGTATTTTTTTTCCCTTTCTACTTTTGCTTTTGTATGGTTGAGCTTTTGTTTTATTCATTTTATTTTATTGTCTGGGTGGATTTTTGTGTTCTGTATCTCAACTTCTTGTAGAAAAGACTAGATCTTAACAATAATGTGAAGTATTTCAACTTTCTATTCCTATATATGCAGAATTACAGGTGGAGCTATTATCATCATTATAGGACTAACTGTGAAGTGGCTAGATTTTCGTGCTGGTGGGAAGTAAGTGTTGGCTAAGCATATGCAATAATAGATTGAAGAATCCTAAGTTCTCAACTCTATTAATTTCTGCAAATCTTGAACTGGATATTGTTGTCTAGGTATTCATGGCTAAGCAAAAATAGATAATAATTACATGCTTCTCATACTAATGTTATTATAAATCAACTAATCAGTTTTTGCATGTTGGTGAACTTTTTTACCATATTGATATTGAGCTGTGTTCTCTAGGCATTCTGTTTCCCTCTTTGATTTTTATTTCACTGAAATTTTATAGGTACGATCACTTTCCCTTTCTGAAATCTTTTTTGGCTATTTTGTTTCATTTTATTTTATTTTTTTGCATTTGTGTTTTTGAATTTGTTGTAAACCTATAATATTGATGGTGCATGGACCGAAATTCTGATATGATTTGATCAAATTAAGTGGGAGTTAGGAACTTTAAAAAATTAAGTAATGTTTTGTTTCCTTGATATTTGTTTACATCTTGAGTTCATTATTTGTTCTATATTCATCTTGCATATTCTTCTGCGTTTGTTGCTTAGGAAGATGTACTCTCCCCTCTCCCCAGCATTAGTTGATATTTCTTAGATAAGAAAATGAAAAAGTACCCAGTATAATCCCTAAGGTTCAGCTGGCGAACTCGTTGTATTTAGTCCCAATTTGTGTTTCTTTTTTCAGAATAACAAAGAGAGGACCCAAAAACTCCAAACTAAATTGGACTATGTGGATGAATATACCCAAAGCTTGGTGTGATTGCAAAACCCTGCTAATTCCATGCCTTGTCTTTCAGCATTTACCTTTGAACTCTGATCTCAAATATGGTTGTATTTGGAATTCTGATTTTTGCCTCTTGGTTCTAAAAATTGTCATGTACCCATGAGATGTGTCTTCACCAATCTATCTGTCCCTGGAAGTCCAAATCTGAATTCTTAACTAATCTATGTGCTCTGGAAGTATAAATCTGAAATCTTAACAATCCTTGAAATGTTTAGTAGAAACTAGATTTTTCTTTGTGAAGTTTGTACCTATTAAACTTATGCTTTAAACATAAATAAAATGGAGACCCGTAGCCTTTTGCCAATCAACTGTTATTTGTTATTATAACTTTAAGATTTTTTCTTTTGTTTAAAATCTTGGATTAGAGATATCTTAGTTTAGTTCAGCATTAACATTGCTTTGTTACCATATTCACTTTCACTTGATTTCTAATGTTATACAAACTCTCGAACATAAAATGTTATGATTGTGACTAAGTAAAAGCAATTGCTTAATAATCTGGTGTCTTTTGGCTGTATTGGCCTTCTAATTAGATGGGGTGTAGTGAATGCTGATGCATATATACGAGTTTCAATGATTGGGCTGCAATTTTAGGGGGGTATAAGTGCCTGTAGTCATTTTGGTTCTGATGTACTATTGGAGAAGTTTGTATGTTTTGGGTTTAGGGGGTCAGTTTGTTTGTTTTTATTTTTAAAAGTTAATTTTAAAAATTTAAAATAAATAAAAAATAAAAGACGTTTAAATGAATAAATAATAAAATATTTTATTTAATTAAAAATTAATATTATTAATAAAAGTATACGACAAGAAAATATAATAATTTATATTTATTTTTATTTTTAAATGAATTTATAATTTTAAAAATAAATTATAAAAACAATTTATCAAATAAGAACTTTAATATTTAAAATAAAAATAAAAATTATTTTTAAAAATAATAAATAAATATATCCTAAATCTCTGTTGACAGGATAAAAAAAAATTTCTTTAAAAAAAAAAAAGAAAAATAAGGCCCTTCATCGAGGGATAAGTTTTTAGAGGAGTTAGAATACAAATTGTTATAAATATTTGCACAAAATCAATTTCTGAAAATTTATTTACATATATTTAAATTTAAAAATGTCTCATAAACATAAAAAGAGTGAAGATTCTAGTAACTCAAGGGATCTCCATGACGCCAAATTCCCACCATGTATCGTGGTAGACTCCGAAAAGAAAAATGTAAAAATCATTAAAATAGATGATAAAAAAGTGATTATAAGAAGCACTTTTTTTTTGTGCTACACAAATTTTCACTAAAAAAGTGTATTTAAATAATTTTATAAAAAATATAAAATATCTTCTTTAATTTTAGGATGATTATTAAACTCTTTTCTGTTCAATTTTAAAAACTTAAAAATTACTCTTTAGATTTTATAAATAAAATTAATATCAATTATCCTATTCATTTTATTAATTATATATTTTTTATAAAAATTTTAAATGAGAATTATAATTCTATATTATATAATATTGTTTTGTTCAAGTTATTAAATTATGCTGATTTTATTCATCATTTTTAATATAATTTTTGTATTCTTTGATAAATAAAAAATAAATTATATATATATAAATTTAACTAAAATATTTCTAAGTGAAATACAAGATTATATGTAAAAAAATAATAAAATAAGTGAACATTCTTTAAGATTGTAATTTTTATTTAAAAATACCATAAATTACTAAAATAATTAATTAATTAAATAATAAATATGAATTTTGAATTTTTAAAAATAAAAAATAATTTTAAAAATTTTAAAATTAAATTAAATAAAAATCAATCACTTTAAAATATTTTACATTTTCCCGGTCGTACAAAGATATAGCCGACAGCACAGAACAGAAATTCCTGACTCCTCCTACCATTGGAATTTCCCCGCATGAAAAGGCATCCACGTGTACGCGGCAAATGCAGAACCATAGGGAGTGGTCCACGTAGTGTAGGTTCATTTTTTGACCATTAAAACCTGACAACCAACCTACATATACCAAACGTACAGTCGAACGAAGATCTCACCGTCAATCAATCAAATAATTAATGGAGTTAATGAACGCGTGAAGTCACCAACGATGAAGAATACCGGAGTAGCTCTTTTCCGTTCTTTGCAGGTATTCTAATCTTGTTGTCTTGTTTGGCCGTTGCTGCCTTCACTTTGATTTGTTTCTACATATTGATCTTTATGGCATGTGTTTAGTGCAGGAGCTAGTTTTTGCAGCTACACTTACTTTCACCAACGACTGTTCATATGCCGTCTGGCCGGGTATCTTAGCCTACGATCAAAACGTTCAACTGTCAACGACTGGTTTTGAGCTGGCAATCGGAGCATCCAAATCTATGAACATTCCATCTCCGTGGTCGGGTCGGATCTGGGCTCGGACGGGTTGCTCCAAAGATTCTGGTGTCTTTGTGTGTGTCACCGGAGATTGTGGGTCCGGTCAAGTTGAGTGCAACGGTGCCAGGGCAAGCCTGCCCATAACAATAGCAGAACTTACGACATCATCAAACAGCGGAGACGAGTTCTATCATGTGAGCAATGAGGATGGGTTTAACTTGCCCATGTCCATAGCTCCGGAAGGGGGAAACGGTAGCTGCCAATCCTCAGACTGTCCGGCAAACATTACCTCCGTCTGCCCGGAAGAGCTGCAAGTGAGATGGTCGGACGGGAGCGTGATCGCTTGCAAGAGTGCTTGCTTGGCTCTCGGTTTAAACACGACAGCGGACAAATGCCAACCAACGAGGTACTCCCAGTTTTTTGAGAGGCAGTGCCCTAATGCTTATAGCTATGCTCATGAAGGTACTAGGTTTAACGGCAACTTCACTTGCTCTGGAGGATCTAACTATACCGTTACATTCTGTCCTCCAAGACCTAAGGGAGGTAAGTTTTTTGCTTCTATCTATTTACCCATATTCATTACCAGTAATTTTACTCTTAAGTGTTTTTTTTTTTTTTTTCTAATGAAGCATTCAATGCGTTAAACTTTCGACTGATTCAAATTCAAACGAAGAGGATCTAACGTGGGATGGTATTCTCTATTCACAAAATTTGAATTGGATCAATTTCTAACCATTCAAACTAACCTACTGTTAAATTTTAAATTCACTTTCGACTTACTTTGTTCCGTGCATTTTTTTTTTGGGCCAAGTATATTAATAAAAAAATTAATATATCATATATTTATTATTAAAAAATAAGATTTAATATTAAAGGAAATAATTTTTTTTAGAAAATAAAATTTTTAAAATTTTTTTCGTATTTATTATTAAATAAATAATTTTTTATCCTTAATATTTTATAATTATTTTAATTAAAAAATAGTTTCCGTGTTGCCTTAATCTCCCTTTGCGCGGTTAAGAGACTAAAAAATTTTATCCGCAGGAGAGAAGAGAGAGAATTGAGTAAATTTAGAAAAATACATTTTGATTTTGATTTATTCTTTCCCAATAATTGTGGAGCCAGATGCGTGTCCCTCTTGCTTCATTACTTGGACCGGTCAACCGCGGAGTAGTATAACAATGGCACGTGGAAAATTTGGCAAAAGTATAACTTCTAAAATAAAACTTCAAATTGATTTCAAATGGAAGAAAGTTTAAATACAAATTAAAAGGCAAAAACCATGCATCAAACTTTTCATAATTTGTTGCTAGATATTCAGAGTCCTGTTACCACGTACATTTTAATCAATATATTTAGAGCAAAATACATAAAAACTCTTTTAAATTTAGTTAAAGTTATACAAATTATTCCTCTAATTTCAAAATATAGAAAGATCTTTCCTCAATTTTATGAGGGCACTATTATTAAATTCATTTGAAAAAATTTTATTAAGAGATAATTAATTTTAATTGTCAAATTAAAATCAATAATTAAATTAATTTTTTTATAAATAAACAACTCTTTGTCTATTTCATAAATTTTAAATTACATTCGACATTTTTTTCTGCTATTGAAAGAAATAGTTAATTTATTTTCCCTTCTCTTACCTTCTATTTGAGAAATACTTAAAACTGTACTGTACACTTAAATACTATTAATTAATAATATATAAATTTATTTTATTTAATAATTAATTAAATATAAATAATAAATTATTAATTATTTATTATTAATTATAATAAAAATAAATTAATTCATAATTAATTAGTGAATAAAATAAATTTATATTTTATTAATTAATAACATTTAAATAGTTATACCATAAACCGTTCCTAAACAAATGTTTCTTCGACAAGTGATCGAATGGCCAATTGAACATGGTTGGAACCGAGGTTGACCAGTTCAATCTAATCTAGCTCTTCGATTTCAGGATTAATTCGGTCTGCTTCGAAGACCGAGTCCGAGTACAACCAGTTGACCACGTTTTCTCTCCATTGTTTTACGCTCGCGTGAGATCCCTTAGTAACTGGCAAACTATCAAACACACTTGAATAACAAAAAAAACAATACTCTACATGTTTCTTCACGCTATTACTTGGTCCTATTTGAAGCTACATTTTATTCCATATCTTCTGTTTTTCTTCATGTTTGTGTTTTAAATTTGAACTTCTGTTTATCTTATTTCATTTGTGAAACAATACATTGATCATTCTTACGAGCAATATAAGCATGTACCTGCCAAGCTTGTAATTACTATATGAACGATTTTGAATTTATGCAGAAGCACACGGAGCTATAATTACTTTCACAAACAATTGTTCAGAGACAGTATGGCCAGCATTATCATCTTCCGGCGCCACCAGTAAAGAAGAGTTAACAACAACCGGTTTCGAACTGAAAAAGGGAACGAGCAGCTTTGTAGATATCCCGTCTTCTTGGACTGGACGCTTCTGGGCTCGAACCAGATGCTCCAGCAGTTCCGGGAACTTCACTTGCGGCACCGGGGATTGCTTGTCGGGCCAGGTCGAGTGCAATGGATCGAATCCAAGCACCCCGGCAACTTTAGTAGAGCTTGCCAAAAGATCTAGCGCTGGACCAGATTTCTATGATGTTAGCTACGTGGATGGTTTCAACTTGCCCATTTCCATAGCTCCAGAAGGTGGAAATGGTGATTGCAAACCCGCAAGCTGTCCTGGAAATCTCACGTCGTCTTGTCCGACACAGTTGCAGATGAGAGGGTCTGATGGAAACATTATCGCTTGCATGAGTGCGTGCACGGCTTTCAATCAGCCTCAGTACTGTTGCGTAGGTGATTTCACGGGAGAAAAATGCGTACCTACGGGTTACGCCCAATTTTTCAAGAGGCAGTGTCCTCATGCTTATAGCTATCCTTATGATGATAAAACCGGCGCCTTTAATTGCTCGGGGGGACCAAACTACATCATCACATTCTGTCCTTAAAATTTTGTTTTGTAATTGTTGAACATAACGCTATAAACATTTATCAATTTATATAATTACATCGTGATCTAGACATAAATAACAAAAATCCTAAGCACAAAAATTACTTTAAGGATTGAGAATCATAGTTTTAATAATATACATTTCTATTTATTTTGGTATTCAAGATCTATTATATCTTGATATTTTTCTTAAAATTGTAATAATTTAGGAAAGAATATACTCAATCACTTTATTTGCAGCATGTCCATATATGGTTTAAAGCATTAAAAGACGTGACTCACTGCCCATCACTCACAGAGAACTCATTGCAAATTTCCATTAGCCTAAACTATCAAATGATTGGTACCATTACACAAGGCTAGAGAAATAATTATTTCACAAAGATATAAAAGTATTTGCAAATTATGGTTGGAATGAAGGTTTGCTACTTTTATATAAGTCCCAAAATAACTAATCACTACTCACATTATATATAACGATGGTTACTTTGTCAAGGTGAACTATAAATGACTCACTCCTGCTAGACTGGTGGAGGTGGGCGATCTTTCACAAAGTTATTCAAAAAGAAAGAAACAACTATAAAATGAGTTAAAAACTCAATAAATAAATAATTTACTTAATCTACAAACGAGCGGTCATATTCGATCATATCCAAATTCTTAACTATACTTCTTTGAGACCTTATTCACATTCAATGTCATATATTTTTCATGAATGAAGCTTGATAACATATACTAACAATATCATTAAATAAGGAAAATAATAAATCCACCTCATGCATTTTCGATCAGCTTCATGCCCTTTACAAATGCCATTCTTGTCCCTTTAGGGCTTGTTTTATACTATCACAAACAAACATTTGAATTTTGTGCATTATCATACCTTAAATATAAATTCACGCCTTCACTATATCCATACACAACACAAATTGAGTAGAAATAAAATCATCTGTGGGGTATCATCACTTTACTTAGAGTTATCATTATTCATAAGCAAGCTATAATAATATTACCATTACCCAAGCTTACGTTGTCTCATAACATCACAAGAATTTATTATGCTAGCAAAATAAGGCATTATTTAAGTATGAGATTCTAAAATTGAATTTTGATTATGATATGTGAGTCTCGAGTATGGGTAACCTGAGACTAACTTAAAAGTCTCATATTTAAATATATACTCATGCATGGCAATTCAGAAAGTAACCCTCAGTGCTATAATCAAGTATTATGGCCTAGAGGACAACTATTTTATGATACTTGAGTGTAACTCTAAAATTCTAGAATTACACTTGAGTATCACTTACAAATTTCTAGAAATTATTGTGATTTGTTATATACATGGTCAAGTTTTTCCCTAACCAATATGTTCCTAGCAATAAACTCAATTCAACATAAACATACCATCTTTACTCATTCTACAAGTATCAACAATAACAAATCATTCTTAAACACAGTCTTTCAACATTAATTATTGAACTTTCTAACATAATCATGCAAACCATCAAAATAAGCAAAAATGCTATAAATAAATTAAATTTAAGTAAATTATTTGCTTAAAATTGTAGAAGATGAGGGAAGGCTTGAAGGAAGATAATGAGCTTATCGTACTTAAGATATATTCATAGGTAATTTTTAGAACAACTTTGCTAAATCCTTTCCCTTAGTAGATTTGAAGAATGCAAAAATTATGGTCAGAAACTTAGAATAGCTAAAAGTTATTTTATGTAAAAAGTAGTGAATGATGATTATTTGAGTTCCTTAACGGAATTATTGTAAAGCTGAGAAATTTGTAATGAAATAATGTGAAAAAAAGGATGAAGGGAGAAGAGTTTAGTTAAGGAAAAAGGGGAAGAGTAAGGAAAAAAGAGTTTTAAAGTTTCTAATGGCATTTTTAGTAAATTTAAGGCTATCCAAAGGTATTTTAGAAAGTTGGGATCCTAAATCTTCTCTATATGCCCATATTTAAATTCAATTTTACACAATCATTTAATTAATTAATTTCTTTCTATTTTTATCATAAAACTTTAATTTTCTTAATTAAAATACTATCATAATTACACCTGCAACGGTTAACAATATTGTACATGTACATAAATACTAAAATAAATACATAAAAATAAATCCTAATCTTTGTGAGGTGTGATGCTATCATTTACATAGTTAACACATTGCTTACTTGTATTATGTTTTCATCTAAATCCAATGAAAATTATCATGTGGAAGTTATATTCTCTCTTATTAATCCTAATTTAACTTGATTTCACTTTAATTTGTATCTAATTTCACCTATAATTTTCAATTTACTATTGGGTTTGAGAATAGGTTACATAAAATTCTGAAAAAATAAATAATGAATCACAACTAAGGTTACAACTAAAAAAAAATATTGTTATTGTTATATTTTTTTAGCAAAATAAAATATGTAAAAAGAGGAAATTCATTAAAGCTAATTTAAAATCATAGTAAATTAAATTTGAATAAAAAAATGCTAATGACATTAACATTATATATAAATCCCCCTTTCTAAGTGACAAAGAAAGGTGCAAATAAATTAAGTTACTTGTCAACAATTTAAGATCAATTCACAAAAAAATTTGATTCAAATTTAACTTTAAACAAGTTGGACCTAAGCAAACTTGCCTCATTTAATTTATAAATCATACTTGAGTTTTATATTACTCGACTTGAACTGTTTGTAAAATTAAACAAGTTTAATAATAAAAATATAAATTTTTATTTTTATACCATATATAGATAATATAATATATAAAATAATTTAATTAAGAAGAAATTTACTTTTTAGTATTTACTACTTTGTATTAAGTATAATTGTTAGTATTATATAATAGTTGTATAAATATTTTTAATAAATTTTGATGTTTATAGAAAATTTTATATTGATGAATAAAATAATATTGAAAAAATCAAGTATTTCTGTGAAAGATTAGCTTTTATTCACTCAAATTTGATGAAATAACAAACTATTTGTGTAAGGTTATATAAATTTGTTTACGTCCAATTTCATTACAAACTTAAGTTTGAATTTGAATATTCTAAGTTCGATAAAATCTTTTGGACAAATAACATACTTCTTGAATTAATTCATGTAAATTCATTAAAACTCATATTTGAGTTGAGTTTGAGCTCAAATTTGAATTATTTAGACTTGAAGAATTTGATCTTAAGCTCGAATTCATTTATTTTTTGTGAGTTCAAGCTTAGATATTCAAATGTTTGGCTTGATTTGACTCATTTGCAATGCCAGTGACAAATTTAAATAAAGCAAACTATAATTTATTTTCTATTTAGCAAAAGGGAAAAAAATGCACAACATCCTTTTTAAATGATTAGATTTTATCCACATTTTTACTTTAGAAATATGAATATCATCCTTTAAACTTTACAGAACTTAGAATTAATATTCATTGTTAATTTAATTAACTATTTTATTACATTACTTATTTTTTATAAACATTTTAAATAAGAATCATAATATTATAGTATATTAATTTATTTCATCATTTTTTCACATAAAATTTCATAAATTATTTTTTATTATTTAATTAAAACTCTATATTTAATTTAATTTAATTAATTATATAACATAGATATTATTTATAGAAAAAGATAAGATAAATTAATATTATAATATTATAATTCTTATTTAAAAAAATCATAAAATCATTTACTTGATAAAGAATTTAAATTTAATCTAATGCTAGTATATATAAATGAACTTTATACTCTTACCTATCCATATATTACTATATCAATAAAAATTGTTAAAATTTTATTACTATTGTTAAAAATTCTTAATGATTATTATTTTTTAATGACAAATCTTTCTTTTATTCACTGATAGTATAAAAATATTTTATGATCAAATTTAAACTCTTTAAAAGAATAATAAATTAAGTTAATGGTAGTTGTTAATTTAAAGTTTTGTAAAATTTAAAGGAGCTATTTTCAAATTTTCAAAGTTAAAAGGGGTAAAATTCACTTACCTAAAATTGAAAGGGGTATTTTTCATTTTCCTTAGTAGAATATGAAACTATTATACCCTCATTAAATATAGTAAATTAGAAATTATTTTGTAAGAAAGAATAATTGAAGTAATTGGTAATTCAGTTGAGTTAGAAATTTTATGTATAAAATATAGAATACAATAAATTTGATAAAATTACGAGTATAAAAATATGAATTTGGTGAAATTTTAGTTGAAAAATTTGTTAAAATCATGAAATATAAGCTTTTAAACTGATATAAATAAGTATGTAAGTATGAAAGATATTTATGAGTATTTTTTGTTAAAAATGTCCCTAATACTCTAATTTACAATTTTAGCCCCTAAATGTCTAATCTTTCTCATTTCTTTTCATCTTTCAATTTTTTCCAATTCCTTTTACACTCTTTTCTATCATTCCATTAATTAAGTGGGAGAGCCTTAATTTTTCTTGATTTCTTAATCTAATTAAGTTAAAAATATTACTTTTATTAAGAATCCTTCTTATTTTTTTTAATTAATGAAGAAATTTGTGGTTATTTAGTTTTGTTTGGAAATCTAAACTTGAATTCTAGAACATATGAAATTTGATATGATTTGGATTAAAAGATTTTCAAATTAGTTTTTTAACAGCCTCTTCCATATAAGATGAATGGATAATATAATTAAAATTCATTAATTTATAAAGAAATGATAATAATGATGAAATATTAGGACTTTTATAATTTTGCTTAGAATATGTTTAATTTAATATTGTGTGGGCAATAAATGATGAAAAGGAATGATATAAGATGATATATAGGTATATTAATGATTCTATCAAGGTTTAATATATAATAAATATATTTGAAAAGCATTTATAGTTGGGACGAATAGTAAAATTTTCATAAAAAATACGATTTTCATGTGTGAATTAAGTGTACAATCAATTCTCCTTGTGCAGATATGAGTTTAGGTTAGGTGAAGAGATTGTGCAATTAATTCACTATCCCTTGAATTTTATGTCAATTTTAGAAGGATATAACTTTTTTTTCTTATGCTTATTTTAAGTAACTTGCTTATCTTTGAAAAGATAATTGAGTTTACTTTCAAATGGAATTAAGTCTAAATCAATATCTTATATATTTTGAGATATTACTAAAATAGTAGGCATGGGTTAAAAACTTAGGATTTCGAAAAATGAATTTTTTATACCTATCTTTTAAAAAGCATAACACTTTTAAATCTTAATCATTTTACATGAACAACTAGTTTATGAAAAACTAATTGAGTTTATTTTCATATGAAATATTTCATAAATAATAACTTCATAATTTTTAATTATTTGTAAAATATAATTCAAAGGTTATAACCAAGGTCAACATATAGTATACCATACCAACTATAATGGTTTAATAAGGGGTGTTTGATCTCCAAATATCAAAGATAGAATAATTTATGATATTTATAAGATAAATACATAACTAGATAATCATGAAATGAAAAATTAGATGTTATATGATATTATGTGTGTTATAACGAACTAATCACATTAATCATTGAATGAAATTTGTTATGTAATCATACATATGAACCTAATGTGGCATTATGATTATAATGAATATAGCTTTTAGCTAATTGTGAACTTAAATTACTTAAGTTATTGTGAATTGTGAAAGACAAGAAAAAGGGGCAAATTAAATACCAAATACTCAATTCTTAATAACATACTTGTGAAGGGTATAAAATAAACTTAGGAGGAATAAGAATAAAAAGCTTATGAAGGATATAAGATTGACTTGAGAGTCAAGAGGTAGATAAATATATGTTATCTATTACTTATTTTTTTCAAATAAGATATGACCTTAAGTGTAATTATTCATAAATCTTATGTGACATATTAAAAATGAAATGGTTATATTTTAATCTTAATATCATTAACTCTTAGTTACTAATTTGTTTAATGTTATATGAATTGTCAAAAAAGGATAATTTGACATGCAAGCTATTATAAATTATTATTGTTCTTATAACTTATTTACACATTGAGCTTTGAACTCACTCTTTTGTAATTTATTTTGTAAATTTTCAAGTTAAGCTTCCACTTTCATTCCTTTAAAATGAGATTCATAGGAGTTCACTGATGGAAATATAGTAGCATATAATTTGGTACATAATATATTTTAGGCTTTATTTTGTTTAAGCTTAAGTAAAAGAGATATTTAAATTAATTCCTTATGAGTTAGTTAGATGAACTTATCTTCATTTTCGTTACACTAACTTATCTTCATTTTGGAAGGGCTATAACTAAATCTAATTTTCTTATCTTTTGTAGAACCTTCAATAATTTCCAATGTTTTCTTTCTAAGTTATCATTTTTTTATATGTGCATCCTTGAGCTAGATAACTAAGACTGGGCTAAGATTAGGCTAGTGAAAACTAAAAAGTAGATTCTATGCTAGTCATAATAGGGCTAGGGTTGTGATAAAAGTATTAGAGTATGATCTAGGTTCATAGTAGGGTAAGACTCTTTGATTATATCTATATGTTACACTGATAGGTGTTGACCAAAATTGTATTAGTGGTATGTAATGAGAAAAATATTTACTATTTTATTTTTTCCTATTTTATGTTTCTTAAGTATTACATGGGCTTAATTTTATAGAATATGCCTTATTTTATAATTTTAGATTGATTTTACAAATTTGTGAGTTTATTCGGTAAATGCTGGATTTTAATACTATTTCTATTTTTTATTCATATCTTAGGCTTTGGATCTTGGATTAATGCAAACTTTATATTTTTGGAAAGTTAAAAGAGAGAACTACAACTTTTATATTTTGGTTAAAGCCCAGTTTGAACTCCTTTAAGCCTTTACTTGGTTAAGAAACTAAAGCTTTGTTTCTATCCTAATTGAACCTATTTTTGTATTTGGGCCATATTTAGAGTTATAGTGGTCCGATTAACTTGAAACTAGCACCGAAATTCTCAAAAGACATAGGCCTACAACTTTCATATTTATGGATCTTCTATATTTCATCAATTTTATGGTCTTATTTTACTTGGAAAACTAGTCTGCAGGAATTTATTGATTTATCTAATGGATGTAATTGATTTGTAAAGCAAAAAATAGGTCTGGACTTCTAGAAATTAGGAAAGCTTTTTAATAGAAATTGCAATCTTAAAAGTGATTTAATCCTACTCCAATAAGATTTTATTGGTGTATATGTCCTAAAACAATTATATAGATTATTGTAAATTTAAATCATGTTATTTTAAAGGTAATTTTAATTATTATATTTATACATTTATTATTTGAGTAATATATTTAATTATGATAATAACTTTAGAATAATTGTATTCTTAAATGTCCCTAGTCATATATCATTATGGATTAGGTAGCTTTGATATGTTAAGAGTAGCATGTGTGATGACTTATATGAGATATTAAGTTTACATATGAGTACAAGTTAGAAAACTTGTATACTGGACCGACCTACCTTAAGAACGCTACATGGATCGTTATATGACTTTCATAAGTAATTTTGAGTAATCATTATTAATATGATCCTTTAACTTGAGATTGTCAAGGTTTCTTACATGTGAGTTTCATATTTTGGTATTACTTTATGTCACTTATGGTTGAATGCATGCAAGCGTAGTTATTAGATATGTCACATATCATGTGGAGGGATTTGTATGATTAAGATGGAATTTGTCACTCCTATATAACATGAGTGACATTTATGGGCCCTTTGATTAAGTAAAGCTGAGAAAAATGTATAGTCATACTCAGATGATTGACATGGGATGTCAATTATATTTACTTTAGTTAGCTTACTTAAGCTTACTTAAGAATTAAGAAAGTTTTGAATTGGGCTATACAGGAATGACATGGTCTATGTCTCATGCTCAATCTAGATGTCTAAGATAAAAAGTCATAAATGATGATCACATATATAGATTCAGTTAAATCACTGACTTTTTTATTACTTAAATAACAATAATATGTTACTAAATACCACTCATTATTTATAATCATTAATATGATCTATGATCATTACTAATGTAATGAGAACCTGTAAGATCACTTACTTAGAATCTAGTAGATTTGGAATTAACAGACCAAATTGTTTAAGCCTAATATATGAGAATTTCATGTTATAATTATAAGCCTATAATTATATATAGAACAAAGCTGAATTAGTCAGAGTGTTTCATACACCTATTTAAATAGGCTTGTTGGATATTATATTTCATTATTCACGTATCCCAAAATATAGAAAACTCTAACAACCCTTTTTAACCATAACTTTTAAAGAGGCATAGCTTGCATTATGAGGTAAAAGGAGGAGAGTTCCAATCAGTGATTGTGAACATTCACTAGTGATCTGCTAGCTCATGTGGATACCTTAGAGTTTTCGATCAAAAGTAAGTCGAAAAGGTGATTAACAAATGAGCTTTTGTATCATTTGAAAAGGTATCAACTGAATCTTTATTCTAATTTAACGTTTTGCATGGATCCTTTAGCTGAGATAGGTTAATTTCCACTATAACTATTTAGCTCTTGATCCTAATAGGTTTTAGGCTAATTAGGTTATATAAATAGGTAAGAGAGTTGAAGAGAATAACACAACTTGGAATTACAAATAGTATTTAGCAACTAACTCCTTTCTTCTTCTAACTTTTCTTATTTTTCATTAATGGAAGCCTAAATTCATGGTTGATTTAAAGAGTTGAGGCTCTCTTCTTAAGGATTATGAGATCATGATTTGTAATGTTAATCTTTCTTAATTAATTTTTCTCTTTCTCTATTTACTTGTATTGAAAGTCTTGATATTCCTTGTGTTGAATGTTTATTTAGTATAATTAATATTCTTCCTTATGATTTATAATTTTTTTATTATTTTGATGATGAATTATGATTAGTAAATTACGTTTTCATACATAGGGATTAGAAGATTGAGAGGTTGATTTGAAGGTTTTTAGTTCAATTTTTCAATTTAACTAAATTCTGTCATTAAATCAATTTCGATCTAATGTAAAAATTATATGTGTTGCTTAATCAATTAATCTTAATTGATCAAATCCTAAGCGATTGTCTAGTGTAGAATTCATGGATTATTGTAGGGGTTTTAGGTAATCCAATGTTAAGGAATTAATTAGAAAAAAGTTAAATCCTAATTGATCTATGATTAATCCAATTTAGGGCTCTCATATCTTTCAATCAGCCATTCAATTCCATTGAGTTTCTTCTAATTTGACTTCTACTTTGCTCTTATTTTATCTTATTTAATACATTGCTTTTACATTAATTTCATACAATAAACCCCCTAATTTTGCATTCTGTATTGCACAATTACATAAATAGCATACAACATATATTGTATTTTATTTTTGCATAGCAATCTCTTTTGTTACATTGCATTCTATTTGCATTAGTTCTTCACATTTTTACTTATATAAAAAATTCAATAATTGTGTAAGTATTGTTAGGTAAATATTTAGAAAAGGTAAAATTAAAGGATCACTAGAGGTATGATTTAGTTATGCTACTATACAATATTATCTTTCAGCATACTAATTTTAATACAATTTTAGTGCATTGCGGCATGCACATTAGTATGTTTGCATCTAGGATCATATACTATTAGTACTATTTTGATGGACCTTATTAGACCATGGTGATGGGTGGTGGAGTTCTTATGTGATAGTGTATTATGAGTTATTAGATAAATTAATTGATACACTGCCTATTGATTATCTAAATTGCTATGTAATTGCTTGAGAAAATTTATGAATAATTAGGAGATCATTAACATGCAAAGTCAAGCTCAAGTCAATTGCCTCAGAGATGAAGAATCATTTAGGGTTTTTTAAGCCTATAATAATAGGTAAAAAGTTAGTAGGGAAAATTAATTAACAAATTCTACCTTGGATTGCTCCCTTTCTAGAACATGTTTTAAACTAGTTTAATCTTGTTTTTAACTAATGATTAGGGCATGATTTGTTAAAGGACCAAAATGAACATTCAAGTGATTCAAGTGGTCATAAGGAAAGTTAAGAAATGAAAGAGAACAAGAAAATGAATGTACGCCTCTTAAAAGAGGAACAAGGGATATGTTTAAAATGGTGCAGAGTTTCTCTAATTAAACCTACCTAAGTACTCTGGTCTTGATCCAACAATTGATTAACATTAATTTCTTAAGCATATTATAAAGTTGTGTGAATTACTATAAAGCCCTACTTTTTTGTTGATTAAGTTGACAGGCTATTAACTAAATGATGTGACCTATTATTGGTTCATAAATATAGTGACTAATCAAAATCCATGTTTAGAACCTCTAAATTAGAAAGCTTTTTACAAGCTATGATGTGCAGTTGCAATGCACAAAAATTATATTAAAATTGGTTGCTAAAAATTAATATTGTACAATGGCACAACCATATCGTACCCTTAATAATTCTTTAATTTTATTTTTTCTAAATGATTTTATAATAATATTTGCACAGTTATTGAATTATTTATGCAATGAAAATATAAAAAACTAATGCAAAAAAAAATGCAATATAACAAAATAGAATACTATCATAGAAACATAATGCAATATATGTTGTATGTTGTTTATATGATTATGCAATAACAAAATACAGAATTAGAGGGGTTGTTACATGAATTAAATAATGTAATAAGCATAAAATTAAGCACAAGACAAAAGTAAAATAGAAATAACATAAAAGATAATTCAATGGAATCAAACAACACATTCAAGAAAATTGAGAACCCTAAATTGGATTAGTTATAGATCAATGAGGATTTAACTTTTTTTAATTAATTTTTCAATATTAAATTATCTGAAATCCTTACAATAATTTATAAATTCTATGTTAAACAATTGTGTAGAAGTTGATTAATTAGGATTAGTTAAATTAAGCAATCGCTATAATTCCTACGCTAGATCAAAATTGATTTATAAATAGAATTTAATTGATTTGAGAAATCAAATTAGAAATCTCTAGTTAATCCTTCAACCATATGTCCTTATCTATAAAACTATGATTTATCGACCATAATTTCATATTAAAATAGCAAAAAAATAAAAACTCACAAGGGTGAGTATTAGTTATATTAAATCAATATCCAACATATGCAATCTCAAGAATTCAACATAAGTAAATAGAGAAAAAGAAAAATTAATTAAGAAAGTTCACAAATTATGATATCATAATCCTTAAGAGGAAAGCCTCAATTCCTTGAATCAACTATGAATTTAGGCTTCCATTGATGAAAAACAAAGAGAGCCAAAAGAAGAAGAAGGTTATCTATTGAGTTTTTTTATGTGTGTTTGATTATGTTTTTTCTCTTTAGCTATCTTGCCTATTTATATAATCTAATTAGCCTAAAACCCTATTGAACTAGGATTAGATAACTCTTAGAATTATAATAATAAGGCTTTCCTAATTTTTAGAAGTCCAGACCTATTTTTTACAAATCAATTAAATCTAATAGTTGCATTAGGAAATTCTTGCAGGTTTAACTTCTAGCTCATGTTTGACTATGAAATCATTGGAATTTGGACAAGTCATGAACATCAAATTTGTAGGCTTATATCTTTTGAGAATTTGGGCACTAATTTCAGGTTAATCGGACCATTATAGCTCTAAATATGACCCAAATATAGAAATAGGTTTAGTTAGGACAAAGATAGAGCTTTAGTTTCTCAACCAAGTAAAGGCTTGAAGGAGTCTGAATTGGGCTTTGATCAAAACATAAAAGTTTTAGATCTCTCTTTTAGCTTTTCAGCAATATAGAGTTTGCATCAACCCAAGATCCAAAGCCTAAGATATGATTGAAAAATAGAAACAATATCAAAATCTAGTATTTACCAAATAAATTCATAAACTTGTAAAATTAATCCAAAATTATGAAACAAAGCCTATTCTATAAAATTAAGCATATGTAACACCTAAGAGACATAAAATATGAAAAAATAAAATAGTAAATATTTTTCTCATTAAAATTTTCCACACTTATCCTTTATTGGTCCTCGGGCAAGACAAAACTTTATTTAAAACTAAGACACAAAAGACTTTATTTTTCAAAAACTTCAAATTCATAAATCCATAAAGGCTAGGGCAAGAAACATAACACTTATGAAAAAAAATCTTAAAATTAACTAATATAACAACTTCATTCAAAAATAGTAAATCAAATTGGTAGATTCTCACAAACTTCATTCTCCAATTCTCAAATGTTTAAGGTAAAGTGTTTCATACAAGTTCATTCCATGAAATTGCTCTACCATAGGCTTGCTAATCATCTAATCTCTACTACTCAAATCACATACACAACACAAGTTAAAAGGACTTTTATTCATAGTTGTAATGTGGCTAGGGTAAGGGTGGGTAGGAAAAACAATGATATGAAAGGTTAGAAACTAAAGAAATTAATAGAATATTTGAATTAAAAATATATGGGCAAATCATAAATAATTACAACTCAATACATCAAGCGAAATTCAAATACTCATCAAGCTTTTTGTTCTCTTTCTTACTTTTTTTTTAATTCAAATTTTTCTTTATTTTCATTTTTTTCTTCTTTTTTTTTCATTTTCTTATCTTTTTTTTAACTTTGATTATTTTTTTTTATCTTTTTTTTAACCAAACCTTTGATGACAATTTTTCTCAATATATAAACTCATGCACCCCCATACTTATTCAAGAGCCCATTTCATGAAAATTCAAATACTCTACTAATCTTTAAAGTTAGATAAAGACATTTATTTTTAATTAGAAAACTATGCTCAAAGGTTATTCAACAAAGAAAAGGCAATAAAAGCTCAAAGGGGCTTAAGAAGGATAAAAACTTCAAGGTTGGCTTTATAGCTCTATTTTAATCAAAGAAAGAGAGAATGCCTTAATCATGTTTGTGCATACATGTACAAAATATAATCTCAAAAGGATTTAAAACAAGCTCTAGAGAAATAAATCATGGAAGAATATCATGGAAGAACATCATAGCAGAAAGAAAGATAATATTATAGTATAAATTTTTAACAAAAGGCTCAAAATTTTGTAAGATAAGTTATGCTACCAAATTTAATCTACCAATTTAAAATCTATCACTACATTAATTAATTTTAAGAAGAAAAATCATTCATTTAATCATGTTATAAATTTTATCTAACTTCAATTGAATCTTACTCATGAAAATACAAAATCTTCATTAATGTAAAGCAACTAAAAAGGATTTAAAGTGACTTAAAAAAAATTAAAAACACATTTTTTTGAATTTTTTGTTTTTATTTTTTTAAAAGCATAAAATTAAAGAGCATAAGAAAGAAGACACAAAAGTATAAATTAAATCCTAAAGTCTCTGCCCATACTTAAATTTTACATTATCCTCAATGAAAAGTATATCAACATTATCAAGAATAACATTATCAATGATAAAGGACATGGAAAATCTAAATGGCTTGGGGTGCCTCTCAAGAAGTGCCTTTCTTTAATGTCTTTGACTAGACATCATGCTTAAGCTCATCAAGAATAAACTAGTATCCCTAACTCCTTTGCTTTTACCACTTGATCTTGAAAGCCTTCATAGAATGGTTTAAGCCTATACCCATTGACCTTGAATACTTTATTATTTTCCACACTCTTGAGCTCAACTGCACTATAAGGAAAAATGTTAGTGATAATAAAAAGTTCATTATAATGGGAATGGAGTTTACCCGACATCAATTAAGTCTTGAATTAAACAACCAAACTTTTTAGCTAATCTCAAATTCTTTTTCTAAGAATGGATTTATCTTGGAATGCCTTTATTTTCTCTTTGTAAATCCTAGAATTCTTATAGGTTTCAAGTCTAAGCTCCTCTAATTCTTATAATTGTAATTTCCTTTCCTCTCAACATGCCTTTAATTCCATGTTGCACTTTTTTATGGTAAAAAATGCTTTATGCTCTAACTCTATCAGAAGATGACATGCTTTCCTAAAAATAATCTAGTATGGAGATATTCTAATAGAAGTTTCATATGTAGTCCTCTAGGCCTAAAGTACATCATCGAATCTAAGGCTTCAATCCTTTCGATTGGACTTCATGGTTTTTTCCAAGATTAACTTCATTTCTTTATTTGAAATTTCTGCTTGTCCATTTGTTGAGGGATGATATGGTATGGAAACTCTATGACAAACCTCATATTTCTTCAACAAAGCCTCAATTTCTCTATTGCAAAAGTGAGTCCCTTGATCACTAATTAAAGCACGTAAAATGTCAAAGCTACTACAGATATGAAACCTAACAAAATCTACAATAACTTTGGAACCATCAGTTTTAGTGGCTTTAGCTTCCACTCACTTAGAAGCATAATCAATAGCAAGAACAATGTAAATAAAGCCAAAAGATGAAGGAAAAGGACCTATAAAATCAATGTCCCATAAATTAAAATTTTCATAAAAAAGTATAAGAGATTGAGGCATCTCATGTCTACAAGTTAAATTCCCTATCTTTTGACATGATTCATAATTTTTACAAAACATGTAAGCATCATGGAATAAAGTAGGCCAATAAAAATCACAATCTAACACTTTTCTTACCATTCTCTTAGGTCCAAAGTAACCTCTACAAGCATGATCATGGTAAAATGTAAGCATGGAATGAAACTTAGAATTATGTATATATCTCTTAATTATTTGATCAGCATAAGATCTCCACAAATAAGGATTATCCTACATATAATACTTAGCCTCACTCTTGAACTTATTAATTTGAGTTTTCTTATCATATGTAGGCAACTCATTAGTAACCAAATAATTTACTAAATCAGCATATCAAGGATTTTTACTTAACAGCTGAAAAGTTACTCATCCGGAAATGTGTCATGAATGGGAAGAGTGTTTGCATTTATTACAATTCTGCTTAAATGATCGGCCACTAATTTTTCAACTTCACTCCTATCTTTAATCTCAATGTCAAACTCTTGCAAAAGTAACATCCATTTAATCAAGCAGGGTTTTACCTTTAATTTCTTCAAAAGGAACTTCAAAGCTGCATGATCAAAAAATACAATCACCTTAGAACTAAGCAAATATGATCTAAACTTATCTAAAGCAAAAATAATAGCTCAAAGCTCTTTTTCTACTATAGTGTAATTTACTTGGGCAACATCTAAAGTCCTTGAAGAATAATAGATTGCATGAGGTTATTTTCCCATTCTTTGTGCAAGAATAGCACCTATTACATAGTTGGAAGCATCACATATCAACTTAAAAGGCAAATCCTATAATGGCAGTTAGATAATAGGAATAGTAGTGAGAACTTGCTTTAACTTATCAAAAGCTTCTTTGCAATGTTCATCAAAGTTGAAATTTGCTTCTTTTTGTAGTACTTTGGATAATAGGAGGGTAATCTTGCTAAAATTTCTAATGAATCTCTTATAGAAACCTACATGACTAAGAAAAGAACACACTTCCCACACACAAGTAGGGTAAGGTAAGCTAGAAATCATATCAATCTTAACAAGATTTACTTCAATGCCTTTTTTACTTATTATATGTCCTAAAACTATGCCATGCTTTACCATAAAATCATACTTTTCAAAATTCAACATAAAGTTTGTCTCAATGCATTTATCTAACACTTTAGAAAGATTATTTAAGCATGTATCAAAAGAGAAATTATAAATAGAAAAGTCATCCATAAAAACTTTAATGCAATTTTTTAAAAATTCAGAAAAAATGCTTACCATACATCTTTAGATTGTACCAGGTGCATTACATAAGCCAAAAGGTATCCTTCTATAAGCAAAAGTGTCAAAAGGACATGTGAATATTGTCTTCTCTTAATTTTCTGATGCAATATGGAATTAGGAATAACTAGTGTAGCCATCTAGGAAACAATAATGTGATTTTCTAGCTAATTTCTCAAGCATTTGATTAATGGAAGGTAGTGAAAAATGGTTTTTTCTGGTTACTTGATTCAACTTTCTATAATCAATGCACACTTTCTAACTATTTTGTAATCTAGTGGGCAACAAGTCATTATTTTAGTTTTTTACTACTGTCAAGCCACTTTTCTTTGGAATAACTTGGATTGGGCTCACCTATTTGCTGTCTGAAATTAGATATATAATTTCAGCCTCCAAAAGCTTAGTACTTTCTTTCTTTACCACTTCCACAATCATGAGGTTGAGTCTTATCTATGGCTGTCTCACTAGTTTAGCTCCTTCTTCTAGTAGAATTCTATGCATATAGGTTAAATAGTTAATTCCAAGGAAGTCTACAAGTGTTCACTCTATTGTTTATTTGTGAGCTTTTAAAATCTACAATAATATTTCTTCTGGGTCAGGTTGCAACTTCTTTGCTATAATAACTAGTAGCTTCTTATTCTCCCCTAAAAATACATATTTCAAATGGTCTAGGAGAGGTTTGAGCTTTAATATTGGTAGGTGGATGATAGAGGGTAGTAATTTTATGATAGAGGTCATTCCAGTAAGGTGAAATCCTTCTTGGATTGAGAATTTTGGATTTTTTGCATTTTTTACATCAATACTAGTTTCTTCACTTAAGAATGTAGAAATCTCTCTACATATAGCATATTAGTTATCATTATCATAATAAATACCTTCATGATCATTAAGGTATTCCATAAACTTAGAATTATGAGAAAAATCAGTAAGCTCATTAAGCACCTCTATTTCGAATATGGAATGATCTTCAGTAAGGAATCTCATAGCTTTAAAGATGTTAAAAGACACTACTGTATCTCTAAATTTCATAGAAAGAGTGCTTGTATCAATATCAATTTATCTTTGCCATTTTGAGGAAAGGTCTTCCTAAAATCAAATGTGCAAGGTTGTTAGTAGATTCATCCTCCATTGGTAGAATGTAAAAATCCACTAGGAATATTAGTTTCTTCACTTAAACCAGCACATCCTCAACAACTCTAGCATGTTGTGCAATGCTTCTATTAGTTAGTTGGATGATGACTCCTGTCTGTTTTAAGGGACCCAGCAATAGAGAAGAGAATATAAACATTAGTATCATGTTTATGGAGGCTCCCAGGTCAATTAAAGCATGCTCAAATCTATTGTTATCAATTACACAAGGTATATCAAATGTCCTTAGATCTTTACACTTCTAAGGTAGGCTTAGTTGAAGAATAGCTGAGATATTCTAGCTTAAACTCACTCTTTCATTACCATAAAAATTTCTTTTTCATGTACACAACTCTTTAAGGAATTTTGCATACTTGGGGATTTGTTTGATGGCTTCCAATAGTAGGATGTTAACTTCCACCTTCCTAAATATTTCCAGGATATCTTTGTCTCTATTAATTTCTTTTCTTTTCTTGGACTGAGTTATTCTATTAGGGAAAGGAAGTGGCCTTGTGAAATTTTTTAGTTTTTCCACTACTTCTAGTTTCTCCAAATTTTAGTTAGGTTGAAAGGAGGTTTTTATAGAATCTTAAGCAACTACTGGTCATTTAGCCTTATATTGTTAGTTTACTGATTCTGGATTATTGGAAGCATGAACTTCCTTGCCATTTCTTAGCATGATGGCAAAGACATTACTTCTAGGATTGGAAATTGTTTGAGAGGGTAATTTATCAAAACCTTATGATTTAAGCTCGCTTAAGGTGGAGGCAAGCTGTCCAACTTATGTTTGTAAGTCCTGCATTGTAGCATTTGCCGTTTGTTGGAACCGTAAACTATTGGTAGCCATTTGCTTCACCAAAACCTCAAAGGATGGCTAAAAGGATGAGGATGCTACTACTTAATGGTTCTGGAAGTTTTGTTGCCACTAAATTAACTTAGAAAACTACTAGAATAGAGCTCTATTTTGATATGGTGCTAGTTTGGTTTGCTATATTGGTGCATTGCCATATTTGAATTTGGGATGGTCTCTCTAACCAAAATTATAAAAAAATGAGTAGGGATCATATTTAAGTTATTACTGCTAGTACTGATTTTACTATTGCTGCTGGTATAATGGCTTCTTAGGGAACACTGTTGTAACATATGCTTGGTATTGGCCATCATCTTCTTATAAGGTTTGATATGAATTAGTAGGATGGCTTGAGTAGTAACAAATACTATAAAGTCTAGTAAGTGGAGAGGTTTGTAATTATTGCTGTTGTTGTCCCATAGCCAATTGTCTTACCAAGGAAGTTAATTCATCAATTCTATACTCTATTCTTTACTGATTTACATAGGATACAAGGCTTATCTCGTCACACGTCTGTTAGTAGGTAGCATTCTGGTGCCAAACTGTTGTGCATTAGTTGCCATATTTACAATCAAATGCTTTACTACTATAGGAGTCTTGTCCACTAATGCAACACCACTTTACAACATTTATCATGATCCTATCCATAGGAAGAAGGCCTTCATAAAAATATTGAATTAGCAGCTACTCACTTATTTGGTGATATGGATAGCTAGCACATAATTTCTTGAATCTCTCCTAATACTTATAAAGTGTCTTGCCATTCAATTGCTTGATGCCACATATCTTCTTCTTAATGGTAGTTACTTTGGATTTAAGGAAATTTTTTCCAATAATCGCTGCTTCATGTCTGTCTAGTATGTAATAAAGCTAGGATGCAAGTAATACAACCAATCCTTGATTGCATTAACTAAGGAGAAGGGGAATGCTCTCAGCTTGATTTGATCTTCTGATATACCTTGAGGTTTTATTATTGAATTCATCACGTGAAACTATTTCAAGTGTTTATGTGAATCTTCACTTGCAAAACCATGAAACCTTGGAAGCAAGTGTATTAGACCAGAATTTATTCAAAATTAGCATCTAAATCAAGATATTGAATGCTTAATGGTTGGTATGTGACATTAGGGGTACCTAATTCCTTTAAAGTCTTATTATTATTTGCCATATTTTCTGATTTATCTAAGGGTGTAGGGAAGCTGGAACTGCTTATGTTCTTATTCCTATGAGAGGAATGAAATGTCCTATCTATTTCAAAATTAAAATTAAGTAATTCAACATGATTTCTTCTTGTCATGCACTGCACTATATAACACTACATAGAATAGAAAGGAAAAGCACTATAAAAGGATAGAAACACTCAAATACAAAAGTACTATGAATAATTGACCTAAATACATCTAATTAAACTATTTAAACATTTTTAAAAATTATAGAATCACTACAAAAAGTTTTCTACAACTATGCAAAATTAAAAAATGTAATAAAAATATTAAAAAATTAAAAAAAGTCAAAACAATGAAATTTAGCCAAAAAACTAGGGCACTCACAAGCCTATTACTGGTGACTTTTGATGAGAAAAATGAGATCTAACTTCTATAAAAATTTCAACTCAATCAAAGTTATGATGAAAAAGTTATGCCCAAAACAAGGTATAAGTGTAAATTATGTAAAACCAGATTTCTTAGGCCAAAAACCTCTGTTTCAATGCTTAATAATATTTATTATGATGAAATATGATGAATTAAGGTGCAGGTATGAAAAGAAAACATGAAGTGTAATGAAATCCAAGAAAATGTAGAAAATAAAAGTTACCATAAAATACAAGAAACATAATTGGTAGATGCAATTACCTACTGGAATGTTACAAGAATTGTGTATTATACTGCCAAAAATATGTCAGAAAAGATAAATTCAAGAGGATCCCCCAAAATAGTGCCAAAATTTTGATGTGCATATTGCAATGTACAAAAATTATATTAAAACTAATTGTTGAAAGATAATGTTGTATAGTAGCACAACCACGTCATACCCCTAGTGATATTTTAATTTTATCTTTTCTAAATAATTTTCTAACAATATATGCATAATTATTAAATTATTTATGCAATGAAAACGTGAAAAACAAATGTAAATAGAATGCAATGTAACAAAATAGAATATTGTCATAGAAACATAGTGCAATATATGATATATGCTATTTATGTGATTGTGCAATAATAGAATGTAGAATTAGGGGGTTAGTTACATAAATTAAACAATGTAATAAGTACAAATTTAAGCACAAGATAAAAGTAAAATAGAAATAAAATAGAAATAAAATAAAAAAATGCGATGGAATCAAATAGTCGATTCAAGGAAATTGAGAGCCCTAAATTAGATTAATGAGGATTTAACTTTTTCTAATTAATTTTTCAACTTTGAATTGCCCGGAATCCTTGCAATAATTTATGAATTCTATGCTAGACAATTATCTAGGATTTGATCAATTATGAGTTGAATTAAGTAATTACTATAATCCTTATGCTAGATTGAAATTGATTTATAAATAGAATTTAGCTAGTTTGAGAAATTAAATTAGAAATCTCTAATTAATCCCTCAACCTTATGTCCCTATGTATAAAACTATGATTTATCACCATAATTTCATATCAAAATAGTAAAGAAATAAAAATCAGAAGGGTGAATATTAATTATATCAAATTAAGATCCAACACATGTAGTCTCAAGAATTCAGCATAAGTAAATAGAGAAAGAGAAAAATTAATTAAGAAGGGTCAACATTACAAATTATGATCTCATAATCCTCAAGAGGAGAACCTTAACTCTTTGAATAAACTACGAATTTAGGCTTCCATTGATAAAAAATAAAGAGAGAGAAAAAAAAGAAGAAGGCTATTTGCTGAGTTTTCTATATGTATTTGAATGTGTTTTTTCTCTTCATGTCTCCTGTCTATTTATATAGCCTAATTAGCCTAAAACCCTATTGGACTAGAATTAGATGACTTTTAGGATTACGATAATAAAGCTTTTCTGATTTCTATAAGCCTAGACCTATTTTTTACAAATTAATTAAACCCAACAATTGCATCAGGGAATTCCCATAAGTCTAATTTCCAGCTTGTGTTTGACTACGAAATTAATGGAATTTGGATAAGTCATGAATATCAAATTGTAGGCCTGTGTCTTTTGAGAATTTAGGCACTAGTTTCAGGTTAATCAGACTACTATAGCTCCAAATATGACCTAAATACAGAAATGAGTTTAGTTAGGATAAAGACAGAGCTTTAGCTTCTTAACCAAGTAAAGGCTTGAAGGAGTCCGAACTGAGCTTTTACCAAAACATAAAAGTTGTAAATTTCTCTTTTATTTTCCAACAATATAAATTTTATATCAATCTAAGGTCCAAAGCCTAAGATATGACTAGAAATTAAAAATAGTGTCAAAATTCAGTATTTACTAAATAAATTCACAAACTTGTAAAATTAATTCAAAATTATAAAATAAGGCCTATTTTATAAAATTAAGCACATGTAACAGCTAAGAGACATAAAATAGAAAAAAAATAATATAGTAAATATTTTTCTCATCAAGCTATTCATCGATTGCTTCTTACCATTAGGTGTTCACCAAGGAAAAGTTTAAGAATTTGATATCCTAAAATAAAGGGCTTATTTATTATAGAGTATAATGCCTAATTTGTTTAATTGTCTCAATTTGGTTTTTATGAAAAAGGCTACAATTTAGAGGTTCATGCATAGTATCAAATATTTCTACTTTAAGAGAATTCATATTAATTATGATGCACTTATTAAGAAGTGGTAGACCAAACATTGGCATTTAAGATAAGAGTTAATAAGAAAAAAAAAAGACAAGCTTAAAAAGGAGCAAGAAGAGAAGTTAGTCTAAAGGATTGAGTTAAGGATATTTTTTAAAAAGGATGCCTCTTCAAGCTATTTTTGAACATGGTGGAACTGGTTTTACTAAAAGGCCACCATCTTTTTATGGCCTATATGGTGGTCTTTCTTTAAGAAACAATTTTATGAGGTAAAGAACTCATTCTAACCCTTTAAGTGAACAAAATTGGTTTCAAGGTAAGGTGGTAGAAAACTCTAGTGCCTTTAATGTCAATTTCACCATGACAATCTTATTAACTTTTTAAGGGACAATGCTTCAAATATAGAATAATTAGGTGCACAAGGCAAATGATTGCCTTAGGAATGTTACAAATAAGGCATGAGTTATTCTATACCTCAATGGAATAATCCAAATCCTTAATCAACTTTGCATTTGAGAAAGTCCTTAATTAACTTTGCATTTGAGAAACCCTTTGGCACCTTTAAGTGTTGGGATCAAGAGCCAAACAGATGTAGTGGAATTAACCCATCCCAACCAAGGATCCATGTGAAACATTAGATCAAGATAGGGATTAGATTATATTTTTTCAAATGCTTCAAAGGTCAGATCGCTAATCACCTTTTTTAACTTGCTTCTAGTCAAAAATTCTGAGGTGTCCACACGAACTTATGAGTCACTAATGAACATCTCATGTGCACTGATTGGAATACACCTCCTTTTCTTTCATAGTGTTAGCTACGCACTTTAAGGGTTCAAAGGTGTTGCTAGGTTTTTTTCTATGTTTTTGGGATACGTGAATAAATAAAATTATTACATAACAAGCCTATTTAAATATATGCATAGAAAATCCTAACTAATTGGACTTTGTTTAATGTATAATTATAAGCTTATTATTAGGCCCTTATCATTATAACATGGAATTCCTATATATTAGGCCCAAACAATTTAGTCCATTAATTTCAAATCTATTATATTTTAAGTGTATGACCTTACAGGCCTTTATTACATTGGTAATAATCATAAGTCACATTAATGATCATAAATAATGAGTAGTGTCTAGCAACACATCATTGTTACTTAAGTAATAAAAAAATTGATAATTTAACTAAACCTTTACGTGTGATTATCATCTATATTATTTTGTCCTAGATATCTAGATTGAACACAAGACATGGACCATGTCATTCCCTTATAGCCCAATTCAAAGGTTTCTTGATTCCTAAGTAAGCTGAGTGAAGCAAATGTAATTGACATCCCATGTCAATTCATTTGAGCATAGCCATGCATTTTCTTAGCTTTACTTAATCAAGAGACTCACAAATGTTACTCCTGTTATATAGGAAGGACAAATTTCATCTTAATTACATAAATTCCTTTGCATAATATGTGACATATCTAATAACTACCTACATTCACTCAACCATGAGTGACATAGAGTAGTATTAAAATATGAAACTCATATGTAAGGAACCTTGATGATATCAAGTCAAAGAACTATATTAATAATGATTACTAAGAATCACTTATGACACTCATATAATGATCCATATAGTATTTTTAAGGTGGGTCGATCTAGTATGTAAATTCTTTAACTTGTATTTATGTGTATACTTAATATCTCATATAAGTCACTACACATGCTAGTCTTAACATATCAAAGCAACCCAATTTATAATGATATATAATTAGGAATATTTAAGAATATAATTATTATAAGATTATTACTATAATTAAATATATTATGCAAATAATATATGTGTAAATATGAATAATTAGAATTACCTTTAAAATAACTATGATTCAAATTTACTAATCATCTATATGATTTATTTTAGGGCATATACACTAACATCAATAGGTGCCAATGTTTTAGACTAAAGAAAAGAAGAGAATGAGAATCAAACTTGAGTATATGTACTTATCTGCCAAGAGACCCACATCTCTAATATTATTGTTTGATCCTAGTGCTACCTACTCCTTTATATTAAAGAAATTTGTTATTGCCTTAAGTAAACCCACCAAAGTGATAGATACCTTTTTAATTGTAATGACTCATACAGGAGAAATCTCTCATAGCTATCCATAAATTAAAGGCTTATCCTATAAAGATTCATGATCATATAATGCTAATAGACCTAATTTTGCTTGATATAAATGACTACGATGTAATATTAGGGATGGATTAGGTTGTCTGAATATCGCACATATACAAATTGTTTTGATAAATCTATTACGTTCTCCATTGAAAGGCTTTACACCTATTAAATCCTAAGGAGATAGTTAATGAACATTGTTAGTGTTATCTCAAATGTTAAAGCTTAAAGGCTTATTCGAAAGGAAGGCACAACATGTTTAGCACTAGTATAAGATTTGAATCAACCCGTCCCAAATATTAGTAATGTTCTAATAGTAAAGGAGTTTTCTTGATATGCTCTTGAAAGAATTACCTAGATTACCACTAAATCATAATATCAAATTTCATATTGATTTGTTGCTTAGCACTGAACCTATTTTAATTCCCTTATATAGAATGACCTTGGTATAATTAAAAGAATAGTTGCAAGATCTAATGGATAAAGGTTTTATTCATTCAAGTTTTTCACAGTAAGGAGCTTCGGTCTACTTTATGAAGAAAAATGATGGATTTATGTGATTATTATTGATTATCGTTAGCTTAATAAGGTCACCATAAAAAATGAATATCTTTTTCCTTGTATCAATGATCTTTTTGACTAACTTTAAGGATTGAAGTACTTTTCCAAGATTAATTTGCATACAAGTTATCACCAGTTAAAAATCATGAAATAGATATTCCTAAAATTGCTTTTAGAACTTGATATGATTATTTCTAATTCCTAGTAATATCTTTTAGATTGACTAATGCCCCACTACTTCATGGATTTGATAAATTGCATATTCAAGCCATATTTATATAAATTTATCATTATCTATATAAATGATATTTATGTGTACTCAAAAAGTAAAGAAGAGCATGTTTGACATCTTTGAATAATCTTGTAAACATTGTGAAAGCATCAACTATATGCAAAGTTTTTCAAATATGAGTTCTAGACTACTAGTATTACTTTCCTAAGGCATATAGTGTCACCAAAAGAGTTTAGATGGATCTCTAAAAAGTTAGAAAAGTAGAGGACTAGCTAAGACCATCATTAATTATAAAATTCACAATTTTCTTTGGTTAATAGATTATTATTGGAGATTCATTAAATATTTCTCCCTAAATCCTTACATTGTTAACTAAATTGATGCAAAAAGGAGTTAAATTTGAGTGGACAGATGTATGTGAAAATAACTTTTAAAAATTAAAGTCATGTTTAATGTTAACACCAGTATTAGTACTTTCCTTAAGCATTGGAGGATATGTGGCATACTATTATGCATTAAAGATTAGACTTAGATGTATTCTTATGTAATATGGTAAAGTGATAACTTATTCTTCTTGACAATTAAAGAAATATGAACAGAATCTTCTTATGATTATGGTGATTTTCACTTTGAGATTTGAAGACATTACTTTTATAAAGAGAACACTGACATCTTCATGGATTATAGAAGTTTAAAATATATTTTTAAGCAAAAAGATCTTAATTTAAAATAAAGGAGATAGATGGAACTAGTTAAAGACTATGATTATTCTATTTTGTATCATCTTGATAAGACAAATATGGTAGCAAATGCACTTAGTAGAAAATCTACAAATAAATAGTAGAGGTGCTAATTGATGATTTGGGTGTAATGTTACCTTATATGGGCATTTAATCTGTTCTTATAGAAAGGATCAAGGATGCACAAAATAGATATTCGAACTATGCAACTTCAGTGAAAGAGGTAACTAAAAAACCAAAATTTAAGTTGTTTATTGATGAAAAAGGAGTAGTACACCACTAAATAAGGAATTTAGTTTCAACAAGCAAGTGAAATGAATTAATGTACCTAAGCTCATAGTTCATTCTACACCATGCACTTAAGAGCCATGAAAATGTACTTGTGACTTAAAGAAGGTCTTTTAGTGAACAAGGATGAAAAAATATGTTAGACTATGTAGTAAAATGTCTCACTTATTAGCAAGTGAAAGTAAAACATCAAGGCCTAGCTGGAATGCACTAGCCATTCTAATACCAAAATTAAAATGAGAAGAGTATTGTAATAGACTTCCTAATTGAGTTACCTCGAATGCAAAAGGGATACAATTCCATTTAAGTTATCATTAACTAGATTGAATAAAGTCAAGATATGATTTCCATTTGGATTATTATTAATAGATTGACAAAGTCAACACATTTTCTTCTTATTAAAATTACCTTATTGCAACTTAATATATTAAGGTGCATCTTGATAAGATTGTGCCATTACATGGAGTCTCAGTTACTATCATGTTAGATTGCATTACATGGTTCGCATCTCACTTTTGATAAGTCATTCTAGCAAGTTTTTGGAACTCAATTAGAATTTAGCACCACTTTCTATCCATAAATTGATAGACAATCCAAAAGGACCATTCAAATATTAGAAGGTATGCTTAGGGCTTGTATATTGAAATTCAAAGGAATTTAGGAAAAGTATCAACCACCTATAAGGTTTGTTTACGACAATAGCTATCCATTCAGCATTTAGATGGCATTATATGAAATGCTTTACAATAGAAAATGTTAATTACTAGTCGGATGGTTTGCACTTGTGAAAGCAAAACTCTTAGGATTGAATTTAGTAAGTGATAGCTTTAGAAAAAGTTAAAATTATATGTGAAGACACCTTGAGATAAAAAAAAGTCATATGCAAATATAAGAAAGAGAGAATCAGAGTTTCAACTATGAAATATAATTTTTTCTAAAAGTTTTTCTAATGAAAGGTGTGATAAGATTTGGGAAGAAGGGCAAATTAGCATCATGTTTCATTAAGACTTTCCTAATTCTCAAGCATGTTCGAAGAGGTAACCTATTAATTAGAGGTGTTGAATAGCTTACGAACCATCCATCTTGTATTATGTGAACCTATGCTTAGAAAATACCTATCAAATTATTCTTATGTGATTCGAGATGGACTATTACAAGTTGACCCTAAATTTTCTACAAGAAGCAGTTAGTAGAAATCCTAGATTGCCAAGTTTGAAAATTGAGATCCAAGGAGGTTCCTTCCATGAAGGTTTGCTTGGAAATGTCATGGAGTAGAGAAGACCTTGTGGGAATTAAAGTTCAAAATGCAATAGTAATATCCTTATATATTTGGTGAGTAATGAGTATGATATAGGTAAATTTTCATATTAGCCTTAAGATATCATGTGCATCAAGAATTTGATGATAATCCTTTTAAAGGGGGAATTATTGTTACACCCTTTTAATTATAGTAAATTAGAAACCATTTTATGGGAAGGAATAATTAAGGTAATTAGCAAATTTGGTTGAATTAGAAATTTTATATGTAAAATGTGGAATGAAATAAAGTTAATAAAATTGAGAATATAGGAATATAAATTTGGTAAAATTTTAATAGGAAAAATTTATGAAAATCATAAAGAATAAAGCTATGAATTAATATAACTGAATGTGTGAGTATAGAAGATGTTTAGGAGCATTTTTTCAACAATGCCCTTATGGCTTTAGTCTATAATTTTTAGCCTCTAAATGCCTAATCTTTCTCACTTCTTTTCATTTTTCAATTCCTTCTAATTCCTTGTACACTTACTTCCACCATTTCATCAATCAAGTAAAGAGAACCTTAATTCTTCTTAATTTCTTCATCCAATCAAGATAAGAATGTTACTTTCATTAAGATATTTCCTATTTCTTCTTGCTTGATAAATAAATTTGAGGTTATTTAGCTTTGTTAGGAATTTTAAATCTTAACTCTAAAATTCATGAATTTTGATATGAGTAAGGTTGAAAGATCTTTAAATTAACTTTCTAATTCCTTTTTCTATACAAGATGAATGGATAATTTAGTTAAAATTTATTAATTTATAAAGAAATAATAATGATGAAATTTTAAGATTTTCATGATTTTGCTTATAATGTGTTTGGTTCAATATTATATAGGTGATAAAAATGATACATAAGTGCATGAATTATCAGCATCAAGGCTTGGTGTGTAATAAATGTGTTTAGAAGGCATTTATGGTTAGGGTGAATAGTGAAAATTTTTGTGAAAAAAAGTGATTTTCATATGTGAATTGAAAAGTGCAATTGATTCTTATAGTCCAAAGGCAAGTATCAGTTATAAGAATCAAGTGTATAATTAATTCTCCTTATATAGACATAAGTTTAGTGTAGGTGAATTATAGGGGCTGTAAAATGGTTCACTGACTTGTGAATTGGCTCGTGAACTTGTGACCCAGTTTTTATAGATATGGACTTTTAAAATTAAACTTATTTTTTAATATAGGTAATATGGACCAGTCCGTATCTAAAGAGTCCATAGGCTTTTAGTTAAAACGTGTGGAATGACTTGTACCCGTCACGGGTTTTAATGGGTTTAGACCTATAAATTAAACTCATTTTTTAATGTGAGTAATACGAACTGACTCATCATGGACTCGACCTATCGTATACCGGTTTATATTTGCATAGACTAACCTGTCTGATAGTTATATGAATTGATTATGTAATTAATTCATCATCCTTTGAATTTGTACTAAATTTAAAAAAAGCATAACTATTTCATTTTACACCTATTTTGAGTGAATTACTTATCTTTGGAAAGATAATTAAGTCTACTTTCAAATGAAATTAATTCTAAAAAACAATATCTTGCACACATTTTGAGACATTATTAAAATAGCTAGCATAGGTCAAAAGCTCAGGATTTCAAAAAATAGATTTTTAATGTTTATTTTCTAAAAGGTATAAAACTTTCAAATCTTGATTATTTTTAGTGAATGACTATTCTATGGAAATATATTTGAATTTACTTTCATATGAAATAAGTTTCATAAATAATAAATTCATAATTTTTGAATTACTTATAATACATCATTGAAAAATCACAACATAATGTACTATATCCAACTTATATTATATTTTCATGATTTATGATAGTCCAACATGGGTTATTTGGTTTTCAAATACATAATTGGGTAATGACAAAATGAGAAATTAGATGTTATATTATATAATGTGTGCTATAACAAATTTATTGGATTAATCATGGAATGGAATGTGTTATGTAATCATGCATATGGACCCAATGTGGTATGATGATTATAAATAATATGGCTTATAGCCAATTATAAGTTTGAATTATTTAAATTACTATGAATTGTGAAGAACGAAAAAGAAAAAAAAAAGGCAAGTTGAATACCCTATGCTTAATTCCTAGTAATATGCTTGTGGATGATATGAGACAAACTCGGGAGGAACAATGATAAAAAGCTTGTGAAAAATATAAGATTGGCTTGATAGTGAAAAGGTGCATAAATATATTTTATCTATTGTTTATTGTTTCAAATAAGATGTGCCCTTAAGTGTAATTATTCATAAATGATCTTATGTGACACATTAGAAATGAAATGGTTATATAATCTAAATGTTGTTGACTCTTAGTTACTAATGTGTTTAAATATTATATGAATTGTCAAAGGAAAATAGTTTAATGTATAAGTTATTATTAATTGTTATTGTTATTTTTTTTATAGGTATTCACTCACTAAACCATAGAACCACTTTGCATTTTATTTTGCAAATTTTCGAATTGAGCTTCCACTTCTATCTCTTTAGAGCTGCACTCTATGGAAGTTTACTAATGATAGTATAATAGCATATGATCTTGTACTTAATATATTTGGGTCTTATTCTATTATATGCTTGGATAGATAAGATATTTAAATTGATTCTTTATGAGTTAATTGGATTAACTTATTCTTATATTACAAGAATTATAAGCAAATTTAATTTTTTTATGTAAAACCCTCAATGATTCTCAATGAATGCTTCCTTTCTAAATTCTCATCTTCTTTTATATATGCATCTTGCTTATTAATTACGAATGTCTTAGATAATTAGAATTAGGTTAGTGGAAATTGGAAGGTAGGTTACTCAATCGAATTAGGGTTATGACAAAAACTAATTAATAATTATCACAAATTTGAATCAGAATGCGAATGTTGTAAAATTGAATTACAAACCGAAAACTCACCCAAGCGGTCATTTTTTAGCTTCATTCCTTCCACAAGTTGTGGATAAAGTGCAAAACTTTTTTGCGGCAATCTTTATTGCAACTTATTTGTGACCAAATAGAAGTTAGAGGTGTGATTATTATCAATTTTTATGTGAAGAAACTTATACTTTAATTAGCTAATTTGATCAGCACAAAAAACAATTCTAGAAAGATTTCAAGCGAGCAAGTTGCACTGTGGGTCCTAGTCTTCTAGAAATTTCCTTGTACTTGTTAGGTAGAGGAACAGACAGAACAGAGGAAAAATGGCTCGGAACCTCCCACGTCTAGGCGGCGCCGCGATTCCGTGTCTAATGATGTTGTCCTTGCTTTTAATTCTGGAAGAGAAGAGGAAGCAGAGAACTACAAATCTACGATTGCGGATAGCATCAAATTATTGGGATCGTGCAAAAATGCGACTATGTCGTTTTGTAAGTAATATTATGAAAAACTATGATTGCAAAAGATAATACAACAATAATATTTCGTGCACAATTTAAAATCAAGCAAGTACAAAGCAGATTTTTTCTTTTTCTTTTTTGTTCTCTTCTAGAACATATATACAACTAGATGTGCAAACCACTTCTCTTTTTGTCTTCACCCAATAAATTTCGGGATGCATAATGCTTATCACTTTTAGTCATCAAATAGTCCACAGAACTACAAATGCATCCAAGCATCACAAATAATTGTCAGCTTATCTATGCTCTTATATCATCATCTGAATTGTTTGAGGGCCCATAAAAACCACTGTCACTAGCATAAGAACGACCATTAGTCATATACAAGGAGAAGCAATTGAAGATAGCTAATTCATTTGCTTCTAGTAGCCATGGTTTCCCAGTCCAACCATCCTCACTTCGTCTTGTTCCCTTTCATGGCTCAGGGCCATCTTATCCCTATGACTGACGTCGCACTTTTGTTGGCCCATCAGGGTGTGATTGTTACAGTGCTCACTACAATGCGAAATGTGTCTCGTATTGAATCAGTTCTTTCGCGTGCTGTTACTTCTTGCCTCCAAATCCGGCTGGTGCAGCTCCAGTTTCAGTGTAAAGGAGGACTGCCTGAGGGGATTGAGTATTATGACATGCTGCTATCTTCAATGGATATGTTCTGCTGCTTCTTTAATTCAATTAGCTTGCTGCAAAAGGGCAGAAACGTTTTTCTGAAGAACTGAGGCCCTGACCAAGTTGCATAATCTCTGACATGTGTATACCTTCGACAGCAGAAATTGCTGAGAAATATCAGATTCCAAGGATTTCTTTTCACGGATTTTCTTGCTTCAGCCTCCATTGCTTGCTCAAGATACGAACTTCAAAGGCTGTTGAGAGCATAACATCAGATCCAGAATACTTCCATGTGCCTGGCATACCCAATCAAGTTCGGGTCATAAAAGCTCCGCTACCGGCAAGAGAGGAGGGAAATTTTTAAGATTTTGTTAAGCAGATGAATAATGCTGAGATGAAATCATGCGGCGTAATGATAAATACTTTCGAAGAGTTGGAACAAGCATATGTTAAGGACCCCAAGAAGGAGAGAAAGGATAAGGCTTTGTGTCTCGGACCATTTTCGCTACGTAACAAAGATGACTTGGATAAGACTCAAAGAGGCAACAAGGCCTCCATAAATGAACACCGATGCTTGAATTGGCTCGATTTGCAGCAACCGAAATCTGTACTCTATGCTTGTATGGAAAGCTTATGCAACCAGACTACTTCACAGCTAATAGAACTTGCCTTGGGCTTGGAAGAATCAAACAAACCATTCGTTTGGGCTATAAGGGAATGAAGTAAGTTGGAAGAATTGGAAAAATGGGTTAAGGAAGATGGATTTGAGGAAATGATCAAGGGGAGAGGACCTCTAATCCAAGGTTGGGCTCCCCAAGTACTAATATTATCACACCTGGCCATTGGAGGATTATTGACACACTGCAGTTGGAATTCGACATTTGAAGGGATAAGTTCTGGCCTGCCATTGGTTACGTGGCCTTTATTTGCTGATCAGTTTCTGAATAAGAAGCTTGTTCAGTTGTTGAGGATTGGTGTGAGCGTTGGAACTGAGCTTCCAATTCAGATTGGAGAGCAAGAGAAGATTGGTGTGCTCGTAAAGAAGGAAGATATCAGGAAGGCAATATGTAAACTGATGGATGACGGAGAAGAAAGTGAAGAAAGAAGAAAAAGGACAAGTGAACTTGGAGCCATGGCGGAGAGGGCTGTTGAAGAAGGAGGATCTTCTCATCGTAATATAAACTCTTTCATCCAAGACATCATGCAGAATGCAAATGAAGAGAATAAAGGTTCATCATATGTTTACCACTTTTTGACCAGTTCATTCTTGATTCTGAATTTGCCCTCTATACAGTTCACCCTTTAATATAGTTGTTGCATATGTTATATAAACAGCAGGAAACTAGTTGAGAATCTGGAATTTTCTGGTTTTGTAAACCATGTTGAAGAAAACAGAAATTACTTTGTAATTTGTTTGCGGGTAATTGCAAACAAGAAAATGAAATGAATTGAGAAGATTTTTATTTAAATTTTCACTCGAATTTTCTCATATCATCTCTAAGCATTCTTGTTAGCACTGCACATGTTTTAGTTTCTGCTTCAAAAGCTGCTTCACTCTCTAGCTGTGATTTTTTAATCTTTTCAACCTGTAATGACAAAGTCCGTGGTCAAAACCATTTATATTGTTAGCTTATTTCGATGCACATGGGTTTGGAAAAATTCATACAATAAGATTTACAATTAACTTTTTTTCATTAATTAAAAGTAAAAATATATGTTATGACTTAGTGTATATAAATATTTCTCTACATATGCAGAAAGATAATAAATTTTTTAGTAATATTATATATACCAAAAAAGATTTGAAATTGAATACTAAATATAAATTAAAAGTTATCATTAAATATGTAATGATAGTATAAATTTATAAATATAAAAAAATTAAAACTCAATTTCAAATCATATTTTTGATATTATAACTTTTTTTTTTTTAGTTTTTACTCCGAAAAGATAACCTGAGTGAGAAAAAAAAATCATATATAGATGATTATATTGGCTCAGGTTACATGGCAGACAGATGGTTGAAGAAGTTAGATTTTAATATTTAACAACATCCCCATAAACAACTGTGACGGATTGTTTCATGGGTGTTCCATCTCCTGCAAGATAAGGACATATATAAATATATATATGTATTGGTGTTGAGTGTTTTGAACTTTTGAGGGTTGCATTATCTTTGATGTTTTTCTTTTTTGTAAATCTCAAATGAATCGATCAAATAAAAAAAATAAAAATTGTAATACAATAAAGCCAATTTAGCTAACGGTAAAAATTCCATCTCATAAGAGCTTAAATCTTCGTAAATTTTTCATTTGAGCATATCCCCGTTGTAACAAATAAAAGAGTTACAAAGTACATACCTGGAGCTGAGATGATATCCATTATCCATTGTTGGCAAAATTTTCGGATAGTGATGAGTGATGCAGTGAGAATGGGATAAATAAATATCAAAGAAGTAGGAAAATTAATAAGGCAAAAATATTTAATGTAATTCAATTTTTAATCTATTTCATGAGTGAAAATAATAAATAAAGTTTACTGAGAGGGATTAAAAAGAGAAATTATAAAATATTTAATTACTCTCAAATTCACATGGAAAATAATTCATAGTCATTCTTAAATTAGTAGTATATATTATCACAAACTATTTATTTACTATTTACTCAATACAAGTAATCTCGCCAAAATAGATTAAGAGTTAATTGTAGAATATAAAGTAATTTTTTATGTGAGATTATAAATATAAACTCTCTTATCTTAATCTTTTTGACAAATTGTTTAAATTTAAATAGAAAATAATCATAAATTGATAATATGTCCTAATTTGAATAAGAAAATAATTCATAATCACAAATTAATAACATATCCCAATTTAGAATAAGAAAATAGTCACAAATTGATAATTATTTTAGTTAAATCTTGATGATCTCCACATTAATGCAAATTCCACTATAAAAAAAGCTTTCAAACTCTCTCTCTCTATATATATATAATATTTATTTCATCTTCTTTCAAAAGAGTTTTTTTTTTTTTTCAATAGAATCACAAAAAAAAAATACAAAAAGAATTATCCAACAAAAACTAGTATTTACAAGCTCCAAAATAAATCTAAGTCAAAACTTTTTTAATTAATCTGAATGTAGTAGTAGAGACAACCATGACTATTTGAACAAATAAGACCAAAACCTATTAGAACCGGAATTTAATACTACTTATTAGAAAAAGTTTCAATGCTGCGATGATAATGCAAAATCGTGTTGCATAAATTAAGATTAAAGAAGCAATGAAATAGCAAGAAAATTAGAAGACACATTAACGTGGTTTAACTTTTGGCCTACTTTAGGAGTAAAGATGATAAATAAAATATATTAAAATAAATTAAAAAGAGAGATTACAAAGTTTTTTACCACTCTCAAACCACACCTAAAATTTTTCATAATTTTCTTAACGGTACATATTTTTATAAATGTTTTATATGCTCTTTACTAAATATAACATTACAGCAAAAAAAATCTTTAGCGACGACAATTATTGTTGGTAAAGAGTTCTCAGTCGTCAGTAAATGCAAAAGTCGTTGCTAAAAATATTATCGAAATAGTTTCATAGTTGAAACAACCAACAGCGACGACAATTTGTTGTCATTGAAAGTATGGCTTTCAGCGATAACTACGTTGTCATAGAAAATAATTTCAAAATTCAAAAAATTTAGAATTTGAATTTCAGTGGCGATATTATCGTTGCTAAAAGTCGATATTGTTGTCACTATAGACTATTTAGCGATGACAATTGTCATCGCTGTAAATACAATCTTTAGCGATGATAATTATCATCGCTGTAGGTCTGTTTTCAATGATGACATTGTTGTTGCTGTAAATTGTACCTTTAACGATGACAATGTTATCATTAAAAATGTAACGTATAGCAACGATAATGTCATTGCTAATGCTTTTTTTTATTTTTTTTAAATTTTAAATTGAAATTACCATTATAATTAAGTGTATTTCAAATAATATATTATATTTAATAACATAATTTAAAATATTTTTTGTTTGAATTCATTTGGATCATATTTATATTTTGTTAATTTAATTCAATTGAAATTATACAACTATAATACATCAATAATACTAATAATAATGTCTAACAATTTGATCCAACATAAAAAGAATGAATACTCATAAAATAAATGTAAATACAATATTTATATGAATAAATTAAATATACATAATCTATGTAAATGTCTACATGTAAGAAATAAAAATATACATATACATAAGATACTACAGAGAAGGGAAGTGAAAATATGCCGACGCATCCTCCTCCTCATCATCATCATTATCATTGTCATCATCCTAGCAACAAGGATGATGAAATGATGATGATGGCTGAGAAGGACTAGGTGGCTAAGCAGCAGGTGCCCTTACAAATCTACTCAGCCTAAGCGGTGTAGCAGTAGCAGTAAATGGCGACGATAGTAAGACAATACCCTGTTGTTTAAGAATAGAACTCATCTGGGTAAGGTAAGCCTGAATTTGCTGCTCCATCTGCTCACGCATTTGCTCCTAATGTGTAATCTATTGCTACTGATGATACATTTGCTGTTGTTGCTCCTAAATCAACCGCTGCCTATGCTGATATTGCTTTCGAGTATGTTGTAGCTCCTCCTGTAACTCAGCAACTTGAGACACGAACTGCGAGCTTGCTATAGCACTAGAAGTCCCCACCGACTGATAGGACTAACCAGCCAGCACGCACCCAACAACCCTCCTATGCCCTTAACGAGTGCCAAGCACCTCGTCGATGATGACAACCTTATCAATCTATACAGAAGTCACAGGCAAATTAGTGGATGATATACTAGATTGTACGTGGTGAATCATAAGCTCAGCCATCCTCGCCTTAAATTACCACAACTCTACGTTAGGCTAATAATTGTTATCACATATATTCATAGAATTATATTTAAAATATAAATTTTAACTAACTCACATATTGCCCTTGAGGGATCAGATGCACCCACTCCCCTAACTTATAGATGTGCTGGTCCCTAAAATTCTTAGGAACTGATTACAGCTTACTAGTATCTCTATTCCTTTATTCATTTTTTGTAAAAGGAAAAAATAATAAAAATAAATAAATGATGGAAATAAATAAATAATGAACAAAAAGCTATTTGGCAAAATGTGCATTAAAATAAATAATATAAAAAGTTAAATTACCTTATTAAATCGATGTGCAATAATAGACTTCGAACCATGTTGATCATTCACGACCTTTTGCGCTCTATTATTTGCATTCCTGCTAGATAACTCTTGCAAATTAAAAAAAATAGTATTCAATTTTTTTTGTTTACAATAAAGATATATGAAAAAAAAGTAATCCTATTGAATGTTATACTTATCTTATAGGCATCACTGTAAAAAAAATCCACGCACCTCTGCCATGTCTTAGGCATAACAGATTGGGGTGCACAGCATCTAGCACGTTCCAGATTATAATCCTGGTCCCGATCACCCCCATGCTCCAAGAAGTGCTTGTTCAACTTATACTTCCAATCTCTATACAGGTCTGCAGCAAACCGCATCAAATCAGCAATGGCTCTATCTTGATCACCCTCGAAGATGCCTTGAAACTCGAAATGGGATTGCAATAAAAGACATTTAACAAATTTGTGATTTTTATATTTAGGAATCTTAATCTTAGAAGGATTAATTCAGCAAATAGAGGAGATGGATACTTACGCAAACCTCCTACACAACTCTATCTTGAATCTCCTGAGATACAGTCCGTCATGACTTATAACAAGGTGAGACATGGGCTCGGATCATGCTGCCCATGTCACAAGGGAGATGGCTAGCATTCTCCCCAACCGCATGCCATGTACCAGTCGTATCAAACTATACAGGCACCGGTCTCCCCCACCCCAGCCTATCTTCTCATATAGCCTGAGGGACCTATTCAGACCCCTCTTACTTGTAGTTGTCACTTCAATAGATAAAGAAAAATATTAATACCATTAACAAGATATTTAATCAATCTTAAGTATGTACAACTAAGAACAAATACCTGAGGCCTCGCACTGTGATGGAATGTAGGTGGGATGTTGCGGTCGCCTCCAGCATCACCTCTATGGTGTTGTGTCTCGACATCTGCCATAATTGAAATAATATACATTAAACAAGTTATTAATGGAGAATCCATAGTAAAAAAATCAAATTATAAGGTATAACTTTTGTGAACCATATATATTATTTAAACCATTATGCTTACATAATTACGAGTTGTAGTTCGAATATCTTATTTTATCCCTAGTTTGAATCAGTGTCAGTGAACCTAATGGACTCATTGTCATCGGTTTCTCCTTCATTATCCGATTGTGAAGGTCCCTCCTCTGTATAATCATCAATCATTTCATCAAAGAAACTATCGTCATCATCCATGAAGGTATCTTCTCCATATTTGCTAGATCCAACATTCCTAGAAGGTGGAATGACTGAAGGTTCATTTCGTTGATTACTTAGATCTACTAGGTAGAAATCTCCAAGATCAACTATCAGGTTGAAATTAGATGAGTTACTATCCTACAGAAATAACAAGTCTTATGCATTGTTTCCATCACTGGGTGGATCCCATATGTCGTGATGCACCAAATTATGGATGACCCTCCAATTTGATCCATTAAGGAGATCTTTAATGTAAAATACTTATTTTACTTGGGTAGCAAGTATATAAAGATCATCTTTGTACCATTGTCCATTAATGGAGATGTTTGTGATATTCTTGTCAATGTAAAATTTCTTCTTTGTAGGATTAGTATTATACCATTTGCATTTAAATAAAGTCACATTGCAATTATTTAGATAAGTTAACTTAATGATTTCCTCCAGTATACCATAGAACATGTTACCATCAGTACCCGGAACAAAAATGCCACTGTTTTGCATTTTATACTTCTCATCTCGAGTTTCGACTATAAAGCGAACTCTATTCACAATACACGCAGAGTATATCATGCTAGTGAAATTGGGACCAGAGGTTAAAGAAAGTAACTTTTCAGTGGCCTATGGAGAACCATTCCTATATAAATGGTATATTTACAAAAGCACAATTTTTTCTAGAATTAAATTGAAAGATTTGTAGGAGTAATTGTTAATATTTAGGATATCGGTTAAATGCATTTGGGAAGAAAAGACCTTTACTTTTGAGTAAAACCATGAGGGGAATTTGGTTCTTTGTAAATTGTCAATGTTTTCAGCACCACTTCATTCGAGTTCGGTGCTCATTATAGAACATAAGAATTTTAATCTATTATAATTATTTAGGAGAAAAACACAAATGATCATAGATACTTACTGGAGATACTTTTCAATCTTAGTACAATTATTCAAGATGTACCACATTGCAACATCTCGATCCCTCCTATCAAAGTGAGAAATAATCTTCTTCCCTATTGGCCGATACTAGGATCAGAATACTGACAATATCCTTTTTGTTTGACTAGGTGGAGCATCTTGATTTCTATCAGGCTAGTTGAATCTAGTTTCCACTCCTTCCAAGTACATAGAGAATAATGTTAATGCCTCGTCAACAATATAACCTTCTGTAATTGAACCCTCCGGTTGAGCATGATTTCGGACATAATCCTTTAACTTTTTTATATATCTCTTGTATGGGTACATCCATCGAAAATGAACAGGTTCGCCTGCCAATGCTTCATTTGACAAATGCATCACCAAGTGAACCATTATGTTAAAGAATACTGGAGGGTATATCCTCTCAAGCTTGCATAAAATAATGATAATGTCTTATTTGGCTTGTAAAATATTCTTCCTATTGAAAGTTCTGGCACATATTTGATTGAAGAAGTTGTATAACTCAACAAGTAGGTATGATAATTCCTTTGGCAAAAAAGCTCGAACTCCTGGCCCTAACAATCTCTGCATAATAACATGATAATCATGTGATTTCAACCATTTCAATTTCATGTCACGATTAGTAACATTCTTCCAGAGACTCCTAACAAACCCATCTGGAAATTTCATATTTTTTATATATTAACAAAATCATTTTCGTTCTTCCTGATTAAATGTGTATACAGCATGGGGCTTGAATAGTTGACCCCTTTGCTCATATAGATGTAAGTTAGGCCTTATCTTCATGTCTGCTAGATCTCGTCTTGCATTGTTTATATCTTTTATTTTGTATTCAATATCTAATAATGTACTCATAACACTATCACATACATTCTTCTTAACATGCATCACATCAATGTTATGTCTTAAAATCATTATTGGCCAATACGGTAGATAAAAAAAGATACTTATCTTGCTCCAATTAAGTTCATTGGCAGCCCTTTTTCGCTTTACACCACCAAATTGAGCATGTTTTCCAAGAAGCCTCTGTGCCACATTTCCTAATTAATCCATGATAATGTTATTGGTAAGTGGACAAGGAGGGGCTTTCCTCTTTGACTTCCTATTAAATTCTTTCTTGCTCCTCCATATGTGACTTCTTGATAGCCAACAACGATGACCAACATAAGTTATTTTTCCTTTGAGACAGATTGATGGAGTATCCAGGTTGCATGTAGGACATGCTTTATATCCTTATTCACTTCACCCAAAAAGACTACTTCGAGCAGGAAAATCATTCACAGTCCATAGCAAAGCTGCTCGCATGTTGAACATCGTATTTATGTTCATATCTCGAGTTTCTACTCCCCTCTCCTAAAGATGTCTCAACTCTTCTACAACCGGTTGTAAGAATACATTAATATCCTTGCTTGGTGCTTGCAATCCTGGGATTAATAGGGTCAACATGAAAAAAGACTAATTCATGCATATCCATGGTGGTAAGTTATAAGTGGTCATCATCACTGGCCATATGCTGTACGATAGGCTCCTGTCACCAAAAGGATTAAATCTATCGGCACTTAAACCTAACCTAACATTGCATGGGTCAGTGGAGAAATGTGGATACCTCTTATCAAACTCCTGCCAAGCTTTTCCATTAATGGGATGTCGCATCACCCCCTCATCTTTTAACTTACTAGTGTGATGCCATATCATATTCTTTGAAGTGTGTCTTGACTCATACAATCGCTTTAACCGAGGAGTTAATGAAAAATAACGAACCACCTTTTGAGGCACCTTCCTACCTTTCGTATTTTTATTTACCCATCGACTCTCTCTACTAATTGGACAATTATCCTCTGAGGCATGTTCTTTCTAGAAAAGTACGCAGTCATGTTTACATACATAAATTGATTCATACCCCAATCCTAACTTGTTGAGCCATTTCTAACACTGTAATATGATTCGTGTAATTTATTATCATTCGGAAGTGTCTCTTTTAACAACTTCAAAAGAGTATCAAATGACTTATTTGTCCACTTATGCAGAACCTTCAAGTGCATGAGTTTCACTAAAAAGTTCAAGGCCGAAAATGATGTACATCTTGGGTACAACTCTACTTTTACTTACTTGAATAGATTATCACAACTACTATAGTTTGTTCCAATGTCTCCGCTAGGTGCATTCTCACTCCTTTCCACATTATTGCGAACTACTTCTTCAGGTACATGAGGGTCAATTTATATTTCTTGATACTGAGTAGATAAAATAAAATTAATATCACATATTAATTCAACTGAGCATGGCCATGCATTTCTAAGTCTCACTCAATCAAGGGGCCCAAGAATATTTCTCTTTTATACAAGAGTAACAAAATCCCATTTACATCACTCACTTCCCTCTGCATGATTATGACACACCCAATCAATGCCCTACTTGTCACCTGATTAAAGGTGACATAGGACAATATTAAAGTGAGTAATTCCTCATGTAGGGAACCGTAGTGATTTCAGGTCAAAGGTTTATGCGTAGTTGTGATCAATATGAGAATATCTTATGACACGTTTATCCATGCAATATTCTCATAGTGGGTCAGTCCAGTACATTGTTCACTAGCAATGTACTCATGTATTGACTTGATATCACATATCCATGATTCGTAATCATCAGTCACTATACATGCTAGTCTCGATGTATTATTACTATCCTTTTCATAATAATACTTGACTAGGGGCATTTTAGGAATAGCAAAGCTATTCCAAGGATAATTATTATATTAAGTTATAAATTGCGCATAATAATAATAAAAACAAAATATAATAATTAAATTGCCTAAAATAAAATATAATACATTGTGTATAACTCTAATCATCTTATATGATTGGTTCTAAGACACACACCAACAAGATTCACCATATCATTCCAACTTTGAAGGGTAGGGTCCTATCCCATTCGAGATACTTCTGTAGTTATGTTTTTGCCCAATTTATCTATGTTCATCATTTATTTTGTACAGAAATTTTAGCAGCATCTCCCCATGATTCTCCAAGTGTATAAACTATACGATTGTATAGTTTATACCCGAAGAACAGTTAGGATGCTAAGATATTCCCATAATTTCAAATAACTGCCAGATAAATTGCTAATAACAACTACAGAACATATCTCAAACTGTCTAATTTCTTAAGACAATTCAAGGGTTGGTTGATGTATAAAGAACAACCAACTAGTTGATGTATAGAGACCAACTAACCCTTGAACGGGTCTAAGCATATAATGTAAATGCAAATGCAGTTCTATTTAAAATTATTGTAAAAATAGATTTACAATAATTAAAATTAAAGATACGACATTTTATGAAAATCCTTATTTAACCATCAATATTCTTATTTAAGTGTCTTATGATTAAAAATTAATAATTTTTTTATATATCTATAACAGTTGTTATGTTTTACAATAAATTTATAGTAATTTAGATATGTAACCTACTCTGTTATATGTATAAGGTGTACAATTCAACATCTCTAAAGAGACGTGCATTTTATGAGTGCTTGTAAATTATCATATGAGGAAAATTTTTTGATTTCTATTATTATAAGGTTATTTTAATAATTTTGCTAGGAAGTCTTTTCATCTCCAGTACTATATATAACAATTATATAAGTGTAATATGTCACAAGTTATTGTAACTAAATAATAATATTTATTATTACAATATTGAAAGAAAGTAAGTTTTTACTCACAAAATAGAAAATCATTATTTTTCAATATTTCTTTTAATCTAATAGTAAACAAATTAAATAATTTTTATCATTTTAATATTTTATAATTCTATTCTTTCATTTAAATTTAAGCAAATTCTAAGAAGCTTTAAAATAAATAACACCGAATTAATATCCAAGAGATTATAGTATTAGTAGATTTGGCTTAAATTTTTTTTATATTGTATAGTTATTGTTAATTTCATAAGTTATTCATTAATGTAATGTTATTCTAATTTTAGCAATTAAGTACATAACATATAATTTCTCAAAATAGTATTGAGAGATATTTCATAATTTTAAAAAATTATATTCCTTAATTTGAAAATTAATATTTAATCCAAGAAAAAAAATCATATTACATAGCAGTTGAAATTATTAATTGTAAAAATAATTCACTAACTCACAAATTTGACATTGAAATTAACAAAATATAATCTTCTTCAAATAATATAAAAATATAATTTATTTTGAATGTGTGTAAGGTCTTGCTTTAAAAAATAATTTTAATAAATAAATCTTGAAAATTAGTCAATTATAAATTTTACTATTTTTAAAAATAAAAGTAATTTTAATTTATCCATAAATGGGATGATTTTCATGTGACCTCAAGTTTAATTGAATTTTTCTTTCTTTGTAGTGTAGATAGTATAATTTGGATTGTTAGATTCAATTTTCATGTGGTCTAAAGTACCATTGAATTTTTCTTATTATGTGGCGTAAATAGTATAATTTGGATTGGTAATTTTCAATCTCAATTTCATTTTTAATTTTAATAAAGAAAAATATTATATTATTATAATGTCTGATTTGAAGCTATCTTTATGTATTTATTCTAATTTTCTATGTTATATTATTTCAACAAAATTAATAATTTTAAAATTTCTTAAATTACAACCTAAATTTTAAATTTTATAGATAAAACATCATAACAATTCTATCTTACATTAGTCTAATAATTTAATCTGCATGTATATCATATAATATAAAGTTATAATTTAAGGAATACATAATAATAACAAAATTTATATTTACAAATTTTATGCTAAGATAAATTTATTTAAACAAATTTAATATTTACAACATGCAAAATAAAACAATACAAAATTTCATATTAAATTGAATATATTATCAATTCTGTTAATTCATTGCAAACTATTAATTTCACAAATAATATTGTACAATAAAAATATTATAAATTTTAATTAACATACCTCAACAGCAAAAATCTACTGATTAAATATACTCTGAATACTCCTCATGAACAATGATGAATACTAATAATAGCTAACAAATTAAAATATCAAATATAAAAAATTATTATAGATCAATATATATAAAAAATAAATACACAAATTAGAGAAAAAATTATAAGAGAAACTTATCTCAGGTCCAGCTTTTCTTTCACACGAATGAGAGGTGAGGAGGCGCGGATCAATATATAGGAATACTTTTTAGTGATGATAAGAAAACTCAATCGTCAGTGAAGAGTCGTTGCTAAAAGGTAAGACTTTCAATGATGACACTGTCGTCGTTAAAGGTTTGCCTCAAAAGTTGCAGTAGACCTTTAGCAACAACAATTTGTCATCGTTGTAGGTGAACCCTTCACCGATGACAATTGTCATTGCTAAAGGTTTGCTCCAATTTTCGTGGCAGACCTTCAGTGACAACAATGTCATTGGTGAAGGTCTTGCCTTATAGTGATGACATCTGTCATCGCTAAAGGTCTGTTGCAATTTTTCAAGGCAGACCTTCAGCGACGATAATTGTCATCAGTGAAGGATTTACCTTTTAGCGATGACTTTGTCGTCGTTGAAGATTGGAAATTCCTGCTAAATTTTTTCTAGCGCTTTAGCAATGACAAATGTTGTCTCTAATGCTTTTGTTTTCCTGTTGAATTTTTTTTTTACACTTCACCGATGACGTTGTCATCGGAAAAACCTTTAACGTCGATCAAAAATTTGTCATCGCTAAAAATGTCATCATTGTTGCTTCTTTTTCTTGTAGTATAAGTAATCTCACTAAAATATAGTAAGAATTAACTGTGAGATCCAAAGTAACTCCCATAAAGAATTATAAATATAAACTCTCATCTTAATACAACACATTTATAACATTCAATTGTAATAAATTTGAAAAACAAAAAATCTATTATGTGCTACTAATATAATGGTGTATTAATATTTCATTAAATCTAATTGTTGATTTATCAGTGGATTATGAAAGATAGTCAATCTATTGTGCGATTAAATTTGATGGTATATTGGTACACTATTATATCAATAGTGTACTATAAACTCTCACTTTGGAAAAAAATTAAACTTAGAACAATTGCATGACTGCAACCAACAGAAGGAGGACGCTCCATAGTAAAGAAAAGCTACCTTCTTTCCTGCATGGTTTTATTCAGCTAGCTATCTTCATTGTCCTACTGACCTTTCTTATACGGCTTGCAGTTTAGTGGGCGATTTCAAATACAAGATGAGATGTGGATAGGAATTCCACAATTAGGCCCAACATAAAATACAAGCCCTACCATTATAAGTCACCTTAAGGGGTTGTTTGGTTTACGGAATCTTATATTTTTAGGAAAGTATACATTTTCAAAAATGTGTTTTCTAGGTACGTGATTCCTGGGAAGTTTTTTATATTTAGTTGAATACAAATATTTCTGGAAATATTTTTTCATATTCCTAAACATATTATATTTCCATATTTAGTTCTACTTATATTCCTAAGAATCTTATTATCTTTTTCAAAAATACCCTTATCAATTTTTTGTTATAAATTGAAATAAATTATAGATTTATTTAAAAATACATGAATAAAGACTTTTGAAGACTTGATAAATTAATAATTTAAATTATATTTGATTAAAATATAATAAATAATTTAATATATAAAATATTAAAATTTTTAAGAATTTGAATTTTCATATAATTAATTATATAAAATAAATAAGTAATTTCTCCATTATTGACAAAACATTTTGTCTTCTTTGCAAAGAAAATAAGAAAGAAGAGACATAATCTCCTTTAAATTTAAATTGAAAAGAAAATAAAAATTTTAAAATTTTAAATAATTAAAATATAATAATCATATATTTTATCTTTAAATGTTCTTTTTTCATCCATTTTCTTCATGCAAATAAGAAAAAAATTAAGTGTTCATTTATTTTATTAATAAATATTTTTTATAAAAAATATTATTTATATATATTTATAAAGGGATGATATATTATTTATATTAATAATTAAAAATATTATTTATATATATATAAATGAAGGTATAGAAGAATAAAGGTAAAACTATCTTTTTTCTTTACTATCAATATTCCTATGAGATAGGAATGTGGGATACCCACCTCCTCCCATTGGAAAAATTTGATGGAAAAATTGGCCTTCAAAATATTCCTAGGAATGTTACATTCCCGAGTAAATTTTTTGAAAAATTGAACCAAATATGGGAATGTAACATTCTCATGAAATATTCCCAACAATACGAAAAACATTCCTTGAATCGAACATCCCCTAAAGCTCAAATTTCTTCTAAGCCCGAATTATGAAAAGTCATTGGTTTACCCAGCACAGAATATGAATATTTTATTAATATTTTAGAAATGTAATAATATATGAACATTCAATCTTGCCTTTGAAATTTTCTCTGTTTATTTTTAGTAATGTGTGAATATAGATTTGCCGCTTCTGCTATGGATTATTATCCAAAATATGTCTATGATAGCACCGTTACAAAATATTCTAAAACCATGTAGAGATAGAATCAATTTATGTTAAAAAATGTGCGTAAGTCTAAATAGTTTATCACTATAAAATAAACTAGAGTCAGTTTAATATGTTGGATCAATTTTTCTCAAAATTTCAATGACTGTTATATTAACTATCATTATGATCAAGTAGCTTGAGTCTTAAATGGAAGTTCCAACCGATATGACAAGAATAAAGGTTGAAGGAGAAATTATTTGCCCTTTCTAGTGTGGAAGAACACGTAATACAGTAAGTTGGACTTTGGTGGACCGAAAAGTTTGTGTTCACATTGCAATTTCCTGTGAGGCATCCCAAGTCAAGAAGCTCGATTGTAGTATTTCACAACATCCCCGTAAAGAAGAACTACATAAGACAATTTCATGGGTGCTCAAACTCTTAAGACATGTAGTTTAATAGTTTTTAACTTGTTTTTAAAATCTCAAATGAATCAATCAATTAAATAAAAAATATAAATTTTAATACAATAAAAATAACCTAGTAGTAAAAATTTTCGATTCATAAGACCTTATATTCTCTGTAAAATTACCATATATCATATCTCCATTATTATAAATAGAAGAGTTACATGTGCATACCTGAAGTTGGAAGAAAGGAGATGTTGTCCATTGAAGGGAAAAAATTTCATACGGTGATGATAATAATGCATTGGGAATGAGATAAATAAAGATTAAAGAAACAAGAGAATCAATAAAATATAGATATTTAATGTGATTCACCTTTTAACTTATTTCATAGAAAATAATAAATAAAATTCATTTGGAGGAATTAAAGGCAGAGATTACAAAACCTTTGGTCATTTTCAAAATTACATCCAAAATAACTTACACTCATTTTTAAATCAATGGTACATGTTCATAAATGGTCTATATACTCTTCACTTAATATAAGTAATTTTACCAAAGAGAATAAAGTTAACTTTGAGATCTAATATAATTCTCATAAGGAATTACAAATACAAACTTTCTCATCTTAATTTCTTTAACAAAATGTTCATATCATATATAATATATTTATATACCTTAAAAATCTTATTTGACAAAAAAGAATTCTAATTCAAAATAAGAAATAAACACAAATTAATAATATTAATTTAAATAAGAGAATAATCCAAAACAAGAAAATAATCACAAATGGATAATTATTAGAATTTAAATCAAATCTTAATAATCTCTACTTTAATGTAAATTCCATCATCAAAATGACTCAAGTTCTAAATCTTGAATCATTTTCTCTAAAAATTACAAATGTTTTCAAAATTTCACCTCTAACAGAAAACTGTTACTATAAATGTACATTAAATTTGCTTCATTTTTTCTTAAAAGGACGTTCTTTCGATAAAATGATCCCCAAAAAAAATACAAAAGGAGTTATCCAACAAAATTTGCGATTAGTAAATTTCAAAATATAAGCCAAAACTTCCATAATCAATTTAAATGAAATAGAATCAACTAAGGCCAAAGACTCGAACCCGGAAGAAGTGGACTCTAATACCACTATTGTAAGGAGAGTCTCAATCATGTGATAATAGTGAAAAAAATGTGTTATCATAAATTAAGATTAAAGAAACTGTGAAATAGTAAGAAAATTAGGAGACAAAAAATTTGACATGATTCCACATCCAACTTACTTCATAACTGAAAATAATAAACAAAACTTATTAAAAAAAGTCAAAAAAAATTACAAATTATTTAATTACTCTCAAACTCACACCTAAAATGCCTCACAATATTCCTTCAATTGGTAGTACATATTCTTATAAATGGTTTAAATGGTGTATATATATATTTACTAAATATAAATAATTTCACTACAATAAAGTAAGAATAAATTGTGAGATTTGAAGTAACCTCAATAAGAAATTATAAATATGGACTCTCTCTTTTTGATCTCTTCAATAAATTGATCATCCCTAAATACAACATAAGTTTTTAAAATTATTAAATAAAAAATCCTAATTTAAAATAAAAAATAATCATATATCAACGATTATTAAAATTTGAATTAAATCCCATCATTCATGGCAAGACTGCAATTGAGAGAAGGAGAATGCTCTAGAGAGATAGAGAAAAGCAATCCAACTAGTGGTCTATTTAGTGAGCCATCTTCTAGTTTTTTTTTGAAGTTTATTTTGCATCTTAAAAAATAAAGTAAAATATCATATTGATATAACTAACAATAACAATAGAACCTTATCTCATTAAGTGAGGTCAGTTACATAGATCAGCAAAGATGTCATTATGCTCTATTAGTAACCAGATATTCAATAATATTATTTATCGAAAAGATATCTTTTTATAACATCTCTCAATGTCCTTTTTGGCATCCCTCTACTCCTTTTCACAAAACTAAAGACCATGTAGTCAAATTTTCACACTGACCTTCTTTGCACATGACCTAATTACCTTAATCTGATTTTCTATCATCTTCTTCTCAATAAGTGCCATACTAATATGCTCTCATATATATTTATTTCAGTATCTTATCCTTTCTTTTATGACTACACATTCATCTTAACATTTTCATTTCTAGTACTTTTATTTTTCGCTCTTGTTATCCTTTCAAAGTTCCAATATTCATTACCATAAAGCATAACTATTATTATTGGCAGGATCATTGTTGATCCTACCGAGTGTCTCTGGGTGGACAATGTCTAGAGAGAAACATGATGGATCAAATATCTTTTTTTCTTTTTCCTTTTTATTTCTTTATCCTCCTCCTCCCTCTTTTTTTGGGGCCGAATTAAGTAGTGTCAGCCTGTAACCTAAGTGGGGCCATTTCTTTTCCTCTGGTTGTGTTAGGCCTTTGACAACCAACGTAAAACTTTGTCAATATCTCTTTTATGGATCAGCCAAGAAAATATCATATTGATAAAATTATAAAAATAAAAATAGTTCCAAATTTAAAGATTATTTCTTAATTATTATTATTTATTTAATTCTGAGTATTCGATTTTTCTTATCAATGTGATATTTTAGCTTACCTTTTAAAAGTGGGTCGTAGGATACACACTGGCCTTTCTTGTATGGGTTGCAATTTAGCAGGCGAGTTGCAAACACCAAATGAGATGTGGATAGGGATTCTGCTATTAGGTCCAATAGAAAATACAAGCCCTGCCAATGTAAGTCAGGACTAAATTTCTTCTCAGCCTGAATTATAAAAAGGCATTAGTTTACCCAGTACAAAATATGATTATTATATTCTGTTATCCTTGCTGTCACTAATACTAATTCTAATGTTTCTGTTCATGCCATCAATCTTGTTGAGGAATGAAAAGAATTAATCCAGCAGCTGGAACAGCCACTAATGAAGCATGCTTATAAGGAAGCAAATATGGTGGTAGATTTTGTTGCAAAAGAGGCTATTAATACGAGAAATAGGTTTAATACTATGTTGTATTCTTCTAAAAGAGTTCCCATACTCCTAGATTATGATGCTAGAGGAACTTGTGTATCCAGAACTATGTAGTTCTTTTTACTGTTTATATATTTCCATTTCTTACCGAAAATAAGAATATGATTATTATATTAATATTTTGAAGTTTTCTGTATTTATTATCTTGGGATATGAGTTAAAAGGAGAGTTGCCGCTTTTGCTATAGATTATTATGCAAAATACGTCTAACGAGAGTAAAATTACAAAATATTCTAACACCATGTAGAAATAGAATTAAAAAAAAGTGGATAATTTTAGAAAGTCATTTATTTCACAAAAAAAAATAATTTTTTACAAGAAATTGAACTTTTTAAGATACAATTTATGTGAATTTTTTGAGAAATATTCAAAATTATTTATTTGATATATAAGAAGTAAGTCTTCCTAAGAAGTGACTTTTTATATCTTATTTAGTTTAACTTTGAATATCTTAAGAAAAGTTAATAAAATAATTATTATATCTCAATATTAATATAATATAAATTAATAAATTTTAGTTGTCATTAATTAAATTAAATGAGAATTATTTTTTAATTATATTCATAAATAGATAAGGAAGTAGAACTTACTTTAAAGTGAGATTGGTAAGCAACTTCTCATATTTGTGAAAAATATGACTTTCTAGAAAGTTCTATTTTTCCTAATTTATAAAATAATAACCAATCAAATAACATATTTTTTTCTACATACTAAGAAATAAAACTTCTCATATTATTAAAAAAAAAAATCAAACAACCTCTTAATAGTTTATCACTATATTAAAATATAATTAAATCAGATTAATATATTAGATCATTTTTTTCTCAAAATTCCAATGATTGTGGTATATTAACTATAATCAATCATCATGATCAAGGAGCTTAACTCTTAGCCTTAGTTTGCTTCATTAAAAATAGAAAGTATTTTTTATGAAAAAATTATTTATATATATATTAATATTAATAAAATTAATATATTACTTATATTTATAATTAAAAAATAATATCAAAAGTTATATTAATAAGGGAAAGTAAATTCCTCTTAAAAAGAGAGAAATTCATTTACTTAAAATTATTTATATTTGATATTAAATAAATATATATTTAATATTAAATAAATAAAACACTCTTTCTTATCTTATTATTTTATAAAAAATATTTTTATCAAATTTTTATTTATTTCAATGAAAAATATTTTCCATAGGAATATAGTCATAAAAATATAAAGTTGATAAAAAATTTTGAAAATTAATTTATATATTTAATATTAAATATAAACAATTTTATGGAACATGACTTCTTCTTTTTTATAAAAAAGTTATTTTCCTCCTCCATCATAACTTTGAAGTTATTTGGTTATTTCAATAATATAAGAAGTTTTATTTCCCAAAAAATAGGAAAGAGATAAGTTATTTAGCTAGTCATTATCTAATAAATTAAAGAAAATAAAACTTTACAGGAAGTCCTATTTCCCATCAAGTATCAAAAGTTGTTTGCCTACTTCTCTTCTAAGTAAATTTTACTTTCTATGTTTTTTTGTAAATATAATGACATAATTGTCTTCATTAAATTTAATTAATAATAATTAAAATTTATTAAATATTATAATAATATTAAGAATGTATAGTTATTTTATTAATATTTTCTAAAATATTTAAAGTTAAATCAAGTAAGATATAGGGAGTTATTTCATAAAAAATATCACTTCTTATATATTAACTAAATAACTTAGAATACTTCTCAAGAAATTCATATAGAAAATTATTTTTTAAGAAGTTCAATTTTTTTATAAAAAATTGCTTCTAAATAAATCAAATAACTCCTGAGTATTATTTTTTGTAATCACAAGATATAACCATATGTGATATTTCTCTATGTATAAAAAAAAAATTTCCTATAAAAACAGCATTCTAATAATATAAATTAAGTTTTAGGGAATGTTTGATTCACAAAATCTTATATTTTCAAGAGAGTACACATTTTCAGGAATGTAATTTTCAAGTATGTGATTTCTAGGAATATAAAATTCTTATGCTTAGTTCAATATATATATTTTTAAAAATATTTTTCACATTTCTAGATGTATTATATTCTTATATTTAGTTCATATTTTATATTTCTAAGAATCTTATTAATTTTTTAAAAAATATTCTTATCAATTTTTTATTATAAATTATAAATTTAATTAAAAATATATAAATAAAGACTTTTGAAGACTTAATAAATTAATAATTTGAATTCTATTCGATTAAAATGTAATAAATAATTTAATGTATAAGATATTAAAATTTTTAAGAATTTGAATTTGAAATTTTCTTATAATTAATTATATAAAATAAATAAGTAATTTCTTTATTATTGACAAGTAATTTTTATTTTCTTTGAGAAGAAAATAAGAGAGAAAGAAGAAAAATAATATCTTTTAAATTTAACTTGAAAAGAAAATAAAAAATTTTAAATTTTCAAATAATTAAAATATAATAATCACACATTTTGTTTTTAAATATTCTGTTTTCCTCCTTTTCTTTATTCAAATAAGAGAAGAAATTAAGATTTTATTTATTTTATTGATAAATATTTTTATAAAAATATATTTATGTATATTTATAAGGGGATGATATATTAATTATATATATCATCCTTTTTTTATTCAAATAAGAGAAGAAATTAAGAGTTTACTTATTTTATTAATAAATATTTTTTTATAAAATATTATTTATATATATATATATTTATAAAGGGATGATATATTATTTATATTTATAATTAATATCTAAAAATTTATTTTTCAAATTTTTTATTTAATATTAAATAAATAAAATATTTTTTATTTAAAATATTTTATAATTATATTTTATAAAAAATAATTTTCACTATAATAAATAAATATATTAATCTTGCGTTAGGCCAAAAGAACATGCTATGAAACAATTACATGCGTGACAAAAGTCAATGTTATTGGAATGATGTCGATGGCTTTTGTGAATATGTTTGTGGCAGTTGAAATCAATATTAATATAATAGAACCGTGAGTGAGTGAATCACTTTATCACAACTACAACTTTTATCATTTTACTCTATCCTAAACTAGATATTAGTGAAAATGTCAATGTGAAAATTTAAAATTTGACACAGAACAAACAAATATTAAAAAGTACTATTTTAAATTCATTTATTTGAACAATTGTTTAAAAAATTATTTTTATTTCAAATGATATTTAATAAAATTGTGGAAATTCATTTTATTTATAAAACTCATTTGGACTTTTTATTTATTTTAGAAATAAAAAATATTACTTAAATTTGAATTCAAATTTTTTGTATATAAATTAATAGGATTAGAATTTAGAAATCATTTATTTATTTTTTTAAATTATCCTTATTATTATGTAAAAATTAAAAATTAAAAATATAATGTAAAAGTGAAAAATAAAAATGAAAAATTTTTGAACTAAATTAAAATTGGAATATATAAATTACCTTTTTTTACTTATTTAATGTAATTATACTTGTTATCATAAAAAATTAAAAATGAGAAATATAAGTTAAAATTGAAAAATAAAAATTTTTTGGAATAAATTAGAATATAGAAAAATGAGGGTAAAATTATCATTTTAGTTTAGTATCAATATTTCTATTGGATGAGAATCTAAAATCCTTATCTCCTTTCATAGGAATATTTAGTGGAAAAGTTGGACTCTCAAATATTCTTGAAAATATTACATTTCCAAATAATTTTTTTAAAATTTTGAACTAAATATGATAATATAACATTTCTATAAAATATTCTCAAAAATGTTGAAAATATTTTACAAACCAAATGCTTCCTTAAGCAGCCAAAGTTCCAATTGATATAATAAGGCAAAGGATGAGGGTGAAATTATTTGCTCTTTCTTGTGTGTAAGAACTCACATTATAAAATAAGTTGGAAGATCTACTACATACAAAATCAACGCAAAAATTAGAATCTACTTAATTATATAATTGTCACAGCTTTAGGCTCCTAAAAGTTTCCAGCCCATTAATTCCTCGCACAAGTTCTTCCCACATGCTTGATACAGTGTTGCAGTAGTTGCTTTCTTCTCTTTCCGCATAACTGTGACATTCACTCACGGTATTGGGGCATTTATTCTGTCTTATACTAATACATAGTGAGGCTACCCTCAACTACTACATCTCCTCCGTCGCTCGTCCTTGCTCACCCACAATCGTCGTGTTTACATCTCATTTATCGTTCCTTTGTTGCTCTCCCGTAATTGCCTTCTTCTCTCAAATTTCCATTGCTTCTGTAATTAGGTTATTTGAGAATCTTTTAGGGCATTTTTCTCAATTTTTTAATTATTTAGTAATTTTTTGCACAATAATTCCTGCAACAATAAATTGGGACTAGTAGTAGAATTTACTATTTCCTTATTCTATTACACTTCTTTCGCATTAGGTGTTGGAATTTTTTGTTATTAACTTTTGAATTTTTTGTTCTTATCTGTTGTGCTAAATATTTTAAAGCCTAAAGTTAATGTTTGATGCCAGTTTAGGAATTGAAAGCAATAACATATATAACTTCAAGATTCAAACTAGTTTGTACATATAGTGAAGATGTCTGGGTTCAAGGTTCGGTGCTAGTATCTCTGACTTCTATATTCCCTTTATTGATGCATTTGAAAATGTCTCTAAATCTGTAGGGTTTGTTATATAGCTTTCTTTGTTTCTTTCTTCCACGGTAGCAATTCATCAGTAGTGTTCATGATTTTGATTAGCTGATGGCATGGGTAGACAAGCATCTATATGCCATTTCCTTCTTTATCATTCAAGCGTAGCATCTATTTCATTTTCTTTGTCGTTCCACTTCCTTCTTTTCTGTAATTCTATTTACATCTATATGCCAACATATTCAAGCTTAACTTTCTATTTCTACAATATGTCCTGGCATATTTATTTTGGTGGATTCTATTTTTCTTTGCCTGTTCTTCCTTTGCCTTGACTTTCTCTTCTGCTCTTTTCTTCCTATTTCTAGAAGGTAAGGTCATTTAGTCTATATTCATTTTTGGCTTTTATATCTGATGGCATCTCTTTGTCTATTAATTTTTTTTGTCTATAGTCTCTATAGAAATGATGTATTTATTGCTTTACTTTTCTATTTAGTTTGATGTTAAGATTCTTTAAGGAAAAGGGATAGCCTCTGTGCCATTTGTTTTTGTAGAAGCCACGAAGACATACCATGAAAGCATATTATAGATAGTTAATTAGGGTTGTAGTAATCGTTCTTAAAGGTTCTTCTTAGCTTGCAATTGTGATTAATTTGAATTTCAAAATGTTGGAAACCCTTATTCTTTTAAATATTAAGTTTGACCTTTCTACTGAACTCCTTAAAGTGGTTCTATTTTTCCTCTTTTATGGCCTTTTTGTTACTTTTTATTATATTCATTCTGAAGTCTTTTGCTTTATGCTACTGTTGCTCGAGTTATGCATCTCCTATTCTTTCATTCTTTTCCCTCACTTGATTTCTGTTGGTAAGTTTTCTTCTTTATTTTCTTTCTATTTTTTATGTTTGATTTATATCTTATTTTGGATTTTTGATATGCTTCTGCTTTGATCTTCCTCTTTTCTTATTGTTATACTTTTCATATTTTGTTTTCATTGGAGTTCCTTTTCTCCTGAGTATTTAGTATAAAGTTATATAAAATAGATTCTTACTTGAAGGAGTACTATAATACCTTTAGGGATTTCAAATATTGGGTGATTTGAGTAATCTTATCTAATGAATAAGATTGTGCCACACCATTCAGAATTTAAAAATCTTGGGAATACCTTAGAATTTCTCTTCTTATTTTCATTTGCTATTTTAAGTGTTACCTTTTGTGTTTTTCTATATATGATTTCCCACTGATTTTGCTATTTGTTGCATTTATATATCCTTGATTATTTTTTTTTGTTTTGGTGTAGTATTTACCATATACATGTGGATTGTACCCTATTATGTGAGCCCGTGCCACAAGCTGCGACTAGCAATATACAAAGAAAACATTATGATTACTTTTTTTCCTTTTTTGTGGTGACCTATGTGCGCTTGAAAGAAAACAGTAGACATGATTACTTGCTTTTTCATTTTCTATGGCAAGTACGATATGAGAGTACGAAGTAATAGAGAGTGGCCCACACCTTGTGATTTTCATTTATGATGCGACGCAAAACAAGTTTAAATAAATCATTATTAATTAAATTAAATTTAATTAAATCCGTATATCGCACGGATTAAAAGTTAATATATATATATATATATATATATATATAAGTGCTCACATCGTAATTTTCGGGGTGGCATCCAAGTCCCCTCATAAATATGTGATTGACTAGAAGACCGAGACTTTTTCATAGAAAATTTCTCTCTTCACGAGGAAAAAGTATGATTGGGAAACATCCTTCCGGATGTTGGGTGATTTCTTTATTATTATTATTATTATTATTATTATTATTATTATTATTATTATTATTATTTAAGTCTCTCTTGTGGTTTCGACTCTTTGTCCAAAGGTTACAAAAAGGCTTTAAGCGTGATTTGAGAACACATTTTTGTTTGCTTTTTAGCTGGTTTGGATCATTATAATTAATTGTTTAAGTTAATCAATTATTTTATATTTTTAGTAAACAATTTGTTGTCTCTTTTTCAATTCCAATTAATTAATTTTCAAAAAAAGTTAGGTAATTCAATATTTTTAAAAAAATTGGTCTAAAAAAATAAAACTACCTTTAAATTATATAATTTTTTTATTAATGACCTTATGTTAAAGAAAATGTTTCGAGCTCTAACTAACCCCCTGCATGAGGCCGGCAGTGGCTCCTTGTGAACAAGGCAAATTATATGTGATAATTTGTATTTATGTAAAAGTTGTGTTATGTTAAAAATTAATAATAACTTGAATAAATTCAATTTGATTTTGATTCAAATAATAATTGTGTTGAATTAAATCAATTTATTTATTAAATATGTTAAGATAAATTAATTTATATAACTTTTTTAATAATTTTAATTAATAAAATTTATATTATAAAATTACTTATTAAATTTAATTACTAAATATTCTTCACAAAAATATTTTTATTGATTAATAAAACATTTTTTAATTTTTTCTACCATTTTATTAAAATATGAATTTACATTTTTATTATATATAATTATTTATAATTTAATTAATAATTATTTTCAAATAATATATTTAAAATTTTAATATAAATTCTTATAAAAATTAGCATATCAATATATTTACAAGTTTAACATGATCCATTTTTTAATTGTATTAAATGGGTCAATTCATTTATAATATAAATTCGTACAAAGCTCTTGTATTTGTATTGTATAAAAAATTATTATTCTTATAGCAAATACATTTACCATAGAGTGGCCCACAAGGGATATATTCATCTTTGATAATATAATTAAAACTTAATTTCACTTTTGATCCCTCTAATATTAAAATTAGTTCAATTTAATTCTTTTAAAATAAAAATTTTATTTTCATCCTTCATAATATGCAAATTGGCTTAAAATTTGTGCATTTCCGTCAAATTGGAAGGAGATGTTCTTATGTGACTGACGGAATGCCATGTGTAACGGAAGAGTGAGATTATATATTTTGTTTACATTGAATTTGCACACGAGTATACCAATAGGCACCATAGACCAGCAAAGAACCAAAAATTTTTTCTAAGAAGTCATCCAACAAGAGGCTTGGAAGAATTGCTATTACATTATAGAAGTGAAAGAGATTAAATATTATATGAGATAAATTTTATTCATCTCATCTAATATTGGGTGTGATTCATTAACCTACATTCTATTTTAGAAAATCTGACCAACCTTCCTTATCATCTAACAAGCTAAACTCTGTTTCTCTTAATGTCAATTCTACGGCTTTTTTTAACGTTAGGCTTATAATTAGCTAAGAATTACCCATGATACTACACTAAAAGAAGTATTGCCCCAGATGCTTAACTTCCACTAATCACATTGGCCAACTTCACGTGATTGTGTGGCTTAACTGATCGCAGAAAGGTCGACCTTGTGATCATGTTGATTGGTCGCGCGGACCTCCATCTTGTGATCAGCAACCTTCCCCCTTCCCATTATTTAATTTTGACTTATTTTTAATTTGTTTTAATTTCGTTTATTTTTTATTTTATTTAATTTGTACTTATTTTTTATTTATTTTAATTTGACTCAATTTTTTTAAATTTTTTACTTATTTTTAATTTGTGACCCTTGTTTTAGTCTATTTTTTTATTTTTACTTAATTTGTATTTGATTTAATTTTTTACATTTTGGATGTTTCTTTGGTACTAATTATTCAAGGTTCTAAATAATGATCAATAATTTTATTAACTCTCATAATATTATACAATATATATAATATAATAAAATTAGTAATTATCATAAGATCATTAGAATAATTAAAATATCAATAAATACAGATTTTTACCTATTCTCTTATAAGCAATTTATTTATAAAAATTTAAATTGAGAGACAAATTAGATAATATGATAAATGAAATGTGAGAGAGAACTAAATATGAAGAAAAAAAAGTTATGAATGAATTAACTAAATAAATTAGTTGTAATGTTACAATACAATGATGAAATATTCAATTATCAAAATAATAACTTCCAGTCCCACATTGAGGGTGTCACCTCGCTCATTACAGCTATCAAGCTAAGGGATGATATTGTTCATTTTCATCATTATCCTTATCATCATTTATGTGAGTCAGGTGGTTCTAACCCCTAGAGGATGGAGAGTTCAAGTCCCAATGGTAGGTCTTAAATGGTGGAATAGGATTTTCTAGGGTGAAAAACTTTTATTGTTGCTGCTTTATGGATCCATTGGCATACTTAGTAGTAAATACAAACAAATCAGCAAAAAATGCTATTAGAGAATCAGAGACTTGTTGAGTTACTTGTGATAGTGATAGGGGAAAAAATGATAGCTATAGAGCATCACTAGAGTGCTGTGGCGGTAATGTCATGTTATAACATAAGCTAGTATCTTCACCTATGATGAATTATAATAAAGGGGTATATGTTGATGGACTTACACTTTCTATATTAGCCTACATCAATGGAGGGGTGTAGGAGGAAGGAACATTTACTTGTGTCATCGATAGATAACCATGAGGGATACTTTCATCATCATTCGCTTTTTTAAGCAAAGTAGAATCCCTAAAAAAATAAAGGCCTTTCCTACCACGCCTAGGCTTAAGAATAAGTGGTCTCAATAATTCATTAATCGGATAAGTAGGTTAGGAAGCTGTCATATCTTGATACTCTTCTAGTACACGTAGCATAAAGCCATATTCCTAGCACACTATCTCTCTAAATTGATTGTACATAAAAGAGGGGGAATCCTCAATACTGAACTTGCATAATCTCTTAGTTATATTAGCCTACAAAAAATACATTTTGACAATTTAATATATAATATTTTGAACAAATAATGAAAAAGTGTGTAAAAGATGAAACGATACCATAAATCCTAGACCATCATTAACTGGATGAATCTATCGTCTGTGTATCTCCAATACCATCTCATGTAGCCCAAATTCTGATGAAGAGCATCTGTTTCCATTTTAGTCAATGAAAGTGTATTGTGCCATGCATTCTAAACAGTAATGAAAATCACATTCTTTTACTACTAGTCTTTTGATATTTTACTTTGAAACTATAAGGTATAAAAAGAATTAAGATTAAATGGCTTTTATGGGAGTAGTTGCCACCTATTATATTGGTGAAGCACACAATTTGCATGGTATCATTTTATGATGTGGAAGCATATAATGGGGACTGATGATAACCATACATCAAGTGAGGTCAAGCAATATTGTAGTATAAGTTGTTGTACATTAGGAATGTCATAAGGGTGCCACATAATTTGCATTAAACACATGTAAGGTTAATAAGTATATGACTACATGTGAGATTGGCTTCATTAAGTACAATAAAGTAAGTTTTCCAACCTCATCGGCCTTCATTTGATTAAGTGGTATTCTATATTGATGTAAGGCAATTGCTGGCAATCAATGAGGCAGCTCGGTGTTCTTCTATATGTGAGGAATATAAATCATATATTATTTATTTTAATATTTTAAGGTGTTATGAGAAATACAATTAAAAATATGTATGATTCACATCTAAAGCCTAATGGTGAAAGCAAGGGGTAAATGTCTAGTTAAGGATTAAGATATGGGGGTTTCATCGATGCTAGAATGGCAAATTGATCCCACGCCCACCAATGCAATAGATGCAAGTATTTATCAATGTTAACCTCATCATATTTAGTGGCAGTACATAGTTCTTTATATAAACATGTTAGAACCATCGATCCCTAACTATATCAACTAGCACTTGTAAGATTTTTCAGTAATGGTAGATACATCAATCACATTATGTGGCCTAAAGTGTTAGGCATAAAGTAACCACTTATGAGTCTTAAGATGTAAACATGTGTAAAATGCTATATTTGTTCATTATCTGCATCATTCAGTAAGTGTCCAAAGTTTGTTACTAGCTAAGTAATGCTTAGACCCTAGCCTTGTCAACATTCATTAGACGATTTAACTCTAAGTAAATCTTCATTCATCTCTAACTAATCATATATGATGTATCTAGAGATGGGGATGCCTTTACATCGAAAACCTAACTAGATGGAGTCATCTTGTAAGGTAATGGTGCATTCCCATAAGGTGGTATGAAAAGTGTGTGTCTCAGGATACTTTCATTCAACGAGTGTGAAATGAGAGCAGCATTGAAATTAAAGTGACCAAGCTGGCTAGTGTTGTAGAAGTTTACTTGTTGAAGATAAGGGATAATTGTAAATGATGGATCAAAGAGATGATTCCTATGAGCAACACGTCTTAACTTCAGGATTTGATCCGCCTTTACGTGCCAATTAAAAACATAGTTAGGCATGTATAAAATCAAGCAATTTTTATTCAGGGGATAAACTTACATAGCCTAGCTACACGACCTGCGAAACATGTCTAGATTGCAAGTATTATAAGGACTTATTATCGAGCCTAGGAGTCACAATATGATGTTGATTGACCATTTGAATTAGATGATATGAACTCTATCGAACTAGATGAATTCAGTAAATTGTATAACTATAAATTCTTATAAGTTTTCCAAAACGCAGCAAAAGAATAAATAATTTAATTCAATAACACAAGCATAATATTTTGTTCAGATACAACAAGTTATCTAGCATTTACTATTATATTAATAAACTATGCATAGTTCGTAGATATGTATAGTATTTATTTTAAAAAAATGTTATCCATTAACTTTCTAGAATTAGGGGTGTCATCGCATGTTCCGTTGATTAGACTGACAAGTTGCGCCGTTATGCCTAGTTTACCTGCATAACGCACACTTTTGGGATTCTAATGGACTTTCTCTCTAATCCATTTCATTCTTTATTCATATGGAAAATGATCAACTACTAGCACGCATCTTTATTGGATTTAGCACTAGTATTGGTCCACTCAATGTTGGCCAATGCTCCATACCACCAATTGGTCGAAACTCATAGTTACAAGCATTTAGCATTATCTTTAATCAGAAAACATGATCGATAAATTGTAATGGATCCAATGAGACTTTCGCATATGCAATAAACACATGTTGGTAGGGCCAATATTCCATTTGAAATTTGTCACAATCACATCTTCGATCACACAGGCTTACCTTGCAAGATTGACTAAATTATTTTCAAGTTGGGTCATATGGCTCCTCTACCTCGAAAGCCAACCCTTGGCAGTTAAAACGATGCACATGACAGGAAGATGTTTTCTAAATGCATTCTTGAATCTTTTTTCAAATGTCCTAACTAAACATTTCTCCTATTTGTAATTGTGTTGTAATAGTCTTTACTCAGTTAACAAAGTATGTATTTAGTCAATACAATGTAGCTTTGACTAATGTGGTAATATATAAAAATCTAACGCCTTTGAAGATGTTATTAATACACTCAGCCAAGTTAGTTTTCATGTGCTCCTATCATCGACCTTCCTCATTATAAGCACAACTCGATTGACTTTTTAGGATATTATTAATCTAATCAATAACTCTTGAGTATAATTAACGTAATTAATCCAATTTATAGTCCACAACATATCACTCATATTGATAACTTATACCACACATCATTGTGATTGAATAAATGATAATCATGACAAGAAATAACAATTAATAATGTTAATGTATGTAATATGCACCAATGCTAGTAAACATCTTTTTCAACCACGTTGTCCTAAAAGTTAAGTTTAGATTACTAGCAATGTGTTGGAGGCAAAATACAAAATAAGTATAAAGGAGTTACCAATTTACAGTGGGTTTGCAATGGCAGCCAGTATTCTAAGATGTTTATATGATATCAAGCAAATACCTCGATTGTCCTTAATAACACATTGTTAAATGTTTAATAAGAATTAAGCTCATGTCTTATATGTTTCCCCCTCTACCACGGCAAATGCAAGAGGCACAATTTTTTATCGCCATCTTGTGATGTCATGATAAGCAAGACTCCCTTATACTTTTCATACAAAAAGGTATCATTTACTTAGACCATTGGTTTCAAATGGTCAATCACATCAAGGCATGACTTGAAGGTCTAAAGGACTCAATGGAACAATACAACTGGCTCATCTTCAGAGCTACTTGACGGGCATTCTTTGCTAATAATATCAAAGTAAAACCCAAGATTAAAGTGTAGCACTGCCACTAACCACCTTACTCGTATAGAATACGACTTCTCCCAATTCTTAAATGTAACAGCGATGGCTCAATGTTTGCCATTCCACACCTTCTTATAGGATATTAAGTACCTAAGAATACCATAAATTTGCTCAATGACTTCTTGGATGGACACATTTGAGTTTTTGATCACCATGGCCATAATGTAAAATGAAATGACATTTGTATTCAATTTTGGATGATCTGAGGAAAGAGAATTAGATGCATTTGTATAAGGCCCATTGTATTTTGATATTTGTTAGTGATTCTTTCTTGGCTTATGACATACTCTAACCTTATAATTTCATTGTACACCATAGTAAAGGCACCAATGTTCTTCATATTTGGTTGAAAAGTAATGCACACAAAATGTATGGTGAATCCGAATTAAGTATATCTTCATTGCACAACAAAACATCTTCTGATCCATATATCGTAAACCTACATATGGCTTTTAGTTTTCATTTATATTTATGCTATCTCCCACTTCAGAATAATCATGACTCATGGCTACTTCTATATTCATTCATAAAAAAAATAGTAGCTGATTCCATATGTCGACTTACAGTGTTGTTGGCAGTGTGTTCATGACATCCTCTCCACCATCATCGTCATTGTAACTATCATTATCACCACCAAACCCTTCAAGAACATTATCATATGCATCTGCATCTTCAAATTTGTCCATTATGTCCTCTATTTTTTCCAAGGAAGAGGAAGATTGAAGTAGGCCATAGTGGTGTTGAGAAAAACATGGCTCTAGAGCATAATTGACAATAGGGGTGTGAAACTGCTGATCATATTCAATTTGCCTATTTATTGGTTCTATACTAGCAAGGTACAGGTTGTAATATGATAGCTTTTCATTAATATCATGAAGTTAACTGGTGGATAGTTATGTGTATGGATCACTCTCATCAACTAGTTGACTTGCTATGTTTAAATTGAGTTCCCCGGTTAAGATGTGTGCATACACTTTTAGGTAGGACAATTGAGTACAAAATTATGCATTCGCTTCCCACATTCGTTGAATATCATCATTATCTTCCAACTGACATGCCTTATAGCACGTTGAATTCAATAAAAGCGGATACTTATATACCAACTCAGTTACAACTTGATATTCATCAAGTCATAACTTTCACCTAACTAGATTTCTCAGTACATCTAGGATGATATTTGATTTAATTCTTATTACTTTGACCCTATGACACTTAAATGTATCGCCCTAGTTCGTCTCATAAATTTCTTCATTTGCATAAATACAAATATTTTCTTTTCTGCTACTCATTTTGATTTCTACCATAGTTAGGTTTGCAGGTCATTTTAGGAATTAAATTTATTTAGTATTGAAAGATGTATCATAATTATAAAAATAGCTACAATTAACTATTATTACAGAATTACTCATAATTATTTCAATCTTATTATTTAATTAACTAATTATAATTATTTCAATCTTAGATGTTTATCTAAATATATATTACTATTATACACTTAAAACATTATTTTATATTACTATTCCCCTCTTAAATTCTATGGTTTATTATTTATTTAACTTTCTACCATGCTACATTTAATCACCTGTGTAAAATTTTTTTATCTAAATTATTTTTAAATTTCTCCACTTCTTAAATTTTTAGTGAAGTAAATAAATTTTTATTTTTAATTTTTTCAAAAGAAATAATTTTAAATATGCTTCATTATAAATAAATAATTTTTATAATTACTTTCAATATCTAATTTAAATTATTTATTAATAACTACTTACAAATTTAATTTAAGTTCAATTTTAAAATTTAAATTTTGTGGATGTAAATATATTAAAACAAATTTATAAAGAAGGATAATAAACAAGTTTTTCATAAAATATATAGTGTAAAGTATTAATTAATCAACGTTATGTGTATTATAATATTTTTTAAAGGTCAATGAGTTAAGAATAATAATATATATTTTTAATATTTTTTAACCTTTGGATGAGTACCGACATCATTTCTCATAGTTATATGTAAAAATTTCTTTAAATTATTTATAAAATACCTAAAAATTAAAACAAATTATAAAATTTATAAATCACTAGTCATGTGTCACAAGATTCCCCTTTCAGTGACTAGTGAAATATTTTAAAAATAATAGGTTTTAAGCATATTGGGAGATTGTTTTACGGCATAGATTTTTAGAAATAATTGAAAATTATATGTATTTAGATAAAAAAAGCCTCAACTACTTTAATGGTTTAAAAATATTTTAAAATTCTTAAATTATTATATTCTATCTTCAACTAATGTTTCTTAATAATAATTAATTATTAACAAATATTACTATTTTTTCAAGTTTTTAAAGAATTTTAATTTTTTATTTTCTTTTTTGATAATACCCAACATACAAGCATAATAATTTCAATCATAATAATATACACATAATGCATAATCTTATCAGACTACAAGCATAATAATATACTCAAATATTATAATAATATTGGTAAAAATTAAAATAATATAAGCAAATTTCTTATCCACAAGTACAATAATATAGTAAAACTAAAAAAAATATAAATACCATAATAAACAGATGAAAATAATGAATACAAAATAAAATTAAGAAATATTTGTAAAAAATATTACGCTTAACATATATCATATTTCCATATCATGTGAAAATATTTTTTCATAAATAAACATTTTGGATGGATAAATCCTATCTTCTAATCTATACAAATAAAGAGAAATAGGTTCTGAGGTTGGCCAAAAGCTTCTGAGCTTCATTGGATGCAACAAATGCTTCTTCATTGGATATATAATGCAACATATTCACGAGTAAATAATGCACCGATCACGAGTTGGGGTTGCCTGTAATTTGCACTGATCACGGGTTGGACCTACCTATGACCAGCATTGACTAATCATGGGTTAGTCCACACCGTGATTAGATTGGTCATGGGGTGGCCTACACTGTGATTAGAGTTAATTAAAAAAAATTTAAGCAATTTAAGCATTTCTTTTTCTGGCGCAATAATTTAGGTAATTGATACCTAATAATAATGTTAACAATAAAAAAGCCTCAATTCTACTCTCTAATTATTTACCATGCCATCACATTTTATAGAAACATTATCTAAATTATTAAAATGATAATTTTTTTAAATATAATTTGCTAGAATATATTTTAATGTCTATTTTTGAAATATTGCAATTTTGTTAGATATTTATAACAAGTGTAATTTTTGCAACCTTTAATATGCTTTTCTTGTTATACATATATAAAAGAATTTATTGATAAAAAATTACATTATAAATTTTTTTCAATTTTTTTATAAAAAATTTCTTGTTATATTTTGAAGTCAAGAAAAATATGAATACTTTTATGAAATTTATGTTTGCATTTTCAACATTTTAGCTTGTTTAATTATGAGATTAATATGGATAACTTTCAAATTTATAATTTCAATATTTTAAATTGTTAAATTATTTTAATAATTATTCTAAAAATTTTATTAATTACTTACTTATTATTATTTTAAATATTTTGGTACTTTATTTATTTTTAATACTAGATAACTATTTTTTTTACATTATGACAAAAGTTATATCTTCCAAATTTATTAAAACATAGTTTTTCCATATGCAAATTGTAATTATAAGTATTGATACCTTAATTGACATACCAATGAAAAAAATGACATCTTACTTGTATAAAAGAGATGTACAAGTCAATCATTTTCTAAAAAACCTTTTAAATTAAATTACAAGTTTATTCTAATTTTATTTTTATCACAAAACCCTTTATAACAAGCCAATAAGTCAATAAAGAGCAAGTTGACTTAAATGTTTTTTTTCCTTTTAGTCCACACAAATTTAAAAGCTTTGAGATTAAGTATATTTTTCAATCAGACAAATTTTGTAACTCTTAAGCCAATTTTTTATTTTCATTAATTGAAATTGAAATTATTATAAATTGATTATCCTCACTATGTAATATGTCAAATGTTAAATCCATGTTGCAATGAACCAAATTATCATAAAATTTATTCATATTGTATTATTTTTATATCAACTTATCACCTAGGTCAATATAGTGATGTGCTAAACATTAACAAGAATTAACTTCACTATTTAAACTTTGTATAAATAAATATTTATACCAATACGTCTCTTATATCAAAATAATTCTCTACAAGTTATTGCAATTCTCATGTATTGTACTAAAATTATCACCTAAATAAATAGAATAATATATTATTCATTGTTCAAAATTAATTTTTGTTATTTAAATATTAGATAAATAAATAATTATTCCAATTTATAATATGTCAAATTAACTTGCATTAAATTATTACAACTTCCATGTGTTAAATACTAAAATTATTTAACTAATTAAATAAAATAAGGTTAAATTGCTCTTTTACTCTCTATAGTTTACAACATTTTTTATTTAGCTACCTTTCAAAAGCTTAAATTGGGTACTTATAGATTGCATGCTCACTATTAACCAAACTCAATCTCCATCATAATAGTGCTGATGTGGCTAATGGAGAAAAAACATGGTATTCTTTTTTTCCAACCATGGACTTACATAAATGTTATTTTGGTGTACATGTAAGCTTTAATTGGGCACTAAAACATTGGCAATTTTGCTCTAAAAATGTTAGCAATATTGGTTGATTTATTACTTCTTCTTTTTTTCACCTTAGATTCCCTAAGACTACAGTAATATTTGTTTTAGAATTTTCTTCTTATCTTGGTTTTTTCTTCTTATCATAAGGAGTAGAACACGTGGTGGACCACATTGAAGAAGGAAAATGATCAAAATGCATTAGGACTAAGGCAAGATTCATTCACCTAGGGCTTGACAATATTATATTTAGCTTTAGTTTTTGTGATTGATGGTGGAAATGTATTTTGTTAGATGTGAAACATTGTTTGTTTAGGCTTAACAAATTGATTGAGTTTTAATTTTTATTGAACTAGTTAATGATTAGTTATTAAATATGATCAAACTTTTTTAAAAAATTGCAACTTCAACTTCAAACTCCACCTTTAATAAAGCTTTTCAACTTATAATTCATCGTGGAAGGCAATTTGTTAGTAAAAAGCATACAAAGTATATCAGGGGTGATGAAGCTATAATGAAAGACTATTTCTTAGAAGAATAGTCTTTGCAAGAAATAGTTTCATTTCTAAAAATAATTATGATATAAAGGTAATATGAAGATATGGTATGTGAATGACATTTATGAATTGAGCTTTTCAAGAGAATTGAAAAGTAATCTAGAGGCTTTAGAAGTAGCTAAGACTCAATTATGAAAGAATTACAAAAAATACTCACCAATATATATCTCTCTCATGGACATAATAGTGAGAAAGGGATTGTTCTCACTTTACCATCCAATTTATTTGCATCACATGCAAAAGAAAGATCTGAGGATAATTCAATTGGGGTTAGCAATTTGGTTCAAGAGCTAGAAAAGGTGGTTCAATTAAGGGTGGTAATTTGGATCAAAGGTTGGAAAATGGTTATTCAGTTAGGTTTGGCAATTTAATTGGAGTTAACAAGCATATAGTTGATAGCTTTATGAAGGTTATAACAAATGATGAAATTGGATAATATAATTCTTAAATAGATGAAGGCAATGAGGGAGATGAAAATGATAATAGTTCTATAAAAGACATTAAGTTTGATGATTTAGCTAATGAAAAGAACAACGATGAATGGTTTAATTACTATATGAACTAAGATTTAGAGGGCAACATTAAACTTGAAATGCTTATTGCTATAAATGGTGGTAGGCATGAAATGTATACTTCTGTGAATGTTGATGGTTGTAAGGTTTTTAATGAAATAAATGTTAATGGATCATCAACATAACCTAACATGTAACTAATTGGAGAATTAGATAATGATTATGAATTTGAGTCTTTGCATAGCATAAATCTTAATGATGATAATGATGATGATGTTGATGTTGAGGAAATTGCAAGGTCCAATTACCCAGAGTTTTTCCTTATAGAAATAAATAAGGATTATCAATGGTAAAAAAAAGATTGGGGTTTACATTAACTAAATAATTTAAGGATACTATGAGAGAATGGTGCTTATTAAATAGCAAGGATATGAAGTTTAGGCTTAATGATATAAAGAGATGTAAGGCTAAATGTAAAATAGAAAAATTATGATTTTTTATGCTTTATTAGTAAGGTTAGTGCCTTTGAAACTTATAAATTAAAAACATTAAATCCTAAGCATATTTATGTGAAAACTATTAAAGGAAAGGCATCATATACTAATTGGGTTGCTAATAAAATAATATAGCACACCAAAAAAGGTAAAAAAAAATCAATTTAGAGGATATCATTGACACTATAAAGAGCAAATACTTATGTGAAGAATTTGTTAACAAGGCTTATTAGGCAAGAAAAAAAAAGTAAAAGAGAAATTGAATGATAGGTATGATGAACAATATAAAAAATTATATGACTATGGTAGTGAATTTAGAAAATCAAATCCAAACTTAACCTTAAAGTTATTACTAGAGAAGCTTCCGCTTGCAGTTCTTCCAAAGTTTTAAAAGTTCTACATGTGCTTAGAACTAGTGAAATGTGGTTTCTTGGTAGTTTGTAGGCTTATAATTGGCTTAGATGATTTTCACTTGAAAGACATGTATAAAAGCCAATTATTGGTTGCTATTGCAAAGGATCCTAATGACAAATATTTTTCACTTATTATTACTACTGTAAAGGTTGAAGTGAAGGACTTATAATGCTAGTCTTTAAAGCTATTGATGCAAGGAATCAGCATATTAGGTAGACTTTTAGTTTTCATTTCAAACTAGTGAAAGGTAATTAAATTGTTCACCTAACTACTTATATGCACATCTTTCATTTATTACTTTCTTATATTTTTTACTTAGTAATAAATTGTTGCACCTACCTCAGGGATCAATGTTTGCATTTGTTAAAATTGTATCCCAGACAAAGCTTAAGTATTGTAAATGCCATATTTATGTAAATATCAGGAAAAGTATAGTGGAGAGTGATTGCAATGCTGTTACGTACTAAAATTAGATTAAAAATTGATTTGCTATAATATAATACAATAAAGTGGCATAAATCAAGTCGCACCTTTAGTGAGCCCTTAATATTATCTTTTACTATAAATTATTAATAGTATGCAAAAATAAAATGCACAACAAAATCCAAAAATAAATATACAAATAGAATATAATATATGCAAAGAGAATGGATGCACTATGTTAATAGAATGCAGAATTATGTAGTAATAGAATGTGGAACATAGAATGGAAGGTTTGCAAATTTAAATTGAATTAAACATTTAAAAAAATAAAAATGTAGATTAAATAGAATGAAAGGAAATTCAATAGAATAAAATATTCAATTTAAGGAATTAAAAGCCCTAATTTGGATTAATCATTTATCAATTAGGACTTTACTTTCCTAATTAATTCTTCTATCTCGAATTACCTAAAATACCTATAATAATTTATAAATCCTATATTAGATAATCATCTAGGATTTGATCAATTAAGATTAATCAAATTAAGCAATCGCTATAATTCTTAAATTAGATTAAAATTAATTTAATAATAAAATTTGATTGAATTGAAAAATTAATTTAGAAATCTTCAAATTAACCCTTCAACCCTCTAGTCTTATATGTGAAACCATGATTCATTAACCACAACTTAATATTAAAATAACAAGGAATTAGAAAGCATAATGATGAACATTAATTATATCAAACTAACATCCAACACAAGTAATTTCAAGAAATCAGTATAAGTAAATAGGAAAAAAAATTAATTAAGGAAAGAAGAAAATTCATTAAGAAAAATTAACATTACAAATTATAATCTTATAACTCAATAGAGAAGAGGCTCAAACTTCTTAAATTAACTATGCATTTAAGCTTTCATTGATGAAGAATAAAAAGAAACAAGAAAAAGAGAATAGTCATGCTGCTAAACGTTTGTAAGAGTCTGGAAAGTTTAAGAAGTTATTTCTATTTATTTGACCTAATTAACCTAAGACTCTACTAGACTTGGATTGTATGTCTTTTAGGATTACAAGTCATATTGTTAAATTCATAGAAGAAAAGAAATAAGAGAAAAGTCTGAACAAAGAGAAACAAGAAGAAGAAAAAAGTCATGTTGCTAAATGTTTGTAAAAGTCTAAATAGTTTAAGAAGTTATCCCTATTTATTTGACGTAATTAACCTAAAACCTTACTGGACTTGGATTGTATGTTTCTTAAGATTATAGTAATGAGGCCTTCCTGATTTTTAGAAGTCCAAACCTATTTTTAACAAGATAATTAACTCTAACGATTATAGCAATAAATTCCCACATGTCTAATTTTTAACCCATATAAGAGCATTAAAATAATATAATTTAGGTAAAATATAAACATAAAAATTATAGGCTTAGGTCTCAAAAAAATTTAGGCATTAATTTTACATTAATTGGATTTCTATAGCTCTAAATATAACCAAAAAATAAAGGTGGACTTAGTTAGGATAAAAACACAATTTCAACTTTTCAACCACATATAACTTCCAAAACATTTCACATAGGCTTAGGCCAAAATATAAAATTTATAGATCTTTATTTAAGCTTTCTAAAAATATAAAGATCGCATTAATCCGACACCCAGAGCTTAAGATATAGCTAAAAAATAAAAATAATATTAAAATTTAGCATTAATCAAATGAATTTAGAATATTATAAAATTAACCCCAAATTATAAAATATAGTCAATTCTGTAAAATTAAGCATATGTAACCCAGTAAAAGATATAAAATAGGAGAAATAAAATAGCAAATATTTTTCTTATCAGAGATGTTATTGTTAAAGACTTAATTCTTATTGTAATAAAAGCCACCTACTATAATTAATGGGAAAAACATATGTAACAATTAAAAAAAAAGTCAAGGTAGAAGCTTCCAACCATTTAATAGGTATAGATCTAAAATTATGGGTAAGGTCATTCTTCTTATTTAATGCTAAAAATGACATGGTAATTAACAACATATTAGAGGCATTTAGTGGAAGAATCACAAAAGTAAGGGATAAGCCCATAATAACTATGATGGAAGGGATATGATGTTATTGGATGACAAGATTTGCTAACAATAAGGAAAAAGATGCAACATATAAGGGCAAAATAAATCCCAAGCAAAGAAAAAGCTTAAATAAAGAGGTAAGTAAGTTTGATAAATGGATGGTTAAATGGGCTAGTGCTTGAAAATTTAAAGTTAGCATGTGTCCTTATAAGTTTGTTATAGATCTACAAATAGGCAATTATAGCTATAATTTTTTAAGCTTAACAAGTCTTCTATGTAAATATGCATATGCTTGTATTTTTCATATTAGAGATAAGCTTGAAAAGTATGTTTCCAACTACTTTGTTCTAAAATATTATAAAACTTGCTATGCAGCAATTGTTAATCTTATCAATGGGAAGAATTTGTGGATCCATGCTAAAAAGTTAAAAATCTTCCTCTTAATCATAAAGTACCCCCTGGTAGGCCTAAACAACTTAGAATAAAGGAACCAAATGAGCCAAAACACCTTTACAAGTTACGTAGAGTGAACACTAGTATGAAATGTTCAAAATGCAAAAAATATAGGCATAACCAAAGGACATGCAAGAATCCTATAGGTAGTTAATCTTCCACTCTCATTGCTACATCTTTTTCTACACCTTCGGTATCCATATCAATAACTACTGTTAAGCCATTTACATATCCACTAAGGTCATCTACATAATCTAGAAGCCTACAGATAGCCTCTAAGATCATCAATGACAACATACACACAAAATGTAAAATCATCTATTAGTATATAGACATAGTAAATTGATTTATTTGAAACTACACAAGCTAGCAGTCCATCTGTTAGTACAATAAGAAAACATATTCCAAAGAAAAGAATGTTTGCTATGAATTATACATTAGGTACACAAGAGTCTAACCATTCTTTTTAGCCACCAACAAACAACTAAGCATGAAATATTCCGAAGTTGTTATTTTGTCTAAGTGCTATTGAATTTTTTTTATCTTTTTTAAACTATGTTATTGGTTCTCTTACATATTAATCTATAAGAGAAGAGCCTCAAACTCCTTGAATTAAATCTGAATTTAAGTTTCCGCTGATAAAGAATAAAAGAGAAATAAGTAGAAGCAGAGTAAAATTACTTGTTGATTTTGTAAAAGTCTCAATAGTCTAATGAGTTCTCCCTCAGTTATTTAACCTAATTAACATAAAATCTTACTAGAATTGTATTATATGTCTTTTAGGATTACAATAATGGGGTTTTCTTAATTTTTAAAAGCCTATACTCATTTTTAACAAGATGATTAATTTTAACAGTTATAGTAGTGAATTCCCATAAATTTGACTTCCAACTAGTTTAAAACTATTAAAACAATGTAATTTGGGTAATCCATAAATATTAAAGTTATAGGCTTGTGTCTTATGAAAATTTAGGTACTAGTTCCATGTTAATTTAGCCTCTATATGTCTAGATATGGCCTAAAAATCAAGGTAGGCTCAGTTGAGACAGAAACACAACTTCAACTTCTTAGCTACATATAACCTCCAAAACATCTAAATTAAGCTTAGGTCAAAACATAAAAGTTATAGATCTTTCTTTAGGCTTTTTAATAATATAAAGATGACTTCAATTCAACATCCAAAACTCAAGATATAGTTGAAAAATAGACAGTGTGTCAAAATCCAGTATTAACTGAATAAATTTAGAATATTTTAAATTTAACCTCAAATTATAAAATAAAGTTAATTCTATGAAATAAAGCATGTGTAATCTACTAAGAGATATAAAATAGTAAAAAATAAAATAGTAAATATTTTTCTCATCACATATCTATTTTAATTTATGTAAGATAGTTCATTTAGAAATTTAAAATGAAATCTTGTTCCAAAAAAGTTATTACTTAGGAAGTCCTTTCCAAATTCATAGTCTCCATCAATAAATGGAATTTGAATAGAATTAACATGTTTGCCTCTCATAAGGATATAAGTCAAAGTCCTTAAAAGTGGTCCATAGAGTAGATATAGACATCTCCTATAATGTTTCTTCTAGGAAGGCAAGCACAACTATCATTGTTATTTACAAAGAATATCTAAGGTTTGTCAACTATAATGTATTTTTTAAAATTTTTTATTTGAAGATTAAACATCCATTGGCAGCCCATGGAATTACATTAAATATCCATTGGTAGTTATATTAGGCAATCTATATTCTCATTGAAGTCATTTACTATTTTTTATGTTCTATTAGTACACAAGTTTGCCCTGTTATCCCACTTTGTTATATGTTGAATTATCTATTTTTTACATGAAAATTAACATGCAATGAACATAAATAAAACTTCCATAAAATTAGAAAAAATGCAACTTCCATAAATAACCATTTCATTCATTTTAAAATTTCAAATATAGCTTCATAAAATTAGGAAAAAAAATTTTAAATTGTCTTAAACATATAGTTTTACTAAAGCTAGAAAATGCAAACACAAATTCCAATGTAAAGATACCTTGCAAGTTCATTGTTACCATATTGTCCCCTCTAATAGTTATATTAAGTAATCTATATGATCTTCCAAAAACCATAACAAGCATTTGATAACTAACTTTTATTGCATAATATGGATTTCTAAGCAAAAGTGGAGAAGCCTCATAGTAGTCCACAATAACATCTCTTTGGTGAGGAGTATGCACTTGATAAGATAAACATTGTCAATATTTTTCTTAATGAAATTCAAATTAAAAAACATAAAGTATCACTACATTGCATTACATCTAACAATTAGAAACCATTACTTAAGATTCGTAACCTAAAATAACAATACCTAAGAAATTCCCAAAATGAAAACTAGCTTTTTTCAACATACTATTTAGTCCATTTATAGTCTTTTTCTATTTTAGTATAGCTTCCTTAACATTATCATCAATTGGATTGTTAACCCATTCAAAGTAGCCACATGACCGATCTTTCTATAAGAAAACCCAACATCAAAACCAAATCAACAAAGGTCCCTCATTAAATGTATGGAAACAAAACATTAGCTCTCAAATAAATGTCTTATTAAAAATAGAAAACAAAACCCTTGTTTTTAGAATACCAAAACTCCTATTTTTAGATTACCAAAACCTCTATTTTCAAATTACTAGGAAGATCTTCTTGGGTTCACCCTTATTTTTGACGTTAGCAAAATAACTATCTCTCTACAAGCATAATAATTTCGTCCAATGTGAGCAACAATTAAACTTGATGTCATAGTTTTCATTGTTCATATGGACATTGAGTACTCGACCATCTTCTTCAACATCAAACCCTAATTTGCAGCAATAAAATGAAATAGGGTAGGAAGGGAGTGTTTACTTAAGCTATTATTTATGGTCGAAAAAAGGAATGTCATGTCATCTCTCAGTTAGCCACATTAGCACTGTTAGGATGGAAATTGAGTTTAGCTAATGATAAGCATGCAATTGCAAATAAGAATAAACTATATGTATACAATTCAAACTTTTTAAACTATAGGTAGTTAATAAGCTAAATCCAAAAAGTTATACACTATGAGGAGAAAAAGAATAATTTAACTATGAAATAACGTATTAAACATTATTAAAAACTAATTTTATTATTTATGCATTGCATAAATAAATAATTATACTATTATTACTAGCTTATGTCACTAATTATGCTGCACAAGTGTCATGAAAAAATTAACTTGCATTATTTTAGTAGCATATTTTAAATTAAAATGAATTATTATATAAATAAATTTATACATTACAATAAATAAGATTATCATTGAAGTTATTTTTCGTAATGACAAAAATTTAGTCGTTGGCGACATAGTCATCGGTGATAAGTCAAAACTCTATGGGTGTAAACATGCACAAAATTGGGCCAGAACTAATAATGATGACAAAGTCGTTAGTAAAAAAGTAAGAAAAAAATTTGGCAGGAAAATTTAATCTTCAACGATGACAATTAAAGTCAGTGAAAATGGTGAAATTTGACCACTAATATGAGTAATAAATTGCGATGACTTTATTATCATTGAACACTTAAGATTTTTACCAACGACATTATTATTGGTGAAGATTGCTTAGAAAATTATGTTGTATATTTTAATCGATAACAATTATCATTATTAAAAATTGAAAAATTTTAATTGACAATAATGTCATCATTAAAAGCTAAGATTTTTTATTGATGATCCTTTAACAATGATCGAGAATTTTGCTGTCGTTGAAAGGTTTCACCTATATATACCCTCATTATTATTTTAGTCTCATTTTGCATAAGAGTAGACATAATACTAATAGATAAGGTAAGATTATTTTTTATATAAGTTTTATTAATTTTTTATAATGTAGTATATTTTCTTATTTATATTTATTTGCATTATTAGTTTTTACTGCTATTAGTTGGTGTTGGTGTTTGTGTTTGTGGTTTGATCTTTATTTAATCAGTATATTTATTTTATTAAGGTATGTGAATTAAATTTTATTGCATTGTATTTGAGTATTAATTTATGAAATGATTAATATAAAATATGTTAATTTAGTTTGATAATATGATTATTTTGATGTAAATAAATTCCATTTGGTTTTATATGCTATAGAAGTTAAATATATTTATGTAATTTTATTTCAATGTACAATTGATGAATTTAAATTTTGTCTTTGTTATATTAATGGATAAAATTATAATTTTGCATAATATGATATGTGTATGAAATATTTAGTTAAGTTAATATGAGATGGAGTTATTATAAGGTTTTATTTACAAATTTTTGAGTTCAAGATATAGTTCAAAATACAAAATTTTTAGTTATATTTTTCTTGTAAAATTAAAATAATGTAATAAAAATTAAAATATGAAGTATGAAACTAGAATGACTATATAATATATTTCAAAAAATATATTGATATGAAAATAAATTTTTTGGCTATATAATTAAAAATTTTCAATATTGCTTAATAAAAATATTTTAATAAAATGTATAATAAAAATCCAAATGTTATAAATACATTCAATGAAAATATTATGAATATATAAATAAGATATTTTGAAATTTTTCAAAATTTAAAATATTTATATATGTAAAAAATAAAATCATATATTAATAAGTAAAAAATATTGAGATATTGAAAATAGAAGACATAGAAAATATTAAATATATAAATAAATTATTTTAATAAATTAAAAATTTTAAAATTTTTTACAATTAACAATAAAATTAGATATTATAAAAGTAATTAATAATAATGATATTATAAATATAAATATACCTTATAAAAATATAACTAATGAGAAAAATATTTATTATCTTAATTTCTCATATTTTATGTCTTTTAGGTATTATATTTACTTAATTTCACTAATTAAGCATTATTTTATAATTTTAGATAATTTTATAATATTATGAATTTATTTGGTAAATGTTGGATTTCGATATTATTTCTATTTTTTTATCGTATCTTGGATTTCGGATGTCAAATTGAGGTAAATTTTATAATGTTAAGAGTTAATATCTCCATTAGCTAAACCCTTTCTTACCTTGTCTTTAGACTTGTATTTTGTTCGTACATAATCAACAGAGACTTCCTTGATATGTGTTACAACATTTTTAATAGCATGCTCCTACTTCATCTTTCCTTTAATAAGTCATCAAATTTAGTGCTTTTTTATCCCTAGTTACTATGGGGAACAAAGGAAAAAATACAATAGATATAATTTTTATATTTTGATCCAAGCTCAGTTCAAACATTTTGAAGGTCATATGTAGCTGAGAAGTTGAAGTTGTATTTTTGTCCCGATTGAACCCTCCTTCGTATGTAGGTCATATTTGGAGTTATAGTAATTCAATTAATCTAAAACTAGCTTCCAAATTCTCACAAGACATAAGTCTACAAGTTTCATGTTTATGGGTTTTCCAAATTACATCGATTTCATGATCAAAATCTAGTTGAAAATTAAACTTGCAAGAATTCATTGATGCAACTATTGAATTTAATTATCTTGTTAAAAATAGGTCTAGACTTCTAAAAATTAGAAAAACCTTATTATTGTAATACTAAGATTCATAGGATCTAAGTCCAATAGGGTTTTAGTTTAATTAAGTCAAATAACTTGGGCAGAGACTCATTAGACTTTAGACTTTACACATAGAGCTAGCAAATAGTTTCACCCTCCTTCTTCTTATTCTATCTTTGTTTTTCATTAATGGAAGCTTAATTTTAGAGTTAATTAAAGGAGTCTGGAGCTCTCCTTTTAATGATTATGAGATCATGAATTGTAATGTTAGCTTTCTTTAATTAATTTGCCTTTTCTCCCATTTACTTATGTTGAATTCTTGAATTTACTTTTGTTAAATGTTGATTTGATATAATTGATATTCATTCTTGTGATTTTTAATTTTTTTTATTTTGATATGAAATTATGGTTAATAAATCATGGTTTATATAAAAAGGCAGATGGTTGAGGGATTAATTTGGAGATTTCTTATTTTATTCTTCAATTTAACTAAATTTTATTGTTAAATCAATTTTGATCTAGCTTAGGGGATGTAGCGATTACTTAATTTGGTTAATTTTAATTGATCAAATCCTAGATAATTATCTAACATAGAATTTGTGAATTATTATAAGGATTTGGGGTAATTCTAGGTTAAAGAATTAACTAAAAAGAGTCAAATTCTAATTAATCTATAATTAATCAAATTAGAACACCTTAATTCCTTGAATCGGCTATTTTGCTACATTAAGTTCTTTCTCTTGACCTTCTATTTTGCTTCTATTTTGTGCTTATCTAATTATTACTAAGTTTAATTTTGTGTAAACAATTCCTCTTAGCTTTGGAATTTGTGTTTTGCATTCTGTTATTGCATAATTATATATAGCATATATCATATTGTATAGTGCATTTTATTTCTATTACAACATTCTATTTTATTGCATTTGTATTAGTTTCTTTCATTTTGATTACATTAATAAGTTAACAATTGTGTAGATATTGTTAGGAACTCATTTAGGAAAGATAAAATTAAAGGATCACTAGGGGAACAACTTGATTGTGTTATTTTTCTACATTATTTTTTCAACAAACTAGTTTTAACTAATTTTAGTGCATTATGATGTGCATATCAATAATAACTACATAAATATATTTGAAAAAATATGTTTAAATAAATGTAAAATTTTGAATATATAATCACATTGGAATTAATATAAATTAATAAATATATGTTAATGAAAATATGTAAATATAAAAATTCAAATCATGGCAATGCATAAGAATTTATAACAATAAGTAAATAAATAATAAGAACTGAAAAATACATACAAATTATATACGAATAAATAATAATAAAATTACATACGATTATATATTTTGAAAAATTAAAAAATTATAAAGATATCATATAAAAATATAATGATTATATTGACATATTTTACATAATCCTTGTTGGCATAAAAATAGAATTTTAAATATATAATTAAATATTGAAAAATATAACTTGGTAATTATATTTTAATAAAAAATCATACATAAAAAATTTGAATTTTATAAATGTATTTAATAAAAATATTACGATGATATAAATGGGAATTTTTAAAATATTAATAGAATTTAAATTTTTATGTTATTAAGAATTTTCATACAAAATACAATTTATGTCAATTTAACAATTATATAATCATAGAAATTTAAAAATATTGAACATTTGAAAATTTAATAGTATTCATAAAATATACATCTAGTTAAAAGATTTTAATTATGCATCTTATGAATGTAGTAGAGTAGGTTCAAAGACTAAATTCCTAATTCTAAGATGTTAAACATAACAATTTATATGGATATTTAAAAAATCCAATAATGTAAATATTAATATATTTGAATAATTATAAAATAGAATCATAATGTAAGTTTAAAATTATTGTAAATATACTTTTACAATAGCTTTAAATAGAATTATATTTGCACTCTAAGCTTAGACCTATTCAAAGGTTAGTCAATCTTTATTATAAATAATTTATCTAGTTGTTGTTTGATATTATAGAAATTTCTTGGTATCCTTGTTGTTCTCTGGGTGTGAACTATACTGATGTATAGTTTACACGGTTGGAGAGTTATGGGAAGATGGTACTGAAATTTCTACTTATAAAAAATGATAAGTGTAGGTAAATTGATACAATTATAACTATAGAAATATCTCTAATGGGATAGAGCTTTACCTTTTAGAATTGGAATGATACGTTAGATTTAGGATATATGACAAACATTGATCATAACACTCAATTCTATAAAAAGTTATCTTCTTCTTATTTAGTTATACAATATATATAGATAAAAGTTGGATATATCTATGAAATCACTTGTTGAATGAGTATTGGAATGGTGCATTTGCATTTGTTGACAGATAAAAAAACTTCATCGATGAAAGGAGATTGGTGAAATGTCCATGTAAGAAATGTATGAACCTATTATTTCAAATTTCCAAGATCTTTCATGTCAAATCTTGGACAATGATAATTTAGTCTCATGCAGCAATCCATTATCATTACTAGCTAATAAAATATCATCCACATAGAGGACAAGAAAAATGTACTTACTCTTACTGATCTTAAGGTATATATATTGATCAACTTTATTTTCTTCAAAGCCTATAGAAATGATCACCTCATCAAATTTAAAATACCATTGCCCTAAAGTTTATTTAAGCCCATAAATAGACTTTCTAAGCTGACACACTAAGTGTTCTTTTCCAGGTTCTTGAGAACCTTTTGGCTCTACCATATAAACTTCTTTTTTCATATCCCCATTCAAAAAGGTTATCTTCACATCCATCTAATGGAGCTCTAAGTCATAGTGTTCTACCAAAGCCATGATAATTCTAAAGGAATCTTTAGATGACACTGGTAAAAAGGTCTCATTATAATCCATTCCTTCTTCCTCAATAAATCCTTTTGTCACCAATCTAGTTTTAAGCCTTTTAATATTTCCTTTAAAGTCTTTCTTAGTTTATATGCCCATTTACAACTAATAGGTTTACATCCATTTGGAAGCTCAATAAGCTCCCAAACACCATTGTAAGCCATAGAATTCATTTCATCTTTCATTGCATCCATCCACATATTAAATTATGGACTAGTTATTATATCTTTGAAAGCCACAGGATCAATAACATGACTAATATCATAGTCACTCTCTCCAAGGAAAACTAAGGAATCATTAAAGATTGTAGATCTTCTTTGTCTAGTAGATCTTCTCAAAGGCACCTCAACTTCATTCTCTTGAGCTTGAATTACATTAACAGTATCAAGGATTAGATTATGAGGATGAGCAAGAGGGAGAAGATCTATATTCTGTTGCACATTATCTTTTCTTCTAATATCTATTGGTATTGCAAGACTTTATGGGTTTAGCAAAGGGAAAGTGACATATCTTATAAGTTAATTGTCATTGACAACTTCTATGATACTTCTATCTACAGTATCTCATTCTTAAAATTTTGCCATATATGACTCTGTAATTTTAACTCCATATTCAGGATAATAGAATTTGTATCCTTTGAAATGGTCTGGTACTCTATGAAGTAGCATCAAGTAAATTGAGATTCAATTTTCTTTTTAAAAAAATTATAAATTCTAACTTCTGCAAGACATCCCCAAACTCAAAAGTGATTTAAGTTAAGTTTTCTATCGGTCCATAGTTGAAAAGGTATTTTTGTTATAAATTTACTGGGTACTCTATTCAATATATATAATTCACATTTTATAGCTTCACCCCAAAGAGATTCAGGAAGATTGGTTCTACTCATCATGCTCCTCATCATGTCTTTAAGAGTGCAATTTCATCTTTCAACCACACCATTTTACTCAAAATTACCAAGTATTGTATATTAGGTAATTATTCCATTCTCTTGTAGGTATTTGGCAAATGGTCCTATATACTATCCAGTTATGCCATGTCTACCATAATATTCACCACTTTGATTAGACCTACTAATTTTGATAACTTTTCCCCATTGTTTCTCTATCTTTATTTTAAAAATTTTAAAAATTTTGAAAGTATCAGACTTTTCCTTAATTAAGTAAAGATAACTATAACGAGAAAAATCATTAATAAAGGTAACAAAATATTTATTACCATATAAAGGAGGAGTAAGTGATCCACTAATATCAGTATGCACAATTTCTAAAAGCTCAGAACTTCGAGTGGCACCTTTGCTTTTAGTCTTAGTTAACTTACCCCTTATATAATCAACACATGTCTAAGTTTTTAGAATTAAAAGAAGATAAATAACCATCTTTTATTAATCTATTAATTCTCTCATTTGAAATGTGACCTAATCTTTTATGCTATAACAAGAAGGACTTTTCACCAACTAAAGTTCTCTTAAACACTATGTTTTCAACATCCATACTACTATATTCATTATTTTGTGTCAAGTATAATTTATATAAATTGTTAACTAACTTAAATTCACTAACAATTTTAGATTTTAAAAATAAATTAATTTTTCATTCTTAATAATAAAATGATAACCATGCTTATCCAAAATAGAAATTGAAATCAAATTTCTCCTAAATAAAGGTATGTAGAAAATATTTTTCAAAATAAGTTCAAAACCAGACTCTAAATTTAAACTTATTGTTCCTATAAAACTAACTTCAACTTTAGCATTATTTTCAACTCTAAGCTTGACCTCTTTTTCACTTAGCTTCCGTTTGCTTTTAAACCCTTGCAAAGTAATAGCAATATGAATAGTTGCACCACTATTAAGTCACCATAAGTTTAATGGTGCACTAACAAAATGAGATTCAAAACAAATGAAAGCTAGTGGTTTACCTTCTTGCTTACCTTTTTTCTCTAACCAAGATTTGTATTTGTGGCACTCGAATTTCTTATGATCTTTCTTTTTACAGAAAAAATATTTATTCTCTTTCTTAATGATAGCTTTAGGATCACTTACCCCTTTTGTTTGAACACTAGCTTGGCTTTTACTACCCTAAAACTTATTAGGAGCTTTTGACAAAAAATTCCTAGACTTGTTGTAATTTTTTTATAGGTAGGTTTGGAGTTAATGATGAGTAAGGCACTCTTATTTTTCTCTCTTTTGAGTTTTTCCTTTTCACAAACACATTTGGATATAAGATTATTGATACTCCAAACTTCATTCATGGTGTTGTAGATAGTTTTAATTTGCGTGAACTCATGAGGAAGAGAATTGATGGCATGGTGAATAATGAATTTATCAAGTATGGTGATTTCATGGGAAGCTAATTTATTTTTGATATGGACCATTTTCATAATGAAGTCTTTAACATTTCCAACAAAATCATACCTCATACTTGTCAGTTCACTCATAAGATTCCTAACCCCAGATTTGCTGAATTTTTGGTACATTTGACTAATAATATCATAGAGTTCTTTAGCATTCTCAATATCATCCAACCCACTCAGAAGATGCTCAAAGACAAATCTCTTAATAGCATGTAGACATATACGATTTGCTCTATCCCACTTAGTAAACAACTCCTTTTGTTCAGTAATACTTTAGGCAGTGATGGCAGCAAGTGGATCAATACGTAAGACTATGACTATGTCTATGTCACTCATAACTAAGGCAAAGTTCAGGTCTTCATTCTATCTCTTATAGTTAGATCCATGTAGGATCTCAATGGTAGCTTGATTGCTATTTACAGCAAAAGTCATTATTCAAAACAAAAATGTAACAATTAACTAATGGATAATTTAAAGGATATAAATAGTAATGATTCTTGATGTGTTACAATAACTAGAGGGTCTAGGTGCATCATCATATTCTCCCCTTTAGGTAGAGAATATGACATGCTAGTGAGTACTCTCTTCATAAGGTTAATATGAAAATATCCAATTTTTCAAAAATCCATCTCCTTTTAGCAGATAGGCTTTCTAAATTGATATATTTCCAACCGTGATGCCTTATGCCACAAATCAAAAGTATCTTACATAATATCCCCCTTTGGACAGGCGATTATATGAGGTAATTCTAGTATTATCTCATGATTTCTGAATAAGAAAATATTTTATTAATCACTACAAATGAGCCACTTTAGCAACCAAACATTTATAGTTATTAATAAATTTTTTTCTTAAATTAGGAAAATAAATTATCCAAAATCTCAATTTGCATACTCAACCATATGTATACAATTAGTCACTCCTGATGAGATTCTAAAACTTAATGCATTTCAATGAATCCATAAATAATGTTGCACAATAAAGTCTTGAATAAAATTTAAAAACTAATCTAATTATAGTATCTAATTATATTCACTCTTCAAAATAAAAGAATTTAATAAAATAATAAAATAATAAAAAAATTAAGAAGAGTACATATCATCAATGCATTGATGGATTACAACTATTTTACTTTCTTTTTCCAAAAAATTTCATAATCTTATAGTTCTGAAAAATAATTTTAATTAATTAAAAATAGTATATATACCAAGTATTTTCTATATAAAATTTTTTAAAAAAAAAGGGTCGTGTGGCCTTTGTTGTCCGGTGGCATGAGCCACCGTATTTTTTACTTGAACTTGGGAATTCTTGGTGCTGATGGGGATTAGTAATGTAAGCCGAAATAATAATAATAATAATAATAATAACAAAACAATCCCACCAAAACGTGATTTCAAGCTACTGTCTCATGAATTTCTGTCAGGCATCAAACCATAAATCTTGATTTCAATGCTTTTACTTTTATATATATATATATATATAACCAGATTCAAATATATGGCACGCTAAATAAGAATTCAGAAACTTATATGAACGGAAAAGCACACACTTGCCGAAATCAGTTAAAACCCTTTGTGTAAATTCCAAATAGAACGCCAAATGTTAAATGCTTGTCGGCACAATTTCGTACAAAAATTAATAAAGCCGAATTTCTAATTCAACACTTTTGATGTATAGACAGAAAATTAATCTAAAATTATAAAACAAACATTATAAATTAATTTTATGATTTTATTTTAAGAATTATACATGTAAAATTTCATCATAAATCTTCAATCAAAATAATATAAAATATAATTAATTATTCTGGATTCTAATATTATACATGTAAACTCTGATATCTCATATAAGAATTCTCAATTTTTAGGATTTTATGTATAATAATTAGAATATCATAAATATAAAATTTGTATTTACTTATCTGATGGATTTATAGTCATAATTGAATTTAGCGAAAGTTAATAAATTTCCTTAACTAAATCTTTCTCTTTGCTCTTCTCCTTAGTGGTGGCTCTCAATGAGTAGAAATCATGTGTATAAAAAGTGAAGAGGGGAGAAGTGAAGAGGGGATCTAGCTATAATCCTTATTTATAAAATCTTAGCAATCATTTCCATAAAAGGATTACTAAATTTTTAGGTCTATACAACTACCAAACCACACTAAACTATGTACATGTTATAAGCTCATAACTTTAAAATTATAATTTTAAATGAGTCTTATGCACATCTCATTATTAAGCTAAATTTTAATCAGTCAATTTTATTAAATTAAAAATTACCAATTAATAACAACTCATTTTATGAAAAATTCTAATAATATTGTGTCTAAGTCTAAATAGCTTATCACTACTTTAAAATAAAATAGAATCAATTTAGTATATTAGATCAATTTTTCTCAAAATTTCAATGACTGTGTTATATTGACTGTCGTCATGATCAAGCAGCTGGAGTCTTAAATGGAAGTTCCAACCGATATAACAAGATAAAGGATGAAGGAGAAATTATTTGCTGTTTCCAGTGTAGAAGAACACATAATACAATAAGTTGGATTTTGGTGGACAGAGCTGTTAGTGTTCCCATGGTCAACCCGAGTCTCTCCATAAATGTACGAACAATGCAATTATGATTCTTTTTCACTCGCTCTTTATTTACATTTTTATAATTTTATAAATTTTATCATTAGTTAAAAATAATATTTTAAAAATCAATCCGAACATAAATTAAAAGGGACTTTCATTTTATGATTTGAATGATTCAATTAATTGAATAAATAATTAGATTGGATCATATTATAATTAAAAAATTATATATATATTATGTAAATTTTCATCTATATAAAATAATAAATAAAATTATCATAAAATCAATAAAAACGATCAAATAAAGAAATAAAACTTTTTATTAATTTGGTGATAATTTTAAAAGAATATATATTTGTAAATTAAATTTTTAAAGATATTGATCCAATCTTATAAAAAATAAAAAAAGACTAAAGCAATTTTCAATAACTAAACCAATTTTCTAATTTGATCCTCATCTTGCCAATCTTATTTGGTTTGTACCGGTCTAGAGAACCCATCAATAAGTTGGCAGATCGGCTTCATATAAAATCAGCGCAGAAATTAGGATGAGTTTTTCATTTTTCATTTTTTTTTTTTGGGTAAGAACGTCAACTTTGGTGGGCAGAATAGTCTAGAATTCACATCGGAGTCACCTTTGTGGTATCCCAAGTCTCCTCATGAATATGTGATGGACTCGTCGACTGAGACTTTTTCATAGAAAATTTCTCTCCAGGAGAAAAAAATATGAATAGGAAACAGCCTTTTGTCTGCGTGTGGGTGTGTGTGTTTTTTCTTAATTTAATTTATCTCTCTTAAAAAATTTAGACATAATTCATTAATCTTTCTTTTATTTTTAAAAAATTTTCAACCCTCCCTTAATGGTTGTATAGACGTGGGTTTCATTTTTTTTTGTCAATTTTACCCTTTAATTGTTAAAATTTCATAATTTTTTACCAAAATATTAGTTAAATTAATGAAGTTAATTAAAAATGATATTTCTATAGGATGATTTATTAGATAATATTTTGATATGTATTTTAAAAATATTTCAGATTTACTTAAATATTTATTAAAGGTATAACTTTTGTAAAGAAAATATTAATAAGTAAATATATTAATTTTTTATAAAAATTTACTTATTATCTTAGCATTGAGAAAATATGAATATATTTCCATAAAATTTATATTAATATTATCAATGTTTTAACTTACTAAATTATGTGATTAAGAAGCACAATATTAAAATTTATATTTTCAAAGTCTTAATTTTTTTAAATTGTTTTAGTAACTATTTTGAAGGTTTGGAAAAAAAATTGGAGGAAAAAAAAGAAAAGAAAAGAGAAGAAAAGAAAGACGTGTTGTGATAAATTTAATGGAGGACAATTTATCTAATACACAATAAATTAAGTCCAAAGATTTTATTAATTTAATATAGATGAATTAATAATTAAATATTAAAATTTTACTTTAGTTTTCAAAATATTAAATTTTTATCAATTTCATCTTTGAAGTAAAAGTTTGTATCAATTTAATTTTTAAAGATTTAAGCTCAAATCAAATTTTAATTTCTGACCTCAACAGCTAATATTTGTTAGAAATACTAAATTTTTACTTAAGTTTAAATTTTCAAATACTAAATTAACACAAACCTTACCTCATTTAAGAAATTAATCGAAATCTAATATTTTGAATACCAAAATAAAGTTTATTCCTAATTAAAAGTGAGCTTTAGATTTTTTTTTATTAAAAACAAGGTTCACTTAATATTTATTAAGTACCTAATCTAATATAAATACAGTTTTAGATATATAATCATAAATCTAAAAATTAATTACTTAAAGTTTCAACATTTAATAAAATTTAAATATATAAATTTTGTAATAGAGAAAGCAAAATAGTTATTTAATAATTAGAATAAATATGAAATACATTTCAAATAACAATAAATTATTTATTTCAAATATTATTTAATTTAAGTTATGCATCATGTTATTTGAAGATATAAATTTTGTTCTAAATTAAGCTAAATAGTTATTTAACAATTAAAATAAATATGAAATATATCAAATATGTAAAATAACAATAAATTATTTATTGTTAAGAATGTTTAAGTTAAGTAGCGTATGATATTATTTGAAACTTTTACCTTCCATTATTTCCTAAATTTAAATTTATGAGATTATATGTATATATTTAATGATTTAAGTAAACTTGCAATTAAAAAAATTATTTATTGATCTCTAAAAATTGTTACTAAAATAATTTTTTAAAAAATAAATATAAGTTCTGATATCATGCATGTTAATCACATAATATGATAAGTTAGAACACTAAAAATATAAGCATAAATTTTATGGAAATATTTATATTTAGTTGGTTTTATGATAATATAACTTTTTCATAAAAAAATTGGAAAAAATTTCCAATGTAATTTTCATCAACAATTTTCTTTTGTATTTATAACATCCAAAATATATAAAAATTTACAAAAAAAATTATAAAGTTACACCCTTAATAAATATTTAAGAGAATCTGATATATTTTCAAATTACATATCAAAGTTTTGAACTAATAAATCTTTTTCAAAGAAATATTATTTTTAATTAACATTATTAAATTAAATAATATTTTTAAAAAATCTGATATCATAACAATTAAAAGGTAAAATTGAAAAAAAAAGGTAGCGTTTATTTTATTAGATCATTAAGGGAGGTTTGAAGAATTTTTGGAAATAAAAGAGATGTCAATAAAGTCTACCTTTTCTTTTCTTTTTTCTTTTTTTTTTTTGGGTGGTGTTGGGGTGCTTCCGCGTGGTTTCAACTCTACCCCTTGTTCAAAGGTAACCAAAAGATACCAAGCGTGCTTTGAGACCGCAGTTTTGTCTGCTTTTTAGCTGGTTTGGACTTCTCTAATTAATTATTTAAGTCAATCAATTATTCTACATATTCGGTGAACAATTGATCGTGCCTTCATCAAATCCAATTAATTAATTTAAAAAAAAAAGTAAATAGTTCAATATTTTCAAAAAGTTGGTTTAAAAAATAAAATTATCTCTGAATTATATAATATTTTTAATAATATCTTTATTTTTATTTAAAATAAAAGCTTTGAGCTCTAACCACTGCACGAGATCCGCGGTGGCTCCTTGTGAACATAATAAATTTGATGTAATAATTCGTATTTATGTATTATATTAAAAATTAATAATAATTCAAATAAATCTAACTTAATATTTATTTTAATAAGAATCATATTGAGTCTAGTCAATTTATTTATTAAATATATCAAGATAGATTAATTCATTTAATTTATTTAATAATTTTAATTAATAAAATTTATATTATAAAATTATTTATTAAATTTAATTATTAGTTATTTTTGTATTAATATTTTAATCATTCATAAAATATTTTTTAATTTTTATTATTATTTTATTAAAATATAAATTTATATTTTTATTATATATTACTATTTATAATTTAATTATTAATTATTTCTCTAATAATATTTTAAAATTTTAATATAAACTCTTAAATAGATTAGCGTATCAACCTATTTATAATTTTAATTTAATTTATTTGTTATTTCTGTTAAATGAGTTAATTTATCAACAACATGGATCCATTTAAAACTTTCGTATTTATATTGTATGAAAAATTATTATTCCTATAGCAAATGCATTTACCGTAGAGTGGCCCGATGGATTCATTTTTGACAATATAATTAAGGTTTAATTTCATTTTTAATCCTTAGTTGAATTTCATCCTTTTTAATATAAAAATTAGGTAGAAGTGTAATGAAAGAGTGAGATTATACATTTTGTTTGCAATGAATTGGCACACAAGTATACCATGGACGCACCATAAACCAGTAAAAAACCCAAAAAAAAAAAATCTAAAAAATCATCCAACAAGAAGCCTGCAAGAATTGCTATTATATTATTGAAGTGAAAGAGATTAAATATTACATAAGATAAATTTCATTCACCTCCCCTAAAATTATGGTGCAATTCATTAACCTCCATTCTAATTTGAAAAACATCTCCAACCTTCCTTGTCAGCCAACAAACTTAACTCTGTTTTTATTAATGTCAATTCTATCTTTCAATTATTTACTTTGTCATCAAATTTTATAGAAATATTATCTAAATTATTAAAATGATAATTTATTTTAAGATGATTTGCTAGAATATATTTTAATGTGTATCTTTGAAATATTGTAATTTTTTAAAATATTTATAACAAGTGTAACTTTATAAAAGTTTTTACAACTTTTAATATACTTTGCATGTTATAAATACATAAAAGAATTTATTGATAAAAAATTTCATTACAAAACTTTTTCAATTTTTTATAAAAATTTTCTTATTATATTTTGAAGTCAAGAAAAATATAATCCTTTTATGAAATTTATGTTTACATTTTCAATATTTTAAATTATTAAATTATTTTAATAATTAATTTAAATATTTTATTAATTAATTACTTATGATTATTTTAAATATTTTGGTATTCTATTTATTTTTAATACTAAATAACTATTTATTTTACATTATGACAAAATTTGTATTTTCAAAATTTATTAAAATATTTGTTCCATATGCAAACTATAATTATGAGCATTGATGCCTCAACTAACATAGGATGACATTTTACTTGTATGAAAGAACTTTTCTTATCAATCATTTTTCTATAAAAACCTTTTAAATTGGATATAGATTTATTCAACTTTTATTTTTTCTCAAAACCTTTTTTAACAAACTAATAAGTCAATAAAAAGTAAGTTGACTCAAATGTTTTCTTTTTTCGATCCACACAAATTTAAAAACTTTTAGATCAAGTGTACAAATTTAACAACTCTTAAGCCAATTTTTTCCTTACATTAATTGAAATTAAAATTATTATAAATTGATCATCCTCACTGTTTAAGATGCCAAATGTTAAATCCATGTTGTAGTGAACCCAATTATCATAAAATTTATTCATATTGTATTATATTTATACCAAATTATCACCTAAGTCAATATAGTAATGTACCAAACATTAACAAAAATTAACTTCACTATTTAAACTTTGCATATATAAATATTTGTACTAATACATTTGTTATATATCAAATTAATTCTCAACAAGTTATTGGAATTCTCATGTATTATACTGAAATTATTACATAATTAAATAGATTAATATATTAATCATCGTTGAAAATTATTTTTATTTAAATATTGCATAGATAAATAATTATGATAGTTTATAATATGTCAAATTAATTTTTACTAAATTATTACAACTTCCATGTGTTGAATACTAAAATTATCAACTAATTAAATAAAATAAGGTTAAATTATTCTTTTGTTCCTTAAAGTTTACAATTTTTTTTTTGTTTTATCTATCTAAGGTTTAAAAAGTTTAAATGTGATCAAACTTTTTGAAAAAATTGCAACTTTGACTTCAAACTTCATCTCTAATAAAACTTTTCAACAATTCATCATGGAGGGTAATTTGTTAGAAAGAAGCATACAAAGTATATTGAGGGTGAAGAAGCTATAATGAAGGATTGCTTCTTAAAAGAATGATTTTTACAATAAATAATTGCATTTCTAAAATAATTAGTATATAAAGGCAATGTGAAAATATGGTATATGAATGACATTTATGAATTAAGTTTTGTAAGAGAAGTGAAAAGCAATTTAAAGTAGTGGCTTAAAGCTACATTACAGAGGAATTACAAAAATACTCACTTATATATTTATCATGAACACACTAGTAAGGAAAGGGTCCTTCTTACTTTGCCATCCAATGTACTTGCATCAATTATGAAAGAAAGATCAAAGGATAATTCAATTAGAGTTAGCAATTTACTTCAAGAGCTAGAAAAGGGTAATTAAGCTAAGGGTGGTAATCTAGATCAAAGGCTGAAAAATGTTTATTTAGCTGGATTTGGCAATTCAATTGAAGTTAACGAGTTTATGGAGATTATAGTAAATGAGAAAATTAGAGAATATAATACAAAAATAGAGATTACAGTAAATGAGGAAATTAGAGAATATTTAGTTGGATTTGGCAATTCAATTAAAGTTAACCAGTTTATGGAGTTTATAGTAAATGAGGAAGTTAGAGAATATAATACTGAAATAAATGAAGATAATGAAAAAAATGAAAGTGATGATAATTTTGTAAGTGAAATTGAATTTAATGATTTAGTTAATCACAAAAAAAATGGTAATGAATGGTATAATTACTATATGGTCTAAGATTTAAGAGCAACATTAAACCTAAAATGCTTCACTACAAGAAAAATACACAACATCGGTGACACTTTTAGTGATGACAAATTCTTGATTGCTGCTAAAAATATCACTGACAACACAGTCATCGGTGATGTAAGAAATTACATTTCCCAGGACTTCAAAAAAGTTGGCAGGAAAATGAAATCTTCAACGACAACAATGTCATCACTGAAGAGAGCAAAAAAAAATTAACAAGAATTTCCACTCTTTAGTGATGACGATGATGACAACAAGAGTCGTCGCTGAAAGTCTACAAGAGTTGTCGCTGAGAGTCTACAAGAGTCATCAATGAAAGTCTAAGACTATCAATGACAACTCTTATGGTCGCTAAAGGGTTTAGTAGGAAATTGTTCCTACCCTTCAGTGATGACTCTTGTCATCGTTGAAAGGTGGAAATATTTGTTGACTTGTCGTTGCTGAAAGTTCAAAACTTTTAGTGATGACTCTTGTTGTTACTAAAGAGTGGGAACCACCCAAAACTCTTTAACGACGGCAAGAGTTGCTGCTGAAAGTTCAAGATTTCAATAATGACTCTTGTCATCATTGAAGGGTTTAATGGAAAATTGTTCCCATACAACACTCGTCACTAAAAGTCCTGGACTTTTAGTGACAACAATTGTCATCACTGAAAGTTTAGGACTTTTAGCTTTCAACAATAACTCTTGTAATTGCTAAAGTGATGGAACCACCTAAAACTCTTCAATGACGACAAGAGTCGTCGCTAAAAAGTTTAATAAGAAATTGTTCTCACCTTTCAACGATGGTAAGAGTTATTGCTGAAAGTGGAAATATCCCTTGACATCCTTCAACGATGATAATTGTTTTCACTGAAAGCTCAAGACTGTCAGCAACAACTCTTATTGTCACTAAAAGGTTTAGTAGGAAATTGTTCCCACCCTTTAGTGATGATAATGTCATCATTGAAGGGTCAAAGTTTTACTAATGATTGAGTATTTTGTCGTTGCTAAAGAGTTTCCATTAAATACACCCCTACATTGTTCTACTCTCATTTCGCATGCAGTGATAAGGGAATTGCGAGAGAAAGTTAAGGTAAGTTAGTTTTGTAATTTTTTTATAATATAGTCTATTTATCATTTAAATATATTTTTTATGTATTATAATATTTTATTTTTGTAATTTTGATTTATTAGTTATTGTTACTTTTCATCATTGTTTGTAGTGGGTATTTAGAGAATATTTGATCAGAAGATTTTTGCCATTGAGATATGTAAATTAAATTTTATAATATTTTATTATAATATATAATTTGTAAGATTAATAATTTGTAATGAATTAATGGAATTGATGGTATAATTACTTTGGTATGAAATAATTTTGTTTAGTTTTGTATGTTATAAATATTAAATGTGTTTATGTAATTTTATTTTTAGTGTAAAATTTATAAATATAAATTTTATTTTTGTTATGTAACATTTGAATTATAATTTTTTATAATACGATATATATGTGAATTATTTAATTAGATTAATGCAAGATGAAATTGTTATGACATTTTATTTACAAATTTCAAAATTTATAATGTAGTTTAGGAGAACAAAATTATTAGTTTTATTGAAGTAATGTAACATAAAAAATTAGGATAATTATATAAACACATTTTAGAAAATACATAATTCTTATAATATATTCTCTAGATGTTTAGATTTTAGGCTCTTTCTTATTTAAAATTGAAATCAAAACATAACAATCTAAATTATACTATTTGCACTACTTAAACAGTAGGGTCTTATATTGCCTCTGCCTTCATTTGTTGCTACACTGCTTAGGTCGAGCAGATTTGCCACTGCATTTGCCATGCAGCTACGCAGTTATTCTCAGCCATCACCATCGATGTACCATCTCCATTGTCAGGATGATGATGATGATAATCCTAATACAAACAACAATACATCAGGACATTTGCACCTCCCCTCCCCATAAACTATTGTGTATATATAGTTTTTTCTTCGTATGTACACACTTAAATGAATTATGTATATGTAATTTATTTATATGTATTTTATTTATAGAGTTTTTTTTTATTATTATTCATTTTTTATATTCAATTATGTGATCATGTTGTACATTATTACGAGTACTGTTAATAAATTTCATTTGTACAATTCACATTAGATAAAATTAATTCAACTGAATTGAAATAAAAAATATTCTATTGTATTCAACTAAATTATTACTATTATGTTATTGAATATAAGATGTTATTTTAATTACATTTAATTATAATTTTAATCTATAAATTTTATTTTAATATTTTTAAAATTTTACTATAAAAAATTAAGTATCAAATATAATTTCTATAAATTAAAATTAAATTTTAAAAAATAAAAATTAAACTTTCAACAATAACAGTATTATCGCTAAGAGTATGACTTACAAAAAATCATCGCTAAAAGTTAAATCTTTAACAATAATAAAGTTATCACTGAAAGTCCAAAAAGTCATTGTTGAAAGTTAGACTTTTAGTGATAATATTGTCATCGCTGAAAGTCAACTTTCAACAACAATTAAAAGTTCTTTTATTTTATCATTTTTGAAGTGGACCAATGCGACAATATAGTCATCGCTAAAAGTAAAAATTCAATTTTGAAAATATTTTCTACAATGACTTTGTCATTAAAGAAACACGAACTCACTCTTACTGACAACAAAATATTGTCAATGTTGGTGGCTTGACTTACAAACCTATATCAATGACATTTTTTTCAATGACTTTTATACTTAGCGATGATTGAGTATTCTAGACAAATGTCGTCACTAAATGCCTTTTTTGCAATAATCAGGGATTTATAAAGAGATGCGTTAAAAAAAATGGCTGCAAAATTGTGGTTTTGGAAGGAATTGTGTCTGAAGTTTGTCAATTTTATGGTATGATTATAATTCACATACCTTGCGATCCATAACGGCGGGTGATACAAAATGGTGTTGCGGCCTGATGTGGCAATGACGGATCATATTTCACGCATTTGACCGCAACTGATTTTGTCATATCTAAATTTAGTTTTCAGTACAGAAAAAAAGAACAGGGAGGGAGTCTAATCAGAAACATAGTGATAATAGTACAAATACAGCAGAGATTCTTGATGATTAATAAACATAAGAAAAGAAATTGGAAGTCTAAAAGAATAAAAGTAAAAGAAAAGAACTGATTCACCGAAGAAGCAAACTCAAAGTTTCAAACAATCGAATCTAAAATTGAAAGATATAGAAGACTTGAATGGTAGATCAGATCAAAATTTAAAAGGCAGATCAATACTTTGAAAGGTAAATCATCCCTCGGAAAAGTAGATGTCGCAGATCCAACCTTTTGTTTAACTTTGATCCTACCATCTAGCACTTGTATATCATCTCCTCCTTCAAAGCAACATCAAGTAAATTTCTTGATCTTTCTTTTCTCTTTCTTAAAAAAAATAAAAAAAGAGAAAGATTATGAGAGACACAAAGCATACGGATCAACTAATGCCAATCAAATGTGATAAAAAAATGTAGAATAGAAAAAGGAAAAAGACTGAGATATGGATGAGCTAAAGTGATGAATTTATCCTCTCCTAGCAAAATGGTGAGGCCAGTGAAGGCGTAAGGCTATGACCGTGAGTTGAGTGTTTTCCTCTAGAATCTGGAAACATGCAGAGAGACTCTGTCTCAGACTCAGATAGATAAATGGCGTGACTCCTGAGTGAGGGTTTTCTTCTAGATTCTAGAAAAATGTAGAAACTAGGAAGTGACCGTGAGAGATTTCAAACTGAATAAGATTAGTGCCGTGAGTAAGGATTTTCTTGTAGACTCTAGAAAAATGTAGAGATTAGGATATGGTCGTAAGGCATTTCAATTAACCAAGTATTAGTCAAAATATAATATAATTATTTTAATATATAATAATTACTAGTTAATTAAGTTAATAAATAATTAATATTAATTGATATATTTATAGAAAGATATTAGGATTAGTTTTTGATATATGATTATCTTAATAAATAATAATTATTAATTGATTAGGTTAATAAATAATTATTATTAATTGATTAAGTTAATTTAGGAATAATATAATTTAAAAAATTTCTTATACCAAAAAATTGAAAAGGATAATTCTAGATATCTCAAAAGATTATACCTACCAAACATATGCTATTGGATTAATAAAATTAAATTCAATGTTTCTGAACCTAATGCATAGAATTAATCAAGAATTGATCTTCAAAAAATTAATTTTAGGAGAAATAGCAAGATTCAATTGAAAATGCTTTATTAATTTGTGACACTGTAAATGAAATACATATAATTAATTTGTAACCTTTTGGAATGTATAATTTTCATAGTATTAAATTAACTCTTTATATACAAGCATCTCTTAAATAATGTTTATTGTTATCTTTATTATTACTATCATTATCATCATTGTAAAATGCTTCTATTAACTAACTATTGATATGTTTCCTAAATAGATATGCCACCTTGGGAAACTTTTCTATTAAGAAGATTAGAAGATGCACCAAGTGATGATATAGGTTGGCATTTTGGCACTCCTATTCCTGAAACTTGAAATAACATAGTTTGTAAGCTTTGTGAAAAAGTTGTGAAAGTTGGAATCACATGTTTGAAGCAACATATAGCACATAAAAAAGGAGATGTGGCAAGTTGTCCAAGAATTACTTCTTTCATTAGAGAGGATATGATGAAAATCTTACAAGATAATAGTGCATAAAAAGGGATTCTAAAAAAAGGAAAGAAGAATTTGAAGCACGTTTAAAGGGGGATGATTGATGTGAACAATATTCTATTAATATTTTCCCTTATATTTAAGTCTCTTAGAAGGTGATGATACTTAATTGGATCAATTTTATATTAATTTAAGATTAATTGCATTAATTTGGGCTTAATTGAATTTCGGGCTTAATGTTAAATTTTTTATACTATTTCAGTATTTTGTTCATAACTTGAGCTTTGGATTTCAGATTTGGATAATATATACACCGTTGGAAAGATAAGAAAAAGATATACAATTTTCATATTGACTACAAAACCCAGTTCTGCCATCTTAGAGGTCAAATATTAGCTTAAATTTAAAGTAGAGTTGCTGCCCAAGCCCATACCCAACCCGACCCAATTGCAGTGATTAATTCATATATTGAGCTCCAAGTGTCTAATTGATGCAAGGCCAAGTCCAATTATTCCCTAAAGTCCATATCTAGTCATTCATGAAACCTTTTTGAAGAAATCAAGTCATTTTAAAGCCCAAATAAGACAGATTGATGGTTCATTACTTCAACTCGGACTAGATTGGACTGTTTGTAGTATTTTAGCTATAACTTGAGTTAGGAATGTCTGATTGGGCTGAAATTTTGTAGGTAGTTTCCTAAGATATTAGGATATAAGTTTTTAGTCCATATCTAGTCCTAATTATGCCTCTATGGTTGTAAATAAATAGAATCATAATGTGAGAAAATGGGAGAAGACAGACAACTTGATAGTTTTCTATTTTCTTGGGTTTTTCTCTCTAATGGAAGGCTAATTCTCTGAGTTAATTCAAGGAAATTTAAGGCTCTTCTCCTCTGGATTATGAGATCTTAATTTGTATGGTAGTAATTGTAATTGATTTTCCTTTTTCCTCATCTATTTCCTTTAATTTGTATGATTTGCTTGATTTGGATGTTAATTTGATATAATCTTTGTTCAATTTTGTAAGTTATGTTTTAAATCTGAATTGGTAGCAAATTTTGGTTAGTTAATTAAAACTTTTTGTGAGAGAAAAGGGGATGAATGGTTTAGAATTCTAAATTAATTCATTTAATTTGATTGAATTCTATCTTCAAATTAGTTTTGATCTAGCTTAGGAGTTATGGTAATTATCTAACTTTACTAATCTTAATCAATCAAATCCTAAATGATTATCTAGCTTAGAGTTCATGAATTATTGCAAGGATTCTGAATAATTGAAGGCTGAATAATCAATTACAAAATCTAATTTATAGTGATCTATGATTAATCCTCCAAAGAAACTTTGAATTCCTTAAATCGACTATCTTTGTTCATTGATATTCTTATTTTTGTTGCTACTATTTTATTGATTCCATTATTGATCTTTTTCTATTAATATCTTCTTATTTTAAATTCAAACCCCTCGATTCTACATTCTATTTTACATAATCTTGGATACATACAACATATAACACTATTTCTAATTCTATTTTTGTTATAGCATTCTATTTCCTATATTTATATTCTGTGTGTGTATGTTTCTTCTATTTTAATTGTGTAAATAATTTAACAATTGTGTGAATATTGTTAGAAACATATTCAAAAGAGATAAAATCAAAAGATTACTAGAGGTACGACCTGATTGTGCCACTATATTGCATTATTATTTTTGCAATTAGTTTTTAATTAATTTTAGTGCATTACGGTGTGCACATCAATGACGACTATGATGATAATGATATAATTGTTAATGAACAGAGGCCTTTAAAGCAAGCCATGCAAGAAAGTAGGAGAATGCATCAAGAATAGGAAAATCGACAAAAATTTAGGCAAACTACTAGGAGATATGATAATGTATATGAGGAAGGTATGAGTTCTCATTTAATTGCTAGAAGTAGAGCTAGTGCCTGATAGTTTGATGATCCAACTTTTATATTGAGATCTTTAGAACCTAATTTGATAATGAGTAAAAACTCGAAGCAGAGTAAAATCAAAGGTAATATGAAGTCATTAAGAAAAAAGTTAGAAGAAGCTCTCTCTAAGTTTATTTTGTATGATTGCCTACCTATGCAGTTGGTTAATTTTCCATGATTGCATAATCTACTTATTATGGCTGCTGACATTAGGCCAGGGATTAAGTACCCTACTCCTTATAAGATTTCATAGGTGTATTTGGAATTGGAATTTTAATCTATGAAAACATGGATAGAAGAATTAAAAGGCACATGGAAAGAGACAAATGTTACAATAATGTGTGATGATTAGATTGATAGTATAAATCATATGCACATAATTAACTTTCTTGTTTACAATAGCAAGAGAACTATTTTTTTTTTAAATCATTGATGCTTTTTCTATGTCTAGTAGGAACATTGATTATTACTTTAAGTTGCTTGATCAAATTGTTGAAGAGGTTAGAGAGGAATATATAGTATAAGTGGTCATTAATAATGAAAAAGCATTAAAAGCTGCTAGATAGAAATTGATGGAAAAACGACCACATCTTCTTTAGTCATCTTGCGCAGCTCATTGTTTGGACTTATCTTGAGGGATATTGGTAAGAAATTAAATGCCTAAAAAATATTAAAAGATGCAAAATTAGTGACTTCATTTCTTTGTAATCATATTTGGATAGTAAACCACATGAAAAAGTTTACTAGGGACAAGGACATTATACGTCTTACTATCACTCATTTTGTATTGCAGTTCATTCAACTTAAGTCAAGTTGAAAGCAACAAGAAGCTTTGAAAAACATGTTAAATTTAGAAGAGTATAAAAAGTCCAAATATGGACAAGAAAAATCAAGACCTGCATATGAATCAAAGAAAATTGTTTTAGGAAAAGAGATTTGGAACAAAGCAAGTGACATAATAAAGGTAATTGAACCTATTATAAAAATTTTAAGATTAGTTAATGGTGATGAAAAGCTAACAATAAGCCTTTTGTATGAAGCTATAGATAAAGCAAAGCAATCCATTGAATAAAAATGTCGTTATCACATACAATATAACGACATTATTGATAAAACATGGAGATTTATGCATTTAGATTTACATTCTGCAAGTTAGTCAACATATAACACAATTTCATTTATGAATGTTATTTGTATCTCTTATTAAATCTTTGTCATGATTATTAATCAAAGTTGCTTTTTGGAAAGTTATTTTCTTAATCCACAATTTCAATTTAGTTTGGAGCATGGAGAAGATGTAGTAAAAGAAACACTTAGTGGAATAATAAAGGTGATTTCTAGATTAGAACCTAATATAGATATTCAAATAAAAGCAATCAATCAGGTTAATTTTATATCTTATAATTTATAACTTAATATAAACTTGTGACCATTATTTTTACAAAGAATTTATAAAAATATATTTAATAGTGTAGTTGTTACTTTTTCGAGATAAACATGAGACATTTGGAACACCACAAGCTCAGAGGGCTTGTTTTCAAATGAATCCTGATAAGATAATAATAATAACATTTTTTGGTATAATACAAAATGATTGTTAAGTAATACCTTATATTTATATTTCCCATTTTTGTAACAACTTAATGGTGGCTGATCTATGGGAAGTGTGCTCCTGAACTTCAAAGTATAGCTATCAAGGTGCTTAGCTAAACAACTTTTGCATCAAATTGTGATTGAAATTAAAGTACATTTAGCTGTATACACACAAAAACAAGGAATAGATTGAAGTATGCAAAGCTATAAAAACTTGTCTTTACAGAGGACATAGAGAGAAGTTTCAATCCTATGAATTTTGATCACATATTCCGAGAAGATGATCTATTAAATCTATGGCTTGAAGAGAGAGAATCACCATTGTTTGATGGGCCTCAAAATTCTGAATGGCTACTTAGGATTGACTCAGATGATGATGTTAGGATGGAGAAGAATAATTCAAATTCTAGTGAAAAAGGTTCATAAAGTGGAGATGGCGGCTTAAGTCTACCAAGTGATGATGGTGGTGATGGAGGTGCAAATAAATTAGCCCATAGGGATGATAAACAAAGGCCATGTAACTCTTATGGTGAAATACCACATTTCAGAGGTAATGACTTTTATATTGATATGACAAATTTTCGAGCAAATCCTATTAGTGATAATAGTAAAAATACACCTTGACAAAGGATTACTAAAAGACAACAACAAGAAATATCAGAAAACTCCTCCTTTGCTAGTATGTCCCAAAATTTTAGTGATTGTGGTATTGGCACTTTATCTCAAAGCAATCATGGTTATTATTCACCATCTTATCAATATCCTTATTACCTATCTTATAATCATCATTCACTTGTAATGGCTCCATCCTATTATCAAGACCAATCGTATTCTTAATTATATCCTCAACTTAAACCTTCTTATTATCAAGGGAATGATACAGCTACTGAATTTTTTAGGTATGTATTTAGGCAAATGACATATAATCATGATTAAAGAGAAGGTAGGAGTTATAATTATCCACATCATTCTACTGTGTGGTAATCAAAATAATATCAAGTTTTATCTTGTTTGCCTTCTTATTTATTTTTTATGTGAAAACATGTTATATATATATATATACATACATACATACATATATATATATATACATACATACATACATACATATATATATATATATATATATATATATATGTTTGTATGTGTGTAATATGCAATATTTATGTTGAGAATATATTGTTGGCATTGTCATATATATTTGTATTTTATATAATGTTTTATATAGTATATTGTCTATGTATTACCAACATAAACTAATTTTGTTAAAATTTAAAATATTTTCTAATAAAATTATTATTAATTTTTTTTATACATTTAAAAGCATAGTATTAACAAAAATTATAAGTCATTAAATTTAATATCACAATTTAAACACTTTTTAAAAGAATTGTGCAAATTATAAAAAATTTCACATCCACAACAGTCACAATCCGTATTTTGAAAAATGCATTAACCGCAATCACAAAATATGTAATACGACCACAACCACAATTTAAATCTCTAGCTGTAGTGCTTATTGCTATGAGTAGCTATAGACATGAAATGCATACTACCGTGAATATTGGTGGTTGTGAGGTGCCTGATGAAATGCATACTTTCACAAACAATTGTTCAGAGACTGTATGGCCAGCATTAGAAACTACTGAGCCGCTGCCGAAGAGAAGTTATGAACAACCAGTCTCGAGTTGAAGAAGGGAACGAACAGCTTTGTAGACGTTCCCTCTTCTTGGTCTGGACGCTTCTGGGCTTGAAGCAGATGCTCCAGCAGTCCCGGCAACTTCACTTGCGCCACCGGAGACTGCGGGTTTGATGCAGAAGCGGCCCGGCACATTAGCAGTGCTCCCCTTAGCCTCTATCTGTACTAGTGGACTGGATTTCGGTGATGTTAGCTACGTGGATGGTTTCAAGTTGCCCATATCCATAGCCCCCGCAGATAGAAATGGTGATTGCAAACTGCAAGCTGTCCCACAGATCTCACGTCGGCGTTGCAGGTGAGAAGGGTCCGATAGGAACATCATCGCTTGCACGAGTGCGGGCACGACTTTCCGTCAGCCTCAGTACCGCTGCACTGGTAATTTCAGCACACTAGAAAAATGCATACCTTGGACGGACTCCCAATTTTACAAGGGGAAGTGCCCTAGTGCTTTAAACTATGTTTTGGATGATAAGACCGACGTCTTGCAACACCTTTCCTCGCTGCCCAAAACCTTCAAACTTGAGGACGAGATGAATGACAATATATCTGATACCTCGTCAGAATGCAAGTATTACGAGAAGGTCCAGTGGAAGAGCTTCTCTCATATATGCACAGCTCCTGTTGAATCCGATGAAGATAACTCTGTCGTGACCGGAGCACACTTCGAGGTTGGAGAGACTGGTTTAAAGAAGGTGTTGTTCCTTAGACTTCAAGTTGTTGGTGGTGTCAGTGTAAAAGCACCGGCGTGGGATGGTTCTGCTAGCTTGACACAGAAATCTGAAGTGATCTCAACGTTCATCAGCACTCGATTCTCTACTGCTCGGAAACCACCTCCAAAGCCATCTGATGTGAACGTGAACCCTGCTGTATACCCCGGAGGGCCTCCTGTGCCAACGCAGACGCCTCCAAAATTTTTATATTATTTTCAATTGATTCGCGCATTATTTTTTTAATATATTTTTATTTTTTTATTAATTTTTATTATTTATAATTTAGATATTAATATTATTAAAACTATATTTATAATACATTTTATTTTTATTATAAAATATTTTAAATAAATTAAAATTTTTAATTTAATTAAATCAATTAATTAAATATTATATTTTAATTTTTTATATTACTTTATAACTTGCTTCTTATCTTTTTTTATTTCTATAATTAGACACATTTCTTTTAATTTAGCAATATGCCTTTATTTCTTTTTTTCCCTCTGCTTTAAATATAGAAAAAATATATGGTAGAATATATTTTTTTGGTGTAAATCTATATCACTAAAAAAAAAATTGTGCCCGGTGGATATTCTGTTAAGCATATACTCACCTCCCTTTTTTAGAACTACTAAAACAAAGTCATGTTTGCAAATGGGGCTGCAAATTCGCAAAAAATAAAAAAAGTGGACCTAAAGCAGTTTGATCCTCCGAGTTCATGGTCTGCAGTTTTTTTTTGGTAAAACATTTACACATTTAAAGTAAATTAATACATTATATAAATCTTTAGTTAATTAATTCAATATTCATTCCTAAACGCAATTTTTTATCTTTCAAATTAACTTAATTTAAATAATTTATAATTGAATGAACAAATTTTAAAAATAATTTATTATTTAAACATAAAATAAATTATGCACTTAAATAAATTAATAGTCAAATATTCTATCTATTGTGGCAAAATAAGGCTTTAAATGTGTCATGGTAGATTTAAAATTTTTAATTAAATATGATTTTAAAATAATTAATAATTTTTTAAAATAATTAATAATTTTTTAAAATAATTAATAATTTTATTAATTACATTGAAAAATAAATAATAAATTATTATTATTTTCAATATTTTGATATATTATTTAGTACAATTGTTGATTAAATATTTTGAGTGTTTCATTTTTTTTATTTTTTCTTATTTTAATAAATAAATAAATTACTAAAAATCATCTCAAAGATAAAATTAATTTACACACGAGTAAATTATTAATCACTTAATTTCATTTCTATATTAAATAAGTATGCTTTTTAAATTTATTTTATTATAAATTAAATATACTCAAATTAAAAGAGTCTTGGCACACTAGAAAAGAAAGAAAATAGTGATAAAAAGAGAAAAAAAAAGAATGTATGGTTGAAATAATTTGAGTGCATTTAATAAATAATAAATTAAAATTAAAAAATATACTTATTTGATATAATAATGAACATATGGAATTAATTATTTATTAGAGTGTGTAAATTAATTTCATATTTAGTATGACATTTAATAATAATTGATTTTCTTGAGGAATATTTAATGTAAATATTTTTAGTAAAAGATAATTCATAATTGGTTGAATAAATTATAAAAAATCAGTTATCATTTAAACATAAAATAAATTATACACTCAAATTTATTAATGATCAATTATTCTATCTAGTGCAATAATTAAATATAATTTTAATATAATTACTAATTTTATTGATTCCTTAAAAAAATAAATAAATTATCTATTATTTTTTGAATGTTTTGATATATCATTTACTACAATTAGTAATTAAATATTTTGAATATTTTTATATTTTTATTTTTCTCATTTTAATGAATAAATAAATTCTGTACTCAATTTTTTATTTATATTTCTTTCTTTTTTTTCCTTTTCCTTTTCTTATTTTTCTTCTATTTTCTCTCTTTTTCCTCTTTTTTTTCCCTCTTTTCCATTAACTTTAATGGAAAAATTAATAGAAGGATCAAAAGTGTTTAGATTTTAATTTTAGGGGGACCAAAATAGATTTTCATATTTTAAAGAGACCAAATATGAATAAAATATATATTAGGAGGACTGAAAATAGAATTAAACCTTATAATTAATACCTATCTCTCATCTTCTCCATAATAGGTTTTTTTTTAGAAAATATTTCAAGAAATTCTTTCATTAATTCAAATTTTGAAAAATTATTTTTATAAATATTTATATCTTTGAAAAAACTTTTAACTTAATATTTTTTTAAAATATTGTGATGAAGCACACTATCAATTTCAAGTAACTATTTCAATTACCACTTATTATTAATGATTATATTAATTATCATTTCTTATTAATAATTATTACTAGCTCATTATCTATTATTGACTATTATCCATTACAAAAAATATCATCAACCATTATTTATAACTAATAATTATAGTTCATCACCATTCATTACTAAGTACAATTTATTATTATTAATCATTATCACCACTTATTGATGATCACTATTAGTAACAATTATTACTAGCCATTACTTATAACATTTGATCATTTGATTTTTCAATAAAAATATTTTTTTATAAATAAATAATATTTTAAAAATATATAAAATAATTAAAATATATAAACTATTATCTGTTACTTGTCATCAGTTATTACTTATAATTAATAATCATCGTTCATCATTATTCATAACTAACCACTATTTTTTACTACTAATTATTATTATTATTTATCATTAATAATCATTATCAATACCAATTATTACTAGTATTACCATTACCTCTGATTATTTAATTTTTTAATAAAGATATTTTTATAATTAAATAATATTTTTAAAAATATTTTTAATTAAATTAAATATAATATTATTATATTTCATAAAATATTATAATTATATTTAATTTCATAAACCAAATACGATATTCCAAATTTTAAAGCCTATTACTTCATTACTAGCAAGAGCCTGCGCAATGCATCGATTAGCAAACATTATAAATTAATATTAATATTAAATAAATAATTATTATAAAATTATTTTATAATTTATATTATGTTTTATTATGCATTATGTTACTAAAAAAATATGTAAATTTTATTTTTATTTCTAACTATAACGAATACAAATTTACAAATTAATTTTATTATATTTATCTATGATGTTAAAATTTAAATTTAATTTATTATTAATATGCAAGCCCGCAAGCTGTCCTGCAAACCCCACGTTGACTTGCCCGGCAGATTTGTAGTTGAGAGGGTTGATGGAAACATCATAGCTTGCGTACACGGCTTTCTGTCAGCCTCAGTGTTGCTGCATGGTAATTTCGGCGTCCCCAGAAAAATGCACACCTACGAATCACACCCAATTTGTCAATAAGCAGTTCCCTGATGCTTGTAGCTATGTTTATGATGCTAATACCGGCACCTTTGCTTGCTCCACAGGACCCAACTACATCATCGGATTCTGCCCTTAAAATTTTGGTCTGTAATTGACACTAAACATTTATTATCAAATTATATAATTACATCATGACATACACGTAAAAAAGAAAACCCTAGCCACAAAAATTACTGAAGGGATTGAGAATCATAATCTTTTTTATTCAATTCTACTGTGACTATCCCAATATTTTCTTTAAATTATAATAATTTAGAGAAAATACACTTTATTCATTTGAGGTATAATTTTATCTATGATTTTTTCACAGATGATTTAAAATATAAAAAAAAGAAAAGAAGCTATCTAAAATTTGTACTATTGACATTTTATATACCTATATTACATATTCATTTGAAAAAATATTATTATGTGAAAGTCATGTACTCATCTATTAATTTTAATTTGATTTCACCTCAATCTCTATCAAATTTCAGCCCTAGTTTCTAATTTATTCTACTAGGATTCAGTTGAGATAAAGGAAGAAATATAAAAATAGATTTCAAGAAATCTTCCAACAAGGTAATGAACCACAACTAGAGTTACAAATGGAGGGAATTATTGTCATCGTTACAACCCTTTTTGGCAAAATAAAATTTCTCAGAAATGGAAGTTCATTAAAACTGATTTACAATCACAATAAATTAAATTTTAATTAAAAAAGTTTTGCTTGTGGCATTACCATTATATATAAATTCCCGCTCCTAAGTGACAATTTTTTTTTAAAAAAAATTATCATTTATAGTCTGTTTAGCAGAATATGCAACTAATTCATAACACAAATTTGAATGAGAGTGAGAAATTTGTAAAATTGAATTACAAACTTAACACTCACTTAAGCGGTCATTTGAGTGCTTCATTCCTTCCTCAAGTCGTGCCAGTGCAGAACTTTTTTGCAGCAATCCTTACTGCAACTTTGTCATGACCAAATAAAAGTTAGAAGTGTGATTCTTATATATTATTATGTTATGAATCTTATAGCTTAAGTAGCTAATTTGATCAGCACACAAAACAGTTCTAGAAAGATTTCGAGTAAGCAAGTTGCGCGGTGGTTCTAGTCTGCTAGACCATTCCGTTTTGTAGTTGCTAGGGAGAGAAACAGACAGAACAGAGGAAGAAAATCTCAGAACAGAGCGAGTTGCGTGAGATCTAGAAAATTATTGTTCTAGTCTTCTTAGTAATTCCAGTTGTAGAATTGCAGATAGCATCAAATTTCTGTTGTGTTATGATTACATTTCAATTATTGGCCTCTAGGACAAATGCAACTATTTAGTTTTGTAAGCGATGAAAAATTATTGCAAAAAATATCACAGCAATAATATTTCATGCAATATTGCAATTGTAGGTCACAGTTTAAAATCATGCAAGTACAAAGCAGTTTTTTTTTCTTTCTGTTTCCCTTCTAGAACATATATACAACTTGATCGTCAAACCCATCTTATCTCTTTATCTTCATCCAGTGAATTATGTGATGCAGAGAGCATATCACTTATAGTCAATCAAATAGTCCACAGAACTGCAAATGCATCCAAGCACCCCATATAATTGCAAGCTTATGTATGCTCTTACATCATCATCTGAATAGTTTGAAGGCCCATTCAAACTACTGTCACTATGTATATAGCATAAGAAAGAAGAGCGGCCATAGACAAGAAGCAACTGAAGGTAGCTAATTCATTTGCTTCTAGTAGCCATGGTTTCCCAATCCAATCACCCTCACTTCGTCTTGTTCCCTTTCATGGCTCAGGGCCATCTTATCCTTATGACTGACATTGCAAGGTTGTTGGCACATCGGGGTGTGATTGTTACAGTATTCGGTGCAACACGAAATGCATCACGTATTGAATCAGTTCTTTCGCGTGCTGCTTCTTCCGGCCTCCAAATCCGGATGGTGCAGCTCCAGTTTCCGTGTAAAGAAGCAGGACTGTCCGAGGGGACTGAGAATTGCGACATGCTATCTTCGTTGGATACGTTCCGCTGTTTCTTTAGTTCAATTAGCTTGCTGCAAAAGGAAGCAGAAACGATTTTTGAAGCGCTGAGTCCCCGACCGAGTTGCATAATCTCTGACATGTGCATCCATTGGACAGCACAAATTGCTGAGAAATACCAGATTCCAAGGATTTCTTTTCACGGATTTTCTTGGTTCAGCTTCCATTGCTTGCTCAAGATACGAACTTCCATGGTTCTTGAGAGCATTACATCAGCTTCAGAATACTTCTATGTGCCCGGCATACCTCATCAAGTTCAGGTCAAGAAAGCTCAGCTACCGATGAAAGAGGACGGAAATTTTCAAGATTTTGTGAAGCAGATAAATAATGCTGAGATGAAATCATACGGCGTAATCATAAATACTTTCGAAGAGTTGGAGCAAGCATATGTTAGGGACTACAAGAAGCAGAGAAAGGATAAGGTCTGGTGTATCGGACCAGTTTCAATATGTAACAAAGATGACTTGGACAAGGCTCAAAGAGGTAACAAGGCCTCCATAAATGAACACCAATGCTTGAAGTGGCTGGATTTGCAACAACCGAAATCTGTGCTCTATGCCTGTATGGGAAGCTTATGCAACCTGTCCACTTCACAGCTAACAGAACTTGCCTTGGCCTTGGAAGAATAAAAAAAACCATTCATTTGGGCTATAAGGGGATGGAGCAAGTTGGAAGAATTGGGAAAATGGATTAAGGAAGATGGATTTGAGGAAAGGATCAAAAAGAGGGGACTTCTAATCCGAGGTTGGGCTCCTCAAGTGCTAATATTATCACACCCGGCAATTGGAGGATTCTTGACACACTGCGGCTGGAATTCGACCCTTGAAGGGATAAGTTCTGGCCTGCCATTGGTTACGTGGCCTTTATTTGCTGATCAGTTTCTGAATGAGAAGCTTGTTCAGTTGTTGAGGATTGGTGTGAGCGTTGGAGCTGAGCTTCCGGTGAAGATTGGAGAGGGAGAGAAGATCGGTGCGCTTATAAGAAGGAAGATGTCAGGAAGGCAATATGTAAGCTGATGGCTGAAGGAGAAGAAAGTCAAGAGAGAAGAAAAAGGGCAAGTGAACTTGGAGGCATGGCTGAGAGAGCTGTTGAAGAAGGAGGATCTTCTCATCATAATATAAACTCTCTCGTCATGCAGAATGCAAATGGAGTGAATAAAGGTTCATCATATGACTGCCACTTTTGACCAGTTCATTCGTGATTCCGAATTTGCCCTCTGTACAATTCACCCTTTATTTGAGTTGTTGTTGCATACGTTAGTTGAAACAACAGAAAACTAAATTGCAGTTGCGATCGCATCGCAATGTGAATAAAAATGAAAAAATATGATTATAATAATATAAAATTATAAAAAATTACGAATGCGATCTATTTTGAAAATGTAATATTACAAGTAATATTGCGATCGTAAATTATTTTTTAAATCCTAGCTTGTTGAGAACCTGAAATTTTTTGGTTTTGCAAACCATGTTGAAGAAAACAGGAATTATTTGTTTGCGGATGTAATTGCAAACAAGAAGATGAAATGAAATGGGTTAAAGTACCGTATTACTGTTTTTCGGAAATTTATTTCCGTTTTACCGTTGTTTGAAAACATATTATCAAAATACGTATTGTGGAGGGAGGCGCCACTTGGGATGGTGTCCAGTGGGGGGAGGCGCCATCCAGGGTGGCGCCCCTGGGCAAGCTTGAGGGCGCCATTCAAAATGGCTTGAGGGCGCCATTCAAAATGGCGCCCTCACTCTACAATTTTTATTAATTTTGATGCTTGTTAATTGCAATTTTTCCTTAAAAAATAATTAATTTTGATGTCATTTTAAAATAAAAATTTTTAAAATAAATAATATGTGATTCTGACTCAAAATAAATTTTTAAAAATAAATTACTCATTTCATAATTATATTTGATGTCATAAAAAATATATTAACTCTACTTTGATATTTAATACATAAAGTTATTATAGGAAATAAATAAAAAAGTAGTTAATAATAATAATATACTTAATAAAAATAATAAATATTTAGTAAATAATTGAATATTATTAAAATAAAATATAGGATCAATAAAGAATAATTACGTAATTTATATTAATGTCTCTCAAAATTTGATCCAATGACAGTTAATATTTATCATTTTTCGGAATTATAAACTTCTAACGTTTGGAATTATATTATTACAAGTAATTATTTAATACATTATTATACATAAGCAAATTTATTAAATTATTTAATAATATTTTTATATACGAAGTTGAAGATTGTTAAAAATGAAAAGAAATATAACGAAATAGATATGTTTCTTTTTCTTTTGTATTTATTCCAATAATATTGTTGCTACTTTGTATTTATTTCAATAAAATTAATTTTATTTTGTAACAAAATAAATACGAAATGACGAAGTTGAAGATAGTTGAAAATTAAAAAAAATGTGGTTATTTCGTTGCAATAATCTTTTCATTTTGTAATGAAATTAAGATTATGACATGAATTAATTCTTTTTTATTTCGTTACAATGATAAAATATTTTGGCAATGAGGCAAAAGTACCGATTTACTATTTTTTTAGAAACTATTATTCATTTTACTGTTCCTTCGAAACATTTTATGAAAATACGTACAGAAGATATGTACAGCGGTGGAGAGACGCCAAATGGCGTGTCAAGGGACGCCAGACGAAATGGCATCGTTGGCGCTCAAGGGAAGGGACGCCAGACGATATGGCGCTTTTGGCCTACGGCACCCTCTCTCCTCATTTCTAAATTAATTAGCCGGTGACCGTATCTACTGTGAATCCAAAAGACTTGAATTTTGGTATTGTACATGGCTAGCATCCCCATCTACGTTGATAATTGTGCTATGTGTTTTAACCTCAATATTTGGTGGACTCAACTCATAACATATTGAATAATAGTTATTTATCCTTCAAGTATTATAATTAATATTGTTAATTTTTTTATATTTATTATAACTATTTATTCCTTTCTTCACTAATAATATTAAAATAAATAATGACAAAAAATTTAATTAAAAAATAATTATATATTTCAAATTATGAAGAGAAAATTTATTAATTTATTTTAATATTGTTTATGTATTTTAACATGGTAAATAAATAAAAGAATAGATAATTATAAAAATTATGAAAATAAAAAATTAATAATGTTAGTTATTAAATTTGGGAGATGTCATTATCATTATTTAAAAAAAACTAAATATTCTAATTATTTAAAAGTTTATTATCTTCTATTATTTATATATTAACTTAAAATTTGAAAGATGTGCCTCGACCGCCCTCAAAGGCGCCATTTGGTTTGGCGTCTCTTCGCCATTGTGCGTATTTTGGTAAAATATTTCGAAAGAACGGTAAAACGAAAAATAATTTTTTGAAAAATAGTAAATCGATACTTTTGCCCAACGAGATGTGGAACATAGAATAATCCTTATCGCTAGAAAGAAATAAACACACATTGTTTTAAAAAATTTGTAATTAATTTATGTTTGTTAATAATTTATAATAATTAAAGTTATGAAAATAAAATACCAGAGGAGAGAATAAAATTCTAGTTAGAAAGATGTTATTAGAAAAGATTGCATATATTTGATGCGTTATATGAGAATTGAATTGATTGTGTATTTGTTAGAAGAACTGGTAATTAAAATCGATATAAGTACCTACGCAAGAAGATAAAAATGTCGTAATAATCAAAATCATCCTAAATGTTAATGTTTGGCAATAAAGTAGTAAGATAGATGTACATAAATATACAATAAACATGAAAAAGAAAGCTAATATCTACGTAAGTGATGTCCAGTCCCACATCCAGGATCGGTAATGTGACGGCCATATCTACTAACCCTTTGCATAGGCTTGGGAGTCACATCTCTGGTGTCTGTGTCTCCTCTACCTCTAGCTCTCGCTCTGCCTCTGCCTCTACCTCTATCTACAAGCTCTGAGTCATCTGTCATCATACCACCAAGTGTTAATCTCTAATCCTGAGTATGTAGATCAAATGTAGGACGATATGGCTGTGATGGACCAGCATCACCAGAAGGAAAGGCATGGAGTGAAGATGAAACTCCTGGTATATGTGAAAATGTCTGGAATGAGGATGGAACTCTAAAAGTAAATTGGTACATTTGGGATGATGATGGACCATATAGTGCAGCTGAGAACATGATGGAGGATGAAGGATCATCAGGTGTAGAAGGGTACATATGAAATGAGGCAGTAATATCTGACATCATCATCATGGTGTCCTGGGCAGTCGATGGTGGAGTCTGTTGCATTGTCGAAGCGGATGAAACATTAGCCTGCAACGTATGTCGTGGAGCAATGCGACGTTGTCAACAAGAATGAGGTTGATCATGGTCACCCTCCGCAGGGTTTGGGATATGATGGGCATGAGGAGTTAGCTCTACGTGTGAGTCAATAATCACATGATCAACCTTCTGAATGGCATGAAGGATGAAGTCCGTCGCTGATCTAAGCGCATCGAAGGTGAACCTAGCCTGCCTCTCAAGTGTAGTGAAGTCCTATAGTGTGGACACCTCATCTACCTGTGCAAAAAATTTGACATTAAAGTTAGTTACAATACTAATGCACGGGAAGAAATCAAACACAGAAAACTAGCACGAAGTATTACCACAAGGTCTAGCACTCCCCCAATGGGTGTAATACATCGCTTGGTAACATGTCTGTACCATGCCATGTAATCGGATCGTGGGCCTAGAACTAGTCATGTGGTCGGCTCGACAATAGTGCACAAGTCTCGCCGGATATCCCAGAGTGCAATGTATGACTGATGGTGGATGTGCCACTCCTTATCATGCTGACTAGACAAGTGAAGGCAATGGACCATCGCCACTTGCTTCGGTGGCTCAGGAATAGCCTAGCGTAGTCCAAACTGCCGCAAAACCCTATCCGGCCGGTGCCACTCGACAATCTGAAAGTGAATGAGTGGCACCACTGCTGTCCACATGTCACTCTTGTCAAAACAGTATTGAGGCAGTGATGCGTTGACCACCTCAGTGTACAGGATCCAGGCGATCTGAAATTACAAATTTATTTTATCATTTAAATGTGACAATAAAATGGACAAAGCCCTGAAATAAAAATATGCATTATCCCCTACATACCTGGTCGAGTCGGAGACAGTCCACCACATATCTATAATAAGGTAGGTTGTATGCCGGACTATCCTAGAATGTCTTTTGATAGTGTCACCTATTAAGTACAATAACTAAGCTAAACAACTTCAAAGTCAACTTAATTATAAGTGCAAGTTGAAAATTTTTCTAACCTGTAGGCTAGGGAGTCAATCCCTACATCCCCCTCTAGTATGTCTGAAACAGTAATCGCGGGGGCGATAGTGGGAAATCTATCCCATGCCCAGAGCTGTAATAGTATGCAACACCCTCCTATCTCCCTGTAATCCAGAGCAGTGGCCTTGCAGAGCTCTCTGTATAGATAGGCCAAGCAAGCAGATCCCCAACTGTACATCCTATCCTCATGTAAGTCTCCGAGCAAGGGTAAGTGCATGAGGTGGACATATGTGCCGGAGTAGTATGGAAATAACGTCCCACCAATGAGACGTAAAATGTAGGCTCGGGTGAATCTCTGCATTGTCACCTCATCCACATCATCTGGAAGATGAGTGAAATGCCTCTCCAACCAACTCATCCTTAGTCGCCCCTTCTGATGATATTCTCGTCCACCGGTAACTGCAGTCCCAGATACTCCTCTATCAGGGCTCCCCATCCCCACACAGTGGGCCCCGTCACTGCTCGACCGTCAATGGGTAGGTCGAGTTGGAAAGCAACATCCTATAATGTAATAGTCATCTCCCCCTGCGGCACGTGAAAGGTGTGTGTCTCCAGCCTCCACCTCTCTACAAAAGCACTGATCAACTGATGGTTGATCGGCACAAATTCGCACATCGCCAGGCCGTAAAAACCTGCCTCTCGTAACAAGGGGACAATCAACTCCGGCGGTTGCTAGTGATGGTAGTGATGAGCTCGTAAAATACTCAGCACATGGTCAAGCTGTAAAAAGAAATTACTAATTATTGCATTTGACAATTCAAAAACTGTTCAACTAACTTTATTAAGATCTAAATATTTTCATACATGGCCTACCCAAATCGACTGGGATATGTGTGAGGCCTGAGCCGTTAACAGTGAAGGATCCCATGGTCCAGGATCAACGCATCGGGATGTGGATGTCATCTGCCATGACAAGAATTGCATTAGGGTGGAATCTAAACATACACTAATATAACATACATGTGCAAATTAACTACAAAGATACAAATAAGAATTTATAGCACTTGGACGATTGAAGTAATTTGTTAACATTATTGGTAATGGGATCACATATATATACATAATGGTCTGTAGTTTTACAATAATCAAACAAATCACATCACCCGACCGTCATACTTATGACATTGGTTAACAAACTTCGTAACATATCTGCGAAAGTTAAAACCAAAATCAACGTGAAGAGGGGCCTTCATCTCCGCCTAGAAATGGGCAACGCCTACAATTATGACCTTCCATCTTACAAAGATCGCATTTTTGCTTGACACCACTCTCTTGAGGCCAATCCATCTCATTTCTGATCCGGGTTGACTTTGGTCGTCCCTTTGCATGCAATCTTCCATAATTTGGAACCAGGACAAGAAATAGTGGTAGGTTATTCCATTGCGACCACTCTCCGATCGGCTACCATTCAGATTTATAGCAATTGAGCAGTGTGTCAAGCCTGTATACAGGATTGACATATGGTTCTCACGATATGTTAACTAAGGCACAAGCAGCAATAATATGAGCATAAGGATACCTATATGCCTGGAATTGCTCACATTCACATTGCCCTTTATCTAATAACACTTGGACGACTTTTCCACATGATTCCCTGGCCATATCAGGGCCCTCCACCATCTCAAACCTAATTCCTTGTCTATTATAAGCACGAACGTGGTAAGAAGAAGCACGTGACTGGATAGTCGCAAGCTCCTGTCTAAATATGCTTGCGTATATGTGACCTTGTTGTAGTTCAGCATGTGCTTCTTTTGCCCTTTCCACAAAGTACTTGACACATCTATAGTATGTTTATTGAACAAAGCTTGTAATTGGTAGCTTCTTTAATCCTTTGAAGAGGCCATTGATATACTCTACTATGTTAGTCCTCATATGACCATATCTTCTACCTTCGTCATAAGCAAGCGTCCACTTCTCTATCGGAATAACGGTCAACTTCTTGTGGATCTTCTCATTGACTTTGCTTAGGTTGTCCAATCTCTCCATGGTCTTTTCCCAATTGGGCTCATATGCTGAACAAAAGGAGACGAATAGGTTAACCGGGTTGAACTACCAGATACACAAATTTATAGATGTAGGATTTTTTGTGGTGCTACGAAGAGGAGGGAGGGGGTATATATAGTGAAGAAGGCGTCATTTGATTTGGCGCCTTCCAGAAAATTCAAATGGAAAGGCGCCTTTCAATATGGCGCCATTAACATGGCACCTTCAAAGCAATGGCACCATATTGAAAGGCGCCTCCCAGAAAATTAAATTGAGGAAGCACCTTTCAACATGGCGCCTTCAACACCAAATCCTTCCCAAAGGCGCTAGACAGTATGGCGTCTTTCAAGCCCACTGGTGTCATTTTAAATGACGTCCTGCGTATTTTGATAATAAATTTTCAATCCATGATAAAACAAAAAAAAATTTATAAAATAACCATATTTTAATATTTGACCCAATGAAATGAGAAGATTTTTATTTCAATTTTTACTCGAATTTTCTCGTATCAACTTTTAAACTATAAACCCAAACTAAAGCATTCTTGTTAGCAATGCTCACATTTTAGTTTCTGTACCAAAAGCTGCTTCACCGTAGACATGTGTTTTTAAATCTTTTCAACTGGTGATGAGAAAGTCCGTAGTCAGAACTAGTGATATTACTTGTTTCAATACCAATTATATATGCATGATGTGATTGACAGCTAAATATGTTATGACATAAGGTATATAAATATTTTTCTAGATAATAAGAAAGATAATAAATTTTTTAAAAATATTATGTATAAAATTAAATTTTGAAATTAAATATTAAATATAAATTAAAAATTATTATTAAATATATAACAAATTTATAAAATTTAATTCAATGAATATGAAAAATTTTAAATTTAATTTTCAATCCCACACTTATAATATTTTTATAAATTTTTACTCCATAAAAATATCCTGAGTGAAAAATAAGTCCTCGTATTGATGATCATATTGACTAAGGCTGTCAGATGGTCCAAGATGTTAAGATTTTAGTATCTAACAACTGCGTGGGACAATTCCATGGTGCACAAACTCCTAAAAAATAAGGACATATATATATATATATATATTGAGAGTTGTATTATCTTTTACTTTTTATTTTGTAAATCTCAAATAAATCAATCAGATAAAAAATAAAATTTTTAATACAGTAAATATAATCTAACAATAAAAAAATCCCATCTCACACGAGCTTAAATCTTCGTAAATTTACCATATGAGCATATCCCCGTTAGAATAAATAGAAGAGTTACAATTAAAAAAGAAAAAACAAATAGAAGAGTTGCAAGTGCATACAGGGAGCTGGAAGACAAGATGATATACATTGTTGGGAAAATTTTCCGATGGTGATGAATGATGCTGTGGAAATGGGATAAATAAAGATTAAAGAAGTATGAGAATTAATAAGGCACATAATTCGGTTTTTACTAGAACTTTATTGAGAGGAATTAAAAAATAAAAATTACAAAGTGTTGACAGTTCTCAAACTGAGATGTAAAATAATTCATAGTCATCCTCAAATCAAGGGAATATATTACACAAATTATGTATTTACTACTCACTCATACAACTAATCTTATCATAATAGATTAAGAGTTAACTGTGGAATTTAAAATAATTTATATATGAGATTATAAATATAAACTCTTTTATAATTGATCAAATTGAAATAAACAATAATCACTAATTGACAATTATTAGAATATGAGTCAAACTTTAATAATATCCACTTTGATGAAAATTTAACTATTAAAAAGCTGTTCAGCTCTAAATTTTGAATCATCTTCCCCCTGCAAAAAAGAAAAAATATTTTTAAAACTTCACATTTAGAAGTATTATCATTTTGGATATGCATCAAATTTGTTTTATCTTCTTCAAAAGAGTTTTTTCAACAAAATCATTAAAAAAAAGAATAAAAATAAAGCTATCCAACAAATCTTGAATTTAAAAACTCCAAAACAAATCTAAGGCTCCATTCATTTCATTGGAAAGCATTTTTTATAAAATATAGTTATAAAATGTTAAACTAGTGAGAAAATATTTTATTTGTTTAATGTTAAATATAAAAAATTTGAGGAAAGTTACTTTTCCTATTTCAAAAAGGAATGTGTTTTCCTCAATTTCCAAACTTCTAGATATTATTTTTTTAATTATTAATATAAATAATGTATCACTCTTTCATTAATATATATATATATATATATATATATATATATATATATATATATATATATATATGTATGTATGTATGTATGTATGTATACAAATGATATTTCTTTATAAAAAAATATTTTTCGATGAAACAAATGGAGTCTAAATTAAAATTTCATTAATCAATCTGAATGGAAATAAAAGCAATCAACACTATCTAAATGAACAAGACCAAAAACTATTAGAACTAGATTCTAATATTACTTATTAAAAAAAGTTATGATAATGATGTGGAAGCATATTGTGTTACATAAATTAAGATTAAAGAAGCAATTTATGCAACACAAGAAAATTAGGAGACACACAAATAAATAAAACTACTCCAAAAATAAGGGTAATAAACAAAACTCACAAAGAGAAAGATTATAAAGTTTTTTACCACTTTCAAACTACACCTAAAATATTTTATAATTTTTTTGCTTGTACATATTCTCACAAATGGTATATATGATTTTCATTAAATACAAGTAATCTCACCAAAATAGATTTAGAGTTGACTGTGGGATTTAAAGTAATGCTCATTAGAAATTATAAATACAAACTTTCTCATTTTGATTTTTTTGACAAATTGTTCATATCTAAATACAATGTATTTATAAACCTTAAAGATTTCCTTAACAGGAAAGAAAGAAAGAAAGAAAAATCCTAATCTAAAATAGAAAATATTCATAAATTGACTTTTATTAAAATTTCAATCAACTTCTAAGATTCATTTGTAATAGATTTGAAAAATAAAATTTATAATATAGCATTGACATAGTAATATATTGATATTTTGTTGATTTGTTGACATACGATTACAAGTTTTATTTATATAAAATAATAAATTTAATAAATAAAATTATCATAGAATAAATAAAAATGATCAAATAAAAAAATGGAACCTTTTATTAATTTAGTGATAACTTTTAAAACATATATATTTTTGTAAATTGAACTTTTAAAAATATTGATCCAATTTTATAAAAAAAAAAGACTAGAACGATTTTCAATAATCAAACCAATTATCTAATTTGATCCACTTCTTGCCACTCTTATTTGGATCGTACCGGTCTAAAGAACCCGTTATACAATAAGTTAGCAGATCAGCTATATATAAAATCAAAGCAGAAATTAAAACGAGTTATCCCCCACCCCCCCCCCCACCCCCTTCTTCTTTTTTTTCTCCCTAAAGAACGTCAACTTTGGTGGAGAGAGTAGTCTCCGTTCACAATTCACATCGTAGTTTCCTGTGTGGCATCCCAAGTCTCCTCATAAATATGTGATTGACTCCTAGACGGAGACTTTTTTATAGTAAATTTCTCTCCACGAGAAAAAAAAATGATTGGGAAACATCCTTATGTGGTTTTTTTTTAATTTTATTTATTTCTCTTAAAATTTGGACATAATTCATTAATCTTCCTCCTATTTTTAAAAGTTTTTCAAACCTCCCCTAATAGTTGTACAGACGTGGGTTTCATTTTTTTTGTCAATTTTACCCTTTAATTGTTAAAATTTCATAATTTTTTACAAAAATATTATTTAAATTAATAAAGTTAATTAAAAATGATATTTCTGTGAGGATTATTTATTACATAATATTTTGATATGTATTTTAAAAATATTTCATATTTATTTAATTATTTATTAAAGATGTAACTTTTGTAAAGAATATATTAACAAGTAAATATATCAATTTTTCTATAAAAATTTACTTATTATCTTAGCATTAAGAAAATATGAATATATTTCCATAAAATTTATATTAATATTATCAATGTTTTAACTTACTAAATTATGCGATTAACATGCACAACATTAAAATTTATATTTTTGATGTCTTAATTTTTAAATTGTTTTAGTAACTATTTTGACGGTTGGGAATGGAAAAATTGGAGAAAAAAGAGAAAGAATAAAGGGAAAGAAATGGAAACAAAGAAGTGTTGGGATAAATTCAATGGAAGAAAATTTATCTAATACATAATAAATTAAGTTTAAAAATTTTATTAATTTAATATAGATGAATTAATAATTAAACAATAAAACCTTATTTTAGTTTTCAAAATATTAAGTTTCTATCAATCTCATCCTTGAAATAAAATTTATATCAATTTGGTCTCTGAAGATTTAAGGTCAAATCAAATTTTGATTTTTAATCTAAACAACTAATATTTGTTAGAAAGACTAAATTTTACCTAAGTTTAAATTTTTAAGTACTAAATTAATACGAACCTTATCTCATTTACAAAATTGATAGAAATCTAAAATTTTGAATATCAAAATAAAGTTTAGTCTAAATTAAAAATGAGTTTTATATTTTTTTCATTAAAAATAGGTTCACTTAATATTTATTAAGTTTCTAATCTAATAAAAATAGAGTTTTGGATATATAATCATAAACTCTAAAAATTAATTACTTAAACTTTCAACATTTAATAATATTTAAATATATAAATTTTGTAATAAAGCAAACTAAATATTTATTTAATAACTAAAATAAATATGAAACACATCAATACATTTAAAACAATAATAAATAAATTATTTATTACTAAGAGTATTTAATTTAAGTTACATACGATGTTATTTCAAGATATAAATTTTGTTATAAATTAAGCTAAATAGTTATTTAATAATTAAAATAAATATGGAATACATCAAAATATTTAAAATAATAATAAATTTTTTATTATTAGAAATATTTAATTTAAGTAGCATATGATGTTATTTAAAGATTTTGCCTCTCTTTACTTCCTCTGAATTCAAATTTAGGACATTACATGTAAACATATAATAATTTAAGTAAATCTACCATTACAAAAAAAAAATTTACTTATTGATCTTTAAAATTAGTTACTAAAATAATTTAATAAATTAATACATTAAAAATATAAATTTTGATGTTGTGCATATTAATCAATGAGTTAGAACATTTAAAATATAAGCATAAATTTTATGAAAATATTATATTTAGTTGACTTTAATGTAACCTTTTCATTAAAAAATTGAAAAATTTTGCAATGTAATTTTTATTAATAATTTTTTTTGTATTTATAACATGCAAAATATATAAAAATTTAAAAGATTTTTTTATAAAGTTGCACCTTAAATAAATATTCAAGAAAATCTGATATGTTTCAAATTACATATCAAAGTATTATCCAGTAAATCTTCTTCAAAGAAATATTATTTTTAATTAAATTTATTAATTTAAATAATATTTTTTTAAAAATCACAGATTATAACACTTAAAAGGTAAAATCGGCAAAAAAAATAACAGTACCGTTTATTAGATCATTAACCCCTGTCTGTTAGCGTGGAAAAGAGGAGGGAAAGAAAATGTGAAAAGAAAATGAAAGCAAAATTTGGATTTTCTGTTATTTTGTTATAGTGGAAAAAATAGAGAGAAGGAATTTTTGAGGAAAAAAAATGCGGGCCCTACGGAAAATTTCTTTCCCCAACCCGGGGAAAGAAAACCGGCGAGACCACCCTAATTTTTCCCACTTTCCAAACCTGCTCCCTTTTTTGCCCAGACCATAACCTCTTCTCAGCTCCTTCCCCACCACACTGCAACAACCGCCGTTAAATCTGCATTGAGGGAGAAGTCGGGGGACGCTGGAGGACGCACAGAGAGCCTTGACCGAGCCGATTTACTGCGGGGCGATGATTATGGTGCCGGTGACCAGACACTACAGCAAAAATGAAAATTTGGGATAGGCAAAGACTAAAACAAAAGATGTTGACCAGAGAGACAGAGAGAGGTCAAGATTCAAGAAAGGCGGGCCTACGAGTAAGTCATCACATTTCTGTTTCGCACCTAGTAAATGCAGCTATCTGCCATTGTCTCTCTCTCCAAAAGTCGTTCTCTATTTAAAAAACAAAACTTTGCCGAAGCGGTGATACCAAAATATCAATAGAAAAAAGGTGAAATGGGAAACCAGAAGTGGAACTCTATCGGTGGAACTTTATTTAGGAGACCCAAAGTGAAAACTACATAAAAATTTGATAAATGTTGCTTGCTACGGTGTTTTTACCGGAGCTTGGGTTTGAAACCAGGACATGTGGCAAAATGCCACTAGCCCACAGGTGGTATCATCAACAGAATAAAGAATTTTAATAGTAAAAAATATTTGGGCAAAATTGCCAAAATGGAAAAGCTTGCCACACCTTATCCATGGCAAGCCACGTCCCCTCTACATTAATAATGGATCTCTATTCTTCTTTATGAAGAAGTAGGGGGATTCAAAGAAAGATATTGTAAAGAGCATTATTGTGTCAAAACCTATCAATGGTGGCTGTTTGCTCCATTCCACCATGGCCTAGGACAGCAAAGGAAAATCAGCAACGGGTAACAAGGAAGAGAGTAGCTTACGATATCTCCAAATGAATTGAATTCGGATGTGGCGTTGTTAATCATAAAACGGGGGCCCAACTAGAAAGATTAAATGATTGTATTTGGTTCGGTCTTATCAGAATAAAAAAAAAAATTTTAATTCTTTGACCATACTACCCCATGATTTCCTGATCATATCCCCCGTCATCTTCACCTTACGTTGACAAGAGCATTATCTAACATAACGTAAAAAGATTTGAGATCCCCGGTTCAAGTTAGATTGCTAAGTTCTCAAGCCAGAACTCTCAGCATCTTCTACCTTCTCAAACTCACAGTAATCTCAACTTGATGATTGTGACTTCATCATTCCCAAGAACTTGTTTTCTTGTAATAGAAGAATCGGATATGCTCGTAGGCTTCTCCAAAACTACTCCCTCTTGGTTATCAATCGCAACCCTCTACATCGCTCGGTTACTTTGCAAATTCAAAGGACCACTCTCTCAACTTCTAGGGTTATTGTGACAATTACAAAATAACAGGTCCTTCTTTACGATCTTAGAGGACCAACAAAATTGAATTTTTAAACCGGACAGTTAAGATAATTTATTGGACATCCAACACATATTACAAGTCCGCATCATCTTAGGTTTGAAACTCTTGAAGTCTCATAGATTGCACCTTGATAAATAAATAAATAAATTTATCCTATTTTGGTTTGTTATTCATTTCATTTTTATGATATCTTTATCTTTTTTTGGAAATATCAATTAGCGTCAAACTGCTACTAAATTAGTAACCATGAGGGAAACATCATATCAGTAATTAAATATATTGTAAATCAATTTAATATTAATATTAATATTTTATATTAATTTAATATTACAGTAATTAAATTTTATGTAAAGAATTATTTTCACTTAAAATTTAAGATCTTATTTTTTTTTTAACATGCTTATTATCATTTGAACTAACGATATAAATAAATTTAACTTATTAGAAGTTTAAAAAAGATGTAAATAATTAAAATTTTATATTTTGTGAATTTAATTAAGAAAAATTTGAGATTTTAGATAAATTAATTTTCTAGAAATATTTAATTATTTAATAAAAATTTACCGCTAATTAACTATATATAATTTTCTAATAAAAGCTTACCACTAATTAATTATATATAATTTTCTTGTTGATGAAATAATTTCTTATTGAATTTGGTGGATTCGTGATATGAATATTTAATTATTTAATAAAATTGTATCACTAATTAATTATAGATAATTTTTCCATTTATGAAATAATTATTCAAATTATTTTATGAATTTATATTATAATTATCTCTATATTTTATATATTAAAGGTTTTCTGATCATTTGTTCCGATTACATTTTCTTTCTCCTCACTTCTCTCCTTTACCAAACAAAAGAAAATTTTTTCTTTTCTATTTTCTTTCCCTTCCATTTTCTTTTTTACCAAACAATGCAAAAGAAAATTAGAAAATTCTTTCCTCTCCATTTTCTTTCTCCTCCAATTTCTTTCTCTTCCATTTTTTTTTCTCCTTCAATTTATCCCCAATCCAAACAAATGCTAAGGGAGGTTTGAAGAAGAATTTTGGAAATAAAAGAGATGTCAATAAAATCTACCTTTTTTGGGGGTTCAAATATTACAAAAAGATATTGAGCGGGATTTGAGACTGCATTTTTGTCTGCTTTTTAGCTAGTTTGGACTACTATAATTAATTATTTAAGTTAATCAATTATTTTACATATTCGTGAATAATTGATTATGCCTTTATCAATACCAATTAATTAATTAATTTTTAAAAAAAATAAATAGTTCAATATTTTCAAAAAAACTGGCAAAAAATAAAACTAAATTGAATTATATATATATATATATATATATATATATATATATATATATATATATATATAATAATACCCTTATTTTTATTAAAAAAAGCTTTGAGCTCTAAGCCTGAGACCCACCCACGGTGGCTCCTTGTGACCACAACAAATTACCTATTAAGTTCATATTATATCAAAGATTAATTACAATTTAAATAAGTTCAATCCAATCTCAATTCAAATAATAATTATATTGAATTGAATCAATTCATTTATTAAATATATCAAAATAAATTAACTTATTTAATTCATTTAATAATTTTAATTAATAAAATTTATATTATAAAATAATTTATTAAATTTAATTACTATTTATTTTTTACAAAAATATTTTTAATTATTGATAAAATATTTTTTAATTTTTATTATCATTCTATTATAATATAAATATATATTTTTATTATATATAATTATTTATAATTTAATTAGTAATTACTTTTTAAATAATATTTTAAAATTTTAATATAAATTCTCAAACAAATTAACGTATCAATTTATTTATAAATCTAACCTAATCTATTTAATATTTATGTTAAATAAGTTAATTTATTTACAATATGAATCCATGTAAAACTTTCGCATTCATACCATATCAAAAATTGCTATTCCTATGACAAAAGCGTTTATCATACAGTGGCCCGATAGATTCATTTTTGATAATATAATTAAGGTTTGGTTTTACTTTTATATTAAAATTAGTTGAATTTAATCCTTTTCAAATGAAAAATCTATTTTGTTTGCATTGAATTGCACACAAATATACCTATCTTCTTTCTTTCCCTCTTCAAGCATTCTCATGCTGCCGGAATTGCAGTTTACTGGGGCCAGAACGGGGCAGAAGGCTCCCTAGTTGATGCCTGTAACACCAACAACTACGAATTCATCAACATAGCTTCTCTCTCAACTTTCGGTGATGGCCAAAGCCCACAATTTAACCTCGCCGGCCACTGCGACCCTACTTCCAATAGCTGCACTGATTTGAGCAGCGATATCAAAGCCGGCCAAGAAAAAGGGCATCAAAGTCCTCCTCTCCCTTGGCGGCGGAGCCAGTAGATACTCTCTTAACTCCGCCGACGAAGCAACCAGCCTCGCAAATTACCTCTGGGATACCTTCCTCGGCGGCCAGTCAAGCTCACACTCTCTAGGGGACGCCGTCCTGGACGGCATCGACTTTGATATCGAAGCCGGAGATGGTTAGCACTGGGACGAACTTGCTAGGGCTCTTAATGGCTTCAGCCAACTGAAGAAGGTTTACTTAGCTGCGGCCCCACAGTGTCCGTTCCCAGATGCCCATTTGGACGGAGCCATCAAAACTGCCCTCTTTGATTATGTGTGGATTCAGTTCTACAATAACCCTCCTTGCCAGTACACCAATGGACGTTAGCAACCTTGTCAGCGCATGGAACCAGAGGACCTCGGTTCAAGACAGCCAAGCTGCCGGCGTCTCAGGCCACTGCTCCGAGCGGCGGTTTTATTCCGGCCGATGTGGTGACCTCTCAAGTCCTCCCTGCCATCAAGAGCTCTCCCAAGTACGGCGGAGTTATGCTGTGGGATAGGTTTAATGATTTCCAAAACGGATATAGTAACGCTATTAAGGGCAGTGTGTAATTTGTTTGTGCTGGAGAGGTTAACCTCAGCAATCTTTATGTTTTGGATACGCACTGGGACTTAAAAAACGGTCCACGACCATACTCGCAATATCACTTTTTAGAGTAGATCACATTCACAATTTTTTATAATTTTAAATTATCATGATGATATTTTTTTATATTGATCCGCATTGCGATGCAATCGCGACCATAATCGTAATCATAATTTAAATCCCTAGATACGCAGCACTTTTAGTACGTAAGTTTTTCCTATGCATTTAGATAAGTGCTACGTAAAACACTTTATTATTTGTTTGATAGCCTATACAAAAAAATGAAAGTTGAGAAACTTGGCATAGAAAGTTCCTTGCAATTACAACTGTCATTTTCATATTTCGCAAGTGTGCGTACGAACAAATATTAATAAATTTGGTTTTTTTAATAAATATTTAGATAGGCATTGTTCACGAGATTGTTTTTTATAAATAACATAGATAGACACAAAATAAATTATATATAAATGTTGTGGATTATAATACAAATTTCACGAGACCACACTTACATGCAAGTGCAAGTATTATAAATAGTACTAGTTAAGTATTTATCTCATTCTTCATCCATTAATTTCTTGCATATATTTAGTCATTTTTTGTCTCATTATATACATATATATATATATATATATATATAATTAAGATCTAGTGTCCCGCTCGTTTTGTTTATAGGGGTTAGGATTCCCAATATTTTTGTGTTTCTTCTCTTGAAAACATCATCATATAAAAATGCACATGGGTATCTCAATCCATTTTTTCATCGTTAATTTACGTAGTTATATGTGGTTCATAATTAAAACAAAGAAAATGTAATCCTAAGGAGTAGGCTTAGGATTAAATGAGAAGCTTACCTAGAAGGATAGGCTATACCAATTTAATTCTCACAAATTGTAACTTATCTTCCACTTTCAAGATTACGAATGACAAAGTAAATTTTCATAATGTATTTTCTAAATTAAACATAAATGAAATGTATTTAATTCTGTAGACATATGTCAAAAGTATGCTCAACCTAGGAATTTGACTTTTCTAAGATGTGTTATATACTTTACTGAGGAAGATAAATAATTGCATACATTGATAAAAGATTTAAAATTAAAATTTGATAAATAAAAAATTATTAAAAAATAATTATTAAATTTATAATTATCTCATTTGTAATTTTCTTATTAATAACCATGACTATTTTATTTTACCTTTTAAAATATACTTCATAAGGAGCCGGAAGCGAACATACTGATATACATATAGCGTAAAGTTAAAAGAAAAAGAAAAAGAAAAAATAGATCAAACAAAATCCTATCATCGAAGTAATCAAAGATCAATTCATTTCATGAGAGTAATTACCCTATCATAAATTTCATCAACTGAATGTGTTCAATTAATATCATCTGTTTATATTTAGGGAAAATATAATTTACCTTGTAGCTTTAACTGTATGACAAAAATAATACATAAATTTTAAAATTTTAAACTCTATTTTCATGAACTTTAATTGAATAATAGAAATGGTACATAAATTTTAAAAACCTTACACTTTACCCCTTTAAACTTTTAGAAGATGTAAAAATATTAGCTTTAAATTAAATTTAAACTTCTTTTGACTTGATTATTTTGATAATATATAGGATAAGTCATTTAAAAATTATAAAAGTATTGTGACAATCATTGGAATTTGAAAAATATATGATGTTAAATTTCAATCCACTTGTATTTAATGGAATTATTTATCTGAAAGGTTTTCAAAATTCATATTTTTGAAAGTTTAGTGAACTTTATCTAATGTATGGATTTTTTTTAGTAATGATAGGATTAGATAAATCACTAAATGCACATATGCAAAGATCAAAAGTCAAACTCTACCTATAGCAAACCTTTTATAGAACATCATATATCATTTGAACTAGAGGCTCTCGATATCTAATGTATGAATTTTGAATATCCATATTGTATGATCAATATAGTTTAAGAATATTATAGAAGTTTCTGTTTAATTATTCTAGTAAATTAATTTCTTTATTCTTATTTATCTATTGCTATTAACTAACTTTACATATATTAAGAAAGTAGTTTAATTTATTTATTATTAGTGAACTTTACAAAATTATTCTTTATGCACAAAATTCAAGATAGTTGAAAATAGAAAAAGAAATGTAAAGAAATAAATGCAAGTTAGTTAATAGTATAGAATAATAAAACATTTATTAATGAAAAAAAGGTAGATTTGAAAAAAGAATATTTAGAATATTTAATGTTTCATTGTAATTCTAAAGTGACAGATAAAAAAGAACAAAAAAACTTTTCAAAATACAACAGATAAAAGAAACGGAGGGAGTACTATCTAAAAGGTTAGTGTATAAATAAAAATTTTAATCAAATAAAGATATAATAAATTTAAGGTTTAATGTTTTATTTATTTTACACATTTCTAAAAAGTCAAACAAATATATAGTTAAAATAAATCAAGTGCTTAAAGAAAACTTTACTTTAAATTTTAAAAGCGATTTTCAATTCTAATATCTCAACTCTTCTTTGATTTTCTTGAAAAATTTGTCATCAAACTTGAATTTTTTTATTAATTTAAATTAAAAATTGATTAGATACAATAAAAAAGTAAAATCAACAGATATTACCATTAAATTTACTTGAAAATTAATAGTTTCACTTTTTCTAAATATTTATATGGGTGAAATGTGAAATTTTAAAATTCATGTACTATTTTTAGCACATAATCAAAGTTTAAATGGTATATTATATTTTTTTTCTTATCTTTAAGATGAGTCATAAAAATAGTTGAAATAAAAATGATAAATAACTCTATTCTGTTATTATAAAGCTCATTAATTACAAAGGATAAGGAAGATTACTATATACCGGTTGAATAGGTTTGAGCTGCTTTAAAGTATAGACTATATTTTGAATGATTAAGTAAAAAATCACAATTTTTAATGATGAAATTGTAAATTTCATAAATAGTAATCGATTAAAAAAATAAAATTTAAAATTGTAACAACATATACCCTCAATTTTTTAGGTTAAAAATTGTGATATGACTTTCCTCGTATTCCTTGAAAATTTTTGTTGTCACTACTTGCCAGATCAAAGTGTAGGGATATTTAATTTCAATTAAAATTTGCCCATACATTATATTTGCTTTAGAATTAATATTGCCCTTAATTATCTATGATTAGCCCAAAAAAATATTGCCCTTATCTGTTAAGTAATTTATCATTTGTCTTAAAAAAATTTAGGAAAAATTGAAAATAAAAGTTGCTACTGCTATTAGTACTAGTGCTTCTGTTGATGCTGAGGTTTTTCTAGGGAACATTGTTGTTGCATAAGCTTGTTATTAACCATTATCTTCTTGTAATGTTGGACATAAATCAATAGGATAAGTTAGGCAAAAGCATATGCCACAAAGTTTGCCAGGAAGAAGAGCTTGGATTTGCTATTGTTATCTCATTGCCATTTATCTTACTAAAAAGGTCAATTCAACTATTCTATACTCTATTCTTTATTAATTTGCATAGGAAAAGTTTATTTCTTTCACACTTTTAAAGGTAGTAAGCATTTTGGTGCCAAATTATTAGGAGTTTGTAGCCATCTTAGCTATCAAGTCTTTAGCTACCATAAAAGTTCTATCTACCAAAGCTCTACTACTTTTAGCTTTAATCATACTCCTATCCGTAGGAAGCTGTAGGAAGAAGTCCTTCATAAAAATATTGGATTAGGAGTTGCTTATTAATTTGATGGTGTGGGTAGCTTAAATACAGCTTCTTGAATCTCTCTTAATATTCATATAATGTCTCACCATTTAGCTACTTTATGCCACATGTTTCTTTTCTAATTGTAACAACTCTTGAAATAAGGAAGAACTTCTCTAAAAATAACTACTTCATATCATTCTAGTAAGTGACAAAACTTGGTTGTGGGTTGTAAAGCTAATCCTTGGCTGGATTAATAAGTGAAAAAAGAAATACCCTTAATTTGAGGTAGTCTTCTAAAATGCCATAAGGCTTCATGGTTGCTTGTAAAATCATGAAATTTAGGAAGTAAATGTATTAATCTAAATTTAAACTCAAAGTCAACATCAAGTTTAAGATATTGGATGCCTAAAGGTTGGTAAGTAACATTAAAGCAACCAATTTCTTCAATATTCTATTGTTAGTTATATTATCATAATTATTAAAAGAATTAGAATAAAAAGTAGGAATGCTACTAACTACTTATATTCTTAGTCCTACAAAGAAAATAAAAAGTTTTATCTATTTAAAAATCAAATTCTAACAATTCACCATCAGCTCTCCTAGTCATGCACTACACTATAATAAATTATACTAAGTAGAATTATAGAAACATAGTAACACTAAAATACCAGTGCAAAATGAAAAATCACTAAAAACACATTTAATTAACTTATTTAGATGTTTTTAAAAATTATGAGGCCACACAAAATGAAAGTTATAAACATAGAGAACCTAAAAATGCAATAAAAAATTAAAAGAAATGGTCAAAACAATAAATTTTGGACAAAAAAGGGGGACCGCACAAATAACAACACTACTATGAACCTTGATTGGAAAAAAGATTTCTGCCACCATAAAATTTTTCAGTTTAACCAAAGCTAATGATTTCAATACCTATTCAAGTGGTGGGAGGTAGTATATAAGCTTGTTTCGAATAGTCAAAAACCTTTATCAAAATGTAAAATGAAGTAATATATGATGGAAAAGGATGAAATAAAATGGAGGAATATGCAATAGTTAAAGAAATAAAATGGAGGAATATGCAGTAGTTAAAGAATGCAAGAAAATGTAGAAAAGTGATAAATACTATAACATGTAAGGAAACACTTACAAATATAGAAATTGACTAGAAAACTTGAATTATTATACAATACACAACTAGTAAAAGATGAGAAAGGATAAATTCAAATAGATCCTTGACAAAAATGCTAAAATTATGAATGTGCATCACAACACATCAAAATTAAATATTACTAGTTTGCTAAAAATTTTGTAATAAAGAGTGATAAATTAGGTCAAACCTTTAGTAATCCACTTGATATATCCTTTCTCAATGATTTTCTAACTATAATTACCAAAGTGTTTAAGTTTTTTATGCATTAAAAATAAAAGGGAGAAATGCAAATAGAAGTGAAATAGAAATGTAGATAAAATACACATAGAATGCAAATAGAACTCGGACAATGAATAAATAATTAAATTAGGAAGTTTAATTTGAAATTAAGACAAATGCATTAAACAAAACAAAACATAGAAGTAAAATAGAAAGAAATTCAATATAGCAAAATAATTAATTCAAGAATCTGAAAGCTCTTAGTGTGAATTAATCATAAACCAAATATATTTGATAATTTGAATTGATTTTTCCACTTGAAATTGTCCATAAGCCCTGCAATAATTTATAAATCTTATGTTAGACGACTATCTAAAATTTAATCAATTAAGATCAACAAAATTAAATAACTTCTATAATTCATAAAGCTAGATCGAAATTAACTTCAAAATTGAATTCAATTGAATTGAGGGATTAAACTAGAAACCTCTAATTTAATCTCTCAACTTCTATTCCCACATAAAAAATCATGATTAACCAATTATAATTCAACATAAAAATAAATAAAGACTAAAAATCACAAGGTTAGATACAAATTATACCAAATCAATATTTAACTTATGTAATTCCAAGCAATTAATACAAAGAATAGGGAAAGAGGAAAATCAATTAAAAGAAATTAACATTATAAATTAAGATCTCATAATTTAGATAAAGAAAAGTCTTAAAATCCTTGAATCCATCAAAAAATTTTCCTTCTATGGTTGAAAAAGAAGAAATTTGAAAAGGAGAGAAAAGTTGTCTTTATTGAATTATGCAGGAATAAAAAAAAGTTTTATTGTCTTTGGAGGCACTACCTTGTATTTAACTTGTTAACCTCTAAAATCTAATAGACCTGAATCATATGCCTCCTAGGTTACAAAAAATAGAGCCTTACTAATTTTAAAAGTTCAGAACCAATTTTACAAAAGAAAGTACAATAAGAGTTACAATAGTAAAATTTCATAGTTCTAACTTTTACCTAATATAAGGCCACCATAACTATGTGATTTCACTGAACCCCAAACACAAAAGTTATAGGGCTAGCTTTTATGAAACTTTATTCACTAGTTACATCTTGATTGGATCTCTAGAGCTCTAGATACAACCTAAAAATAAAAAATAGCTCAGTTGGGACAAAAATAAAGCTTGAACTTTTTGGCTAAATTAGACCTTCCAAGTGTCCAAACTGGACTTTAAACAAAATATGAAAGTTGTAGAACTTTCTTTAAAATTTCAATAGTATAAAGATTAACTATATTTGATATCCAAAATTTAAGATATAGCAAAAAATCTAAAATAATATAAAAATCTAATATTAACTGAATAATTTGAAATTATTGTAAAACTAATCCTAAATTATATAATAAGTGAATTCTATAAAATTAAGTATATGTAATATATTAAGAAGGATAAAATAGGATGAAATAATATAGATAAAGTCTTGCACATTGATTTGCAACAACTGAAACCCATACTCTATGCCTGTATGGGAAGCTTATGCAACCTGACTACTTCACAGCTAATAGAGCTTGCCTTGGCCTTGGAAGAATCAACCAAACCATTCATTAGGGCTAAATGGGGAGGGAGTAAGTTAGAAGAATTTGAAAAATGGATTCAAGGAAGATGGATTTGAGGAAAGGATTAAGGGCAAAGGCAGGGATTTAAATTGTAGTTGCGGTTGCGGTCGCGATCGCGGTCGCGTCGCGATACGGACGAATACGGAAAAATGCGGCCATAACGGTCTAAAATTGTAGAAAATCGTGGATGCAATCTCCCCCGAAAATACAATATTGCGGGTAATATTGCGATCGCGGACCGTTTTTTAAATCCTAGGGCAGACGGCTTCAAATCCGAGGTTGGGCTCCTCAAGTACCAATATTATCACACCCGACCATTGGAAGATTCTTGACACACTCTGGTTGGAATTCCACACTTGGAAGGGATAAGTTCTGGCTTGCCATTGGTTATGTGGCCTTTATTTGGCGATCAGTTTCTGAGTGAGAAGCTTGTTCAGTTTTTGAGGATTGGCGTAAGCGTTGGAGCTGAGCTTCCAATGCAGAACGGAGAGGAAGAGAAGACTGGCGTGCGTGTACAAAAGGAAGATATCAGGAAGGCGATATGTAAACTGATGGATGAAGGAGAAGAAAGTGAAGAGAGAAGAAAAAGGGCAAGTGAACTTGGAGCCATGGCTGAGAGGGTTGTTGAACAAGGAGGATCTTCGCATCATAATATAAACTCTCTCATCCAAGATATCATGCAGAATGCAAATGAAGAGAACAAAGGTTCATTTTATGTATGCCACTTTTGACCAGTTCACTCTTGATTCCGAATTTAGCCTCTATACAATTCCCCCTTTAATTGAGTTGTTGCATATGTTAGATGAAACAACAGGAAAGTTGTTGAGAATCTGGAATTTTCTGGTTTTATAAACCATGTTGAAGAAAACAGAAATTACTTGTTTGCGGGTGTAATTGCTACCAAGAAGATGAAATAAAATGGGAAGATTTTTATTTCAATCTTCACTCGAATTTTCCCATATCATCTATTAAATTATAAACCCAAACTAAAGCGTTCTTTTTAGCACTGCACATGTTTTATTTAGCACAGCACATTCTTGTTAGCTCATGACGATACTAGGCTTAACAGCAACTTCACTTGCTCCGGGGAATCTAACTATACCATTACATTCTGTCCTTTAAAACCCGGAGGTAATTTTTTAGAAGTCTATCTATAAAGCCATATTCGTTATCCCTAATGTTACTTTTCCTTTACTAAATTTATTTTCTGCTTAATCGACTTAACCCTCTGCGTACATAAAAAGTTTTAAATTTAATTTTAAATAGTCAACTATATAAGATGGGACTAAACATAGAATAAATTTAGAAAAATATATTAAAATTTATTCTATGGCAATGATTGCAGAGCAGAGTGCGTGTACCTCTTACACCATTACTTGCACTAGTCAACCACGGAATAGTATAAAACTAGTAAGTTGAAAATTCAGGAAAATTTGAACTTCTTTTAAAATAAAACTTTTAATTGATTTTAAACGGAGGAAAATCTTAATTGCAAGTTTAAAAAGTAAAAAACATACATCAAACATTTCATGATTTGTGAGCTAGATATTTTACATTCTGTTACCGCTTGCAATTTAATCCACATATTTATATTATGCGTAATTGCATCTCTAAATATTTATTTTCTCTTTTGTAGCTTTTTTAGGGTATGCGCCATTTTACAAAAATATTACATATATTCAAAATGGATTTTAAAATTAAATTTTAAATAATTTATATTTATTAAATTAAGATTCATGAACTTGTATCGCTATTTTATATGTAATGATAGCTTTTAATTAACATTCGGAATCCAATTTGAATCACATTATTAGTAACTTTTTAATCTGTGAACTTCAATATTCTATTACCCTTTAAATTTTTAACCAAAATATTTATATTATGGATTACGGATTGACTGGGGAAAGGGAATCCGGTTACGGTCTTTTATGTTCCTTTTATAAAATTTCATAATTGTTTTAATAAAATCTTGTAAATATTTCATAAAATATCACAAGTTATTATCCATAGTATTCTTAAATATTTTTGTATCCTGAATATGATTGTTTTAAGGAAGTTTCAAATTTCATAAAAGAATTGCAAATCTACATTTTAAACATTTAAAAATTTCATGAAAAATTATAAATTTAAAAAATATGATTTTTTCATAAAATTATACAATTTCTTTCAAAGGTTATATGCGTTTGTTTATGTTCTGTTATCTCCCGTTAGTTTTTCTCTCCTTCCCTTTACTATCGTTGATTAAGATTTTAAATTACGATCTTCAATCAATATTTCATAATTTCACTTCACAATAATTGCATGTATTTATAATTTAATTTAATTAATAGCCATAAAATCGCTATCCAATTTTTAACTATATCTTCAATCAAATTAGTAGTTTGGTCCGGAAGAAGTTGATTATGGTCCGGGAGAGGTTGATTAAAAGAAAAGAAAGAGGGGGGGGGGGGGGAAGAGGTAGAGATGAGTGATTGAATGGCCAACTGAACGCGTTTTGAACCAAAATAGACCGGATCAATCTAGGTCTTGAAATTTGAGGATTAATTCGTTCTGCTTCAAAGATCGAGTCCTTATGCAACCAGTTGAATCTGCCTTACCACTTTTCACAACAATGTTTTACACTTGCGTGAGATTCTTAAATAATAACTGCTCATAAACTATAAAACACACTTGACTAGCAATAAACAATACTAGCTCAGCCAATTCTTCTGAGTATGCATGTATAAATTATTAAATTAGCAAATTGTAAGTTACTAGATTAATTTTTTATCTAAAAAATATAAAATTTAATGCAAGTTATTAGATATTTACTTCATGAATAAATTTAATATATGAAAGAACTCACCCACTTGCTCTTCATGTTTCTCCCCTTTAATTAATCATATTCCAAACTATATTTTATTGGGCAAAATACGTATGTTCCGTTAAAGTATGGTTTTGTATCAAATTACTCTCTTGAACTTTCAAATCTTTCAAATAACTTCCTTAAATTTTTCAAAATATAAAAACGTTAAATTTGAAGTTAAAACAAATGAAATAATTTAGCAACATGAAAATGTTAGATTTGGGGTTAAAATAGACAAAATAATTTAGCAATAGTTCCACAATCATCTAGCAACAATCTTAGAATTGCTATTATATTTGTTGAAGTTTTTTGAGTAATTGAGCAATAGTTCTATAATCCATTAGCGATGATTTAAAATTGTTACTATATTTATTATTTTTAAAAAAATAGAGGTAGTATATATTTATTTCCATCCTTTTATTCAATGTAAGAACTATTAAATTCTCTAATTATTTTTATACATAAATTAATATTAAATTTAAAGTATATGTCAATTTAAAATAAAATTTTAGATCTCAAGAATAGTTCAAAGTTAAGGAATACAGATTTCACAAAAATATTATTTTCCAATAGAAAACATTTCTCTTGCAAGTTAAAATAAAAGATTGTCACAATTAAATATATATGATAAAATTCGGTTTAATCTTTAAATAATTAAAGTAAGAGGAGTTATAATCGCAACAATTTTATTTAAGAATAGTTAATTAAGTATTGTATATTTTATATTAAATAATAATTTTATATTGCGGAGTATAAAGTCCCTATTAGAGAATAAAAAGGATAAAGACTCGAGAAAAATCATCTAAAGAAGAAGATCTATTACAATGTAGTACTAAAAAGGCTAAGGGTCTAAAGATAAAGGAGGTTCTAATGGATGACCCAATGACTAAATAGGGGAGCATTTCGATAATGGTTGAGATAATAGATGAAGTTGAAAGTAACAAGGAGAATGTAGATTCAAATGTGCAAAAGGATATATCACAAGTGGGGAAAGAAAGTCAACCAATTGAAGTAGTCAATGTGAATATGCAAGAACATAGGTTGCCGAAGGAAATTCTTTCATACAAAGACAAAGTCCTAGGGTTTAATTAGGGAGATCATAATGATTATGAACAAGAATATCATGTTAATTTACATGAGGAAGAGGAGGAAGAGAATCAAGATCTGAATGCTTTAGATATTGAAGAAATTGATAATAATCCTACTTATCTAATTGTGATAATGTCTTATAATGAACGGAAGGAAATTTTTAAACTTGGGAAGTTGTCATTGATTGCCAAACTTCTAGGGAAGAAACTAGGGATGAGATTTCTTAAGGGAAGGCTTTAGAGATTATGGACAGTGAATTCATTAATATGGAGAATGATTTTTTTTTATTAGATTTTTAAACATGAAAGTTTATAATTCTATCTTACAAGAGAGTCCATGGATGGTGGCAGATCATTATTTAATTATCCAATGTTAGTAGGCAAATTTTAATCCTTATGAAAATAATTTTAATAAGATAAGTATATGGGTTAGGATTCCAGGACTTCTGATTGAATTTTATAATACTCACTTTCTTTAGAGAAGTGGTAATCACATTGGAAGAACTATGAAAGTAGATGCTAATACTCTTTGAAGAAAGGAAAATAAAGATGAAAATTTTATTGAAAAAGCAAAATTCACTAGAATTTGTATTGAGATTGATTTGAAGAAATATTTTTATCTAAGTTCAAGTTTAGGGAAAGGATTTGCCATATTTGAGTATGAAGGTTTATATTTTATTTGTTTTAATTACGATAAATATAACCATAAGAAAGAAATTTGCCCATTGTTATACCAGGAAAAGATGAATATAAATGAACAAATTCCTATGAATATTATGGAGATACATGAAAATATGAATTTAAAGAAGGAAAATTTTAAACCATGGATGATTACACAAAAAGGAAAACATAGGAAAGGAAGGATAATTTTGAAAAGAAATAAGTCAAAAGCAATAAACAAGAATCAATCCATTTTAATTAAAGCTAGGAATGTGGCATATCAAAGGAATGGCTCAAGATTTAAAGCTATAAGGAATATAGATGACCAATCTACTGACGATGAAGTGATATGCCAGGGAAAGATAAATGAATTGTTAAATATGGCAATTGTAAATGAAAGAAGCATTGAAGGAGTGAATCATGGGGTAAAGGATTTAGAATCCAAGCAAACTACTCAAAAGGTGGGTTAAAAGGTAAATAAGGATCAAATATTCAACCTCCAAAGATAGGCTCATTATTTTAAGCCAAAGCACAAGTAAGGCTAGGAAAACTAAACAAGTCTCACAAATTACTCAATCTAAGAAAACAATAGTTAATGAAGTTAGGTCGTCTAAGGTGAAATAGCCAATAACCAAGAAGCATAACCACATTTTGCTAAGCCCAAAATCCAATCATTAAATTGTAATAGCTAGGAACACGTAGACAAAAAACAAGGTAACACCTAGCCATGATAACATTTTAGGAAAAGATATCGAGAGGGAGAAAGAAAATGGCATTAAAGATAGAAATTACTTAGAAAGCAAACCACTAAATAACAATTTCAGTCTCCAAGTTATGTGACAAAAGGCCCAAAAGTTAAGTCAATTAGAAAAAGATGCTAAAATAATAGCTTTGGGAGAATCCTTAGTTCCCCTGGAAAAGCTTTAAAAAGCTTTTCCAACATTAGAATTATAGTGCTCATGAAATGCATTTCTTGGAATTATTGGGCCTCTAGCACTAAAGCATTATTAGTTTTAGTGAAAGAATTAGTAATAAAACATGATGCTCATCTTTGTGCAAGTTTGGAACCACAACTTAGTGGAGAAAAGGCAATAAAAAAATAAAGAATGTGGGATTCAAATTAGTTACTCGGGTGATATTTGAGTTTTTTGGAATCCAAAGGAGATTAATGTAACAATGATGGATCTTGATGGTAAATTTATACACTGTTATGTTAATATAATTGACAACTGCTTCTAGGTCTTCATGATGTTTATTTATGCTAGTCCAAGGGCCTATGAGAAACAAGAGCTATGGTGGAGGCTAGAAATAATTTCATTTAATATTCATAACCCCTGGACCATTTTAGGGGATTTTAATGCCTATTCATGTTTTAGTAAAAAAATAAAGAGGTGGACAACCTAATTAGAAAGCCATACAAGCTTTAATGACAACATTACAGCTTATGGTCTTCTAGAGTCGAGTTATAAAGAACCAAAATTTGCATGTATAGGAAGCAATGTAAAGGAAAGGATTGATAGATGCTTTTGCAACCTAGCTTGGAAAACTAATCACCCAAGAGCAACTCTCTATCATTTACCTCATTTAAAATAGGATTATAGTTCAAATTTGTTGAAGATGATTAAGAAACCCAATGAAAGAAAATCCTTCACTTTTAAAATTTTAACAACATGGCTAGTTCAAGAATTTTTCTAGTAATTGTGAAAGAATATTGGCAACAAAAAGTAAATTGGCATGAGGTTTTTTTGAAGTTTCAGAAAGTTTTAGAGTGGAATAAAGAATTCTTTCTTGAAAATTGAAAGCAAAAAAGAAGAAGTTTATGGCTCAAAGTCATTGATAAAGTCCTTGCTAAGAGACTAAGCAATTTTTTAAAGAATATTTAAAATAAGCTTTGGAGGGATTATTAAAAATTTCTTATACAAAAGGAGATAACTTGGCATCAAAAAGCTTATGGTAAATGGTTGATGTTTGGTGATAAAAACACCAAATTTTTCCATGCATCTACAACTATGTGAAAAAAGAAAAATTTTATTTAGAGCTTGAAAGCGAAAGATAGCAAATGGGTAGAAGATTAACAAAAGCTAAAGAATATTACTTTAACTTTTTGCCAAAATCTTTACTCTTCAAATGATTTTACATTCAAAGGTTTCCTACTTAAAGGATATTTTCTGCTCTTCTCGAAGTTAATCCTTTATCCATAAAGGAAGTCAAACAGAGCTTTTTACTATGGCTTCGCTAAAAACTCCTGGCCTAGATGGTTTACATGGTTTATTTTTCTAAAGCCAATGAGAAACTATAAGCAGATTGATATATGATACTATTTTTAATATTTTTGATAACCTTTATTCAATTAAAGATATCAATGACACTTTACTTATGCTTATCCCCAAAGTGGATAATCATGAATCCTACAAGTAAATCCAGCCTATTAGTTTATACAATGTGATTTATAAAATTATTTCAAATACCATTGCCAAGACATTAAAGTCATATTTGAATCACTTGATATCTCCAAATTAATGTAGTTTCATGCCTTTCAAACATAGCTCAAATAACATAATTGTGGCATAAGAGGTAATTCATTCCATGAAAAAGAAAAAAAGGAACAAAGGTTGGATTGTTATAAAAGTTAATCTAAAGAAAGCCTATGATCAAGTTAATTGGTGTTTTCTTGAAGATACTTTATGCGAAGTAGGACTAGCATGTAATATAATTTCCATCATTATGGCTTATGTTAAAACTTATTATATGCGAGTTTTACAGAAAGGAGAACTTACAAATTGTTTTCATTGGATAAGAGGAGTGAGATAAGGTGACCTTTTATCTCTATACTTATTGTGCTTTGTATTGAAAGATTAATGCATTATATCAATTATGCAATGCAACAAAGTTTATGGAAACCTATCAAATTAAGTAAAAATATTTCTTATCTATTCTTTGCTAATGATTTGTTATTATTCATGAAAACTTCTCTTAATCAAGTGGAAGTCATTAATAAATGCCTCAAATTTTTTTGCAACTTTCTTGGTTAAAAAGTTAATAAATAGAAAACAAAAGTTTTCTTTTCAAGAAATGTGAATCATAACAAAGTTGCTAATTAAGTGATCTTTTAGAAGTACAAATAATAAGGGACCTAAGAAAGTACTTGGGTGTTCCTCTTCTTCATAATAGAATCATAAAGAATACTTATAAAGACATTGTTGAAAAAGTGCAAATGAGAAGTACTTCTTGGAGTGTACATACATTAGCTTTTGCTAAGTGAGTTACCTTATTCAAGGTAGTGTTAGCCAGCATCGTAATTTATTCAATGCTAGAAACATTGCTTCCTTCAAGCACTTATAGCTCTATTGATCAACTAATTCACAACTTCATTTGGAATGAAAATTCAAATAAAAGAAAACCTTATCTAGTTAATTAGGGTCATGTTTGATTGTGGAGGGCTTGGCTTAAGAAAAACCAAAATTAATAATGAAGATTCATCGATAAAGGTAGCACATAACTTAATTGATAGCAAGGAGGCTCTATGGGTTCAAATCTGAAGGTCAAAATATAATTGTGGAGAGAGTTTTATACTGAAAATGGTGGAAAAATTAGAGCTTAGAATATCTAAAAAGGCATTATAACATTGTAAAAGTATGGCCAAAGCTTTTAGAGATCATTCTAAATATGGCCTAACTTGATAGTGATTCTTTGAGGTGGCCTCTAATAGGGGATGGTATCTTCATAGTCAAATCAGCTCGTGATTTTCTCTCTAAAGACTCATCTCATGCTATCCAATGTAGCTGAAGATCTGTTTGGAGATGGAAGGGGCTCGAAAAGAATAAAAATGTTGCTTTGGTTAATGACTTAGGATAATCTACAGAAAAATGTGAATAAAAGGAAAAAAGGCATGACAGATATTAATCTTTGCCAAAGGTGTAGAAGAACAGAAGAAACAAGCTTACATGCTATAAAGGATTACCCTGAAATCCTTAATTTTTTCTTAGAGTCATCAAACTAAGATACTATGATGATTTTAGAAGTAATATGGTTGAATGGCAAAAGTTCAATAACAATAAAGACATCTCTAAAAATGGAGGAGAAGTGTTATTATAGGAAGTAATAGTAGCTGGAAAGTGTTAAAGAATGAATAACTTAAACTTAACTTTAATAATGCCTATGGTGCATGTAGAAATGCTATGGCTTAGGGTGGCTTATTTCATGATTCAATTGGTATCTAAAATAGTGGTTATACTGTTAAGGGTGAAAAAGGCAATGCCTTAATAGTAGAGTTAAATGGCATTTATAATGGCTTACTTCTAGCTTGGAGACTAGGAAACAAGAAAATTGAAATGGATTGTCTAGAGATGCTAGGCCTGATTAAGCATGGCTGTTCATTTTGGCATCATTGTGCACACATGGTGTGGAGCATAACAGAGATGTTAGCAAAAGACTGGGAAGTGAAGCTATGTCACACGTTCAAGGAAAATAACATAGTAATTGATAAACTAGATGGAAAGATAGTTAATTACTTATTGACAATCCCGTTAAGACAATGTCATAGACTATTGCAGAAGGATATGATGTCATTAACTATTTCTTTGTAACTTTCTAGGATTTTCACACCATTGCTTTCAAAAAAAAAATAATTTATATTTAAGAATAGTTTAATAAGTCTTAATTACTTAAACAAAAAAAAAGATAAAATCCGTTAAAATTATTACGTATTTAGACATTAGGTAATTTTATTAATTATGTTACTTAGTTTGATATCCGTTAAGTTACTAATTTTATTTTTTTAATTTTTTTCAATTTGTGATTTGTTGAGTTTTAATTTTGAGTGTTCTACTTTATATAACAAATTTAGGGGATTTTCCAATCTATAAAAACGATTTAGAGCTAGATAAATGTAAATTGAGTTTATAAAACCGGATAAATATAATAAGTATTGAAAACTAACTTTAAATAAGATTATTTACAAATAATTTTTTAAAAAAATTAAAGCATATAAAATTTTACTTTTTTAACTTTTAAAAACATAGAATTAAAAATCAGGTACACTATATCTAATTACTTGGTTTTTGAAGTTTGGCAAACATGTTTGTAACAAATATGTTAAACTGTTCTAATTTTTTTAACGATGTTTGCAAAACTTGAAAAACCAACTAATTAGAAACTTAACAGACATCAAACTAAGCAACATAACCTAATTAATAAAATTACTGAATGTTTCAATACACAATGATTTTGACAGATTTATCTTTTAGTTATTTGTTTAAGTAATTAAGAATTATTAAATTATTATTTAATATAAAATACGCAACACATAATCAATCAACTTTAAATAAAATTGTTGTCATTATAACTTCTATTATTTTAATTATTTAAAGATTTGATTGACTTTTATCATACATATTTAATTGTAACAATCTTTTATTTTAACTTGCAGGACAAATGTTTACCATTGAAAAACTATTTTTGCCGAAGTTATATTTCTTGACTTTGAACTATTATTAGGGTTTAATATTTTACTTTAAATTAGCATATACTCTAAATTTAAAATTAATTTATGTACAAAAAATAGTTAAAATTTTGATAGTTCTCATAAAAATAGATATTTATAGCTTTCATTTTAAAAAAATTTAACAAATATAGTGGTGATTATAAATTACTTCTAAATTATTCCGTCTATTTTAATTTCAAATTTTCAATTCTAACATTTTTCGTATTTTAAAGAAGTTTAAGATGTTATATTTATTTTGCCTTATCTTCTTTTTTTTTTCCGTGCTTTAATTTTGAACTTTTGTTTGTCTTACTGCATTTGTGAAACAATACATTGTTTATTTTGATAAGCACCAAGCTTAATTAAAGCAATTGACCAGCTTTTGTAAGGAGAAAAATATTAGATATATGAACTATTTTGAATTTATGTAGAAGCCCGCGGAGATATAATTACTTTCAAAAACAATAATTCATAGACTGTATGGCCAGCATTGGAAACTACCTCCGCCACTGGTGGAGAAAAGTTATCAACAACCGGTCTCTAGTTGAAGAAGGGAAAGAGCAGCTTTGTGGACGTTCCCTCTTCTTGGTCTGGACGCTCCTGGGCTCGAACCAGATGCTCCAGGGGTTCCAGCAACTTCACTTACGCCACTGGACATTGCGGGTCCGGCCAAGTCGGTTGCAAGCGGCCTGGCAACATTAGCAGTGCTCCCCTTAGCATCAATCGGTACTAGTGGACTAGTTTTCTATGATGTTAGCTACGTGGATGGTTTCAACTTGCCCATTTCCATAGCTCTCGCAGGTAGAAATGTTATTGCAAACCCGCAAGCTGCCCCTCAAACCTCATGACGGCTCGTAGATTTGCAGGTGAGAAGGGTCCGCTGGAAACATCATTGCTTGCACGAGTGCGGGCACGACTTCCGCGAGCCTCTGTACCGCTGCACTGGTAATTTCAGCGCACTAGAAAAATGCACACCTATGACGGACTCCCTATTTTACAAGAAGCAGCGCCCTGATGCTTTTAGCTTTATTTTTTATGATGAGACCGACGTCTTTGGTTGTTCTGGGGGACCCAACTACATCGTCACATGATGTCCTTGAAATTTTCAATTATAATTAATTCCTAGTTCTGATCTTGTCGGTAACAGAGTTGTAGGTTTTTTTTTTTCCCGAAAATATTTCAAGAAATTCTTTCATTAATTCAAATTTCGAAAAAATATTTTTTTATAAATATTCATACCTTTGAAAATATTTTTAATTTAACTTTTTTTCAAAATATTTTGATGCGGCCAACTGCAGATTTCATGTTACTACTTCATTCATTGTTAATAAATATATTAATTATTATTTTTTGACCAAAATTAATTTTTATTTATTATAATGATTATTATTAATTTATTATTCATTATCAATTATCATTATTATAAGATAATTATTATTTATAATTAATAATTATCATTCATCATTATTTATTATTAATCATTACTTACTATTATTAATTATTATTATTACTTATCACTAATAATTATTATCTCTTTTGAGTATCACTCACCACCTTTGATCAATTAATATTTATAAATAAATAATATTTTTAAAAGTATAGAAAATAATTAGGATATATAAATTATCATTCATTACAAATAATTATTATCAATTATTATCTATAATTAAAAATTATTATTTATTTATAAGCAATCATTATTTACTACTATTAATTATTATTACTAGTTATCATCATCAATTCCAATTATTATTGGCTATTACTATTACCTTTGATTATTTAATTTTTCTATAAAGACATTTTTTTAATTAAATAATATTTTGAGAAATATATCAGAGAATTAAAATATGATATTATAATAATTTTAAAAATATTATAATTAAATGGAATATATTATTATATTTTTAAAAATATTATAATTATATTTAATTTCGTAAACCAGATACCATATTCCAAACTTTAAAGCCTATTACTCCATTGCTAATAACAGTCTATGCAGTGCATGGTTGATAAATATTATAAATTAATATTAATATTAAATACTTAATTATTATAAAATTACTTGATAATTTATATTATGTTTTATTATGCATTATATTACTAAAAAAATGCAATTTTTATTTTTATTTCTAACTATAAAAAATATAAATTTATAAATTAATTTTATTATATTTATTAATAACGCTAAAATTTAAATTTAATTTATTATTAATTTGCAAACCCGCTAGCTGTCCCGCAAACCTCGCGTTGACTTGCCTGGCAAATCTGCTGGTGAGAGGGCTGATGGAAACACCATCGCTTGGGTACACGGCTCTCTGTCAGCCTCGGTACTGCTACAATGGTAATTTCGGCAATCCAGAAAAATGGATACCTACGAGTCCCTCCCCAATTTTTCAAGAAGCTGTGCCCTGATGGTCGTAGCTGTGTTTACGATGCTAATACCGGAACCTCTACTTGCACCGCGACCCAACTATCTCATCACGCTCTTAAAATTTTGGTCTGTTATTGTTTGACACCGTAAAATTTCATATTACACCATGACATACGCATAAAAAGGAAAACCCTAGCCACAAAAATTACTAAAGCTATTGAGAATAATAATTTTTTTAATTCAATTCTACTATAACAATCTCAATATTTTCTTTAAATTGTAATAATTTAGAGAAAATACAATTTATTCGGTTGAGGTATAATTTTATTTATAATTTCTTCACAAGTGATTTAAAATTTTAGAAAGAGAAAAGAAGCTATCTAAAATTTGTACTATTAACACTTTATTTACCTATACTATATTTTTATTTAAAAAATATTATTATTATTATGTAAAAGTAATGTAATCACTTATTAATTTTAATTTGATTTCACCTCAATCCTTATCAAATTTCAGCCGTAGTTTCCAATTTATTCTAATACGATTCAGTTGAGATAGAGGGAGAAATATAAAAATAGATTTCATGAAATCTTCAAACGAGGTAATGAACCACAACTAGAGTTACAAGTGGAGGAAAGTATCGTCATCGTTACAACTCTTTTTGGCAAAGTAAAATATCTCAGAAATGCAAATTCATTAAAACTGATTTACAATCACAATAAATTAAATTTTAATTAAAATTTTTTGCCAGTGACATTACCATTATATATAAATTCCCGTTCGTAAGTGACAAAAAATTTTTTTAAAAAATTCATTTATAGTCTGTTTAGAAGAATATGAAACTAATTAATAAGTAACACAAATTCGTATCGGAATGAGAAATTTGTAAAATTGAATTGCAAACTTAACACTCAGTTAAGCGATCATTTTGGTGCTTCATTCCTTCCTCAAGTCGTCCCTAAAGTGCAAAACTTTTTTGCAGCAATCCTTACTGCAACTTTGTCATGACCAAATAGAAGTTAGAAGTGTGATTATTATATATTATCATGTTATGAAACTTATACCTTAAGTAGCTAATTTGATCAGCACACACAACAGTTCTAGAAAGATTTGGGGTGAGCAAGTTGCGGGGTGGGTTCTAGTCTTCTAGACCATTCCCTTTTGTATTTTCTAGGCAGAGAAACAGACAGAACAGAGGAGGAAAGGCTCAGAACAGGGCCAGTTGCGTGGGTTCTAGAAATATTATTGCTCTAATCTTCTTGGCAATTCCAGTTCTAGAATTGCATATAGCATCAAATTACTGTTGTGCCATGTTTACGTTCCAATTATTGGGATCTTCAAACCCATCTTATCTTTTTATCTTCATCTAATGAATTTTGTGATGCAGAAAGCCTATTATATAGTCAACCAAATAGCCCACAGATATAGTCCCCAGATCTGCAAATGCATCCTAGCACCCCAAATAATTGCTAGCTTATGTATGCTCTTACATCATCATCTGAATAGTTCGAAGGTCCATACAAACTACTGTCACCTTGTATATAACATAAGAAAGACTAGTGGCCACAGACAAGAAGAAGCAACTGAAGATAGCTAACTCATTTGCTTCCAGTAACCATGGTTTCCCAATCCAACCACCCTCACTTCGTCTTGTTCCCTTTCATGGCTCAGGGCCATCTTATCCCTATGACTGACATTGCAAGGTTGTTGGCACACCGGGGTGTGATTGTTACAATATTCACTACAACGAGAAATGCATCTCGTATTGAATCAGTTCTTTCCCGGGCTGTTTCTTCCGGCCTCCAAATCCGGCTGGTGCAGCTCCAGTTTCCGTGTAAAGAAGCAGGACTGCCTGAGGGGACTGAGAATTGTGACATGCTATCTTCATTGGATATGTTCCAGTGTTTCTTTAGTTCAATTAGCTTGCTGCAAGAAGAAGCAGAAACGTTTTTTGATGCACTGAGTCCACGACCAAGTTGCATAATCTCTGACATGTGCATCTATTGGACAGCACAAATTGCGGAGAAATACCAGATTCCAAGGATTTCTTTTCACGGATTTTCTTGCTTCAGCCTCCATTGCTTGCTCAAGATACGAACTTCAAAGGTTGCTGAGAGCATTACATCAGATTCAGAATACTTCTATGTGCCCGGTATACCTGATCAAGTTCAGGTCACCAAAGCCCAGCTACCGGCAAGAGGGGGAGGAAATTTTCAAGATTTTGTGAAGCAGATGAATAATGCTGAGATGAAATCATACGGCGTAGTCATAAATACTTTCGAGGAGTTGGAGCAAGCATATGTTAGGGACTACAAGAAGGAGAGAAAGGATAAGGTTTGGTGTATTGGACCAGTTTCACTATCTAACAAAGATGACTTGGATAAGGCTCAAAGAGGTAACAAGGCCTCCATAAATGAACACCAATGCTTGAAATGGCTCGATTTGCAGCAACCGAAATCTGTACTTTATGCCTGTATGGGAAGCTTATGCAACCTGTCTACTTCACAGCTAATAGAGCTTGCCTTGGCCTTGGAAGAGTCAAACAAACCATTCATTTGGGCTATAAGGGGATGGAGTAAGTTGGCAGAATTGGAAAAATGGATAAAGGAAGATGGATTTGAGGAAAGGATCAAGCAGAGGGGACTTTTAATCCGAGGTTGGGCTCCTCAAGTACTGATATTATCAAACCCGGCCATTGGAGGATTCTTGACACACTGCGGTTGGAATTCGACACTTGAAGGGATAAGTTCTGGCCTGCCATTGCTTATGTGGCCTCTATTTGCTGATCAGTTTCTGAATGAGAAGCTTGTTCAGTTGCTGAGGATTGGTGTGAGCGTTGGAGCTGAGCTTCCAGTGCAGATTGGAGAGGAAGAGAAAATTGGTGCACGTGTATGGAAGGAAGATATCAGGAAGGCAATATGTAAACTGATGGATGAAGGAGAAGAAAGTGAAGAGAGAAGGAAAAGAGCAAGTGAACTTGGAGCCATGGCCGAGAGAGCTGTGGAAGAAGGAGGATCTTCTCATCATAATATAAACTCTCTCATCCAAGATATCATGCAGAATGCAAATGAAGAGAATAAAGGTTCATCATATGTTTGCCACTTTTGACCAGTTCATTCTTGATTCCGAATTGCCCTCTCTACAATTCACCCTTTAATTGAGTTGTTGCATATGTTAGATGAAACAACAGGAAACTTGTTGAGAATCTGGAATTTTCTGGTATTGTAATCCGTGTTGAAGAAAACCGAAATTACTTGAAATGAGATTTTTATTTCAATGAGAAGAAGATGGACCGAAACGAGAAGAATTTTATTTCAATTTTCACTCGAATTTTCTCATATCATTATAAACCCAAACTAAAGCATTCTTGTTAGCAATGCGCGTTTTAGTTTCTGTACCAAAAGCTGCTTCACCCTCTAGATGTGTTTTTTAATCTTTTTCAACCGGTGCTGACAAACTCTGTGGTCAGGAACAGTTATATTTCTTATTTCAATACATTGAGCTTTGCAAAATTCATATATGCACGATATGATTGCCAACTAACTAACTTTTTTTAATTAATTAAGAATAAAAATACACGTTATGACATACCGTATATATATATATGTGTGTGTGTGTGTATAAGAAATATTAAAAAATAAAATTAAAAAACTTTTAATAATTTTAAATGTATTAAAAATAAAATTTAAAATTACATATTACATATAAATTAAAAATTATCATTAAATACATAATAGTAATAAATTTATAAAATTTGATTTAATAAATATAAAAAATTTAAAATTTAATTTCTAATTTTAATATTTTTGTAAATTTTTACTCCTTAAAGATAACTTAAGTGAAAAAATAAATCATCGTATAAATGATTACATTTACTCAGGTTCTATGCCTGTCGACGGTCGGATAAGTTAAGATTTTAGTGTTTAGCAACATCCTCGTAAAGAACTACATGGGATAATTTCATGGTGCACGAACTCCTAAGAGATAAGAGATAAGGACACGTATGTGTGAGTGTATATATATATATATATATATTCTCCGAGGTTGAGTATTTTGAGGGTTGTATTATTTTTTATTTTTATTTTGTAAATCTCAAATCGATCAGATAAAATTCTAGCAAAAAAAAAAATCAATCAGATAAAAAATAAAAATTTTAAGACAAAAACGATAACCTAACAATGAAAAGATCCCATCTCACATAAGCTTAAATCTTCGTAAATATACCATATGAGCATATCCCTGTTACAATAAATAGAAGTGTTACGATCACCCAAAAGAGATAGAGCGAGCGAGAGAGAGAGAGAGAGAGAGAGAGAGAGAGAATAGAACAGATACAAGTACATACTAGCAGCTGGAAGAAAGGATGATATCCATTGGAGGCAAAATTTTCCGATTGTGATGAATGATGTGGGAATGGGATAAATAAACATCAAAGAAGTAGGAAAATTAACAAGGCACATAATTCAGTTTTTACTATAAATTTATCGAGAGGAATTAAAAAATAAAAATTACAAGATGTTGACTATTCTCAAATTCACACGTAAACTAATCTATAATCATCCTCAAATTAAGAATATATGTTATCATAAATTATATATTTACTATCCACTCAATCTAAGCAATCTCATCAAAATAGATTAAGAATTAACTGTGAAGTCTAAAATAATCTCTACATGAGATTATAAATATAAAGTCTTATCTTAATTTATTTAAAAAATTGATCAAATTTAAATAAAAATAATTATAAATTGATAATATATCCTAATTTGAATAGAAAAATAATTTAAAATGAGCAAATAATCATAAATTGACATTTATTAAAATTTGAATGAAATTCTAATAATCTCTACCTTTATAAAAATTCCACCATAAAAAATATTCTTAAATTTTAAATCTTAAATCATCTTAAAAGAAAAAAAATGACCACAAACATTTTGAGAACTTCACATCGAAGTATTATTATTTTGCATGTGCATCAAATTTATCTAATCTTTTTCAATATAGTTCTTTCAACAAAATGATAAAAGAAATCATAAAAAAAAATACAAATAGAGCTATCTAACAAATCCTGGATTTATAAACTCCAAAACAAATCTAAGTCAAATTTGTTTAATCAGTCTAAATGCAAATGAAGACAAATAAGATTATCTAAATGAATGAGACCAAAACCTATTAAAATTGAATTCTAATATCACTTACTGAAAAAAGTTTCAATGTTACGAAAATGATATGGAAGTGTGTTGTGTTGCAAAAATTTAAGATTAAATAAGTAGTGAAATAGCAAGAAAACTAGAGAACACATAAATAAATAAAACAACTCCAAAGATAAAGACAATAAATAAAACTCATTAATAGATAGATTATAAAGTTTTCTACAACTTTCAAACTACACCCAAAATACTTTATAATTTTATTGGTTATATATATTTTTACAAATGATATGTATACTTTTCACTAAATACAAGTAATCTCAATAAAATAAAGTAAGAGTTAATTGTGAGATTTAAAGTAATCCTTATCGGAGGTTTTAAATATAAACTCTCTCATTTTGATTTTTTTATACAAATTCTTCATATCTAAATACAACTCATTTATAAACTTTAAAGACTTTCTTAACAAAAAAATTAATTTAAAATAAGAAATATTTATAAATTAATGAATATTAGAATTTCAATCAAATTCTAACATTTATTTGTAATAAATTTAAAAAAATAAAAAAAAATTGTAGTGTTCCACTAATACAATAATACATTGATATACCATGTGTTAATTTGTCGGCATACCATGAATGATTATCAATTCATTGTACAATTACTTCTGATAATGTATCAATGTAATATTGTGTAAGTAGTATATCATAAACTTTTAATAATAATAATAATAATAATAATAATAATAATAATAATAATAATAATAATAAACTTGGAATAATTGCATAACTGCAACCAACCAATGGAGACCACTCCAGATAGATTTAGACCTATCAAAATAGACTAATTCAATAGGCAAAAATTGTACATCGAGCCAGTCCCAGACCAGGTTACTTTTTCACTAAGTTAGGCTCAAATCGAATTGCTATAATATCAGTACCAGTTCCAATCCCAGTCTCAGGTTAATATTTATCAAACGAATTTTTATAACCCATTACATTTTATCCTTATTATTATATTTGTTATTTATTTATTATTAATTTTACATCATTAATTAATTAAAATCTATTATTATTATTTATTAGATATAATTATATTTTATTATTATCACTTAAAATTTTATTATATATAAATTAGTGAGCATATATATTATATATGAAAATAAATATATGTTATTAAATATATATTTAATAAAATAAATATATATTATTAAAATCTAGTAAATATGTGAATTTACATTTAATAATATATGCACTTAATAAAATAATTTGAATTTTATATTGATCAATAATTTTATATTATATATTTATTTTATTTAATAAAATAAATATATATTATTAAATATATACTTATCAAGTTCAAAGTATTATATATAAAAATAAATATATTTAATAATTCTATATTATCAAATATATATATAAATAAATTATTTTATAAATAATATATTAATTAAAATAATTAAAATAATTTATATATAATAATAAATAAATAAATAATAATATATTATATTATATATGTGTGTATAATATATTTAAAATTAATATCAAAATTATTTATTTAATTTTTTTAAATAATTCAAAATTTTATTATTAAAGTAATAATTCAAATTTTAACATAATTTTTTATTTTGATAATATTAGATATATAAATTTATTTATTTTGATATAAAAAGTTATTTAATATTGCTTATATATATAATTTGAATATTATATATATATATATATTAAAGTATAGTTTTAATATGCCAAAATTATTATTTTAATATCTATATAAAAATTAAATATATAATAATAAATTAATTAATTTTATTAAAATTGAAGTTTTAATAAAATAAATATATATTATTAAATATATATTGATCAAGTTCAAAGTATTATATATAAAAATAAATATATTTAATAATTTATATATTATCAAATATATAAATTTATAATTTTATAAATAATATATTAATAAAAATAATTTTAGTAATGTTTATATAATAATAAAAAAATAAATAGTAATTTATTATATTATATGTATGTATATAATATATTTAAAATTAATATAAAAATTATTTATTTAAACTTTTTAAATAATTTAAATTTTTAATAAATAAATAAATATAAGTTCTAATGTTATGCATGTTAATCACATAAATTAATACAAACCTTACCTCATTTAAGAAATTAATAGAAATCTAACATTTTGAATACCAAAATAAATTTTATTCTTAATTAAAAGTGAGTTTCAATTTTTTTTTATTAAAAACAAGGTTCACTTAATATTTATATATTACCCAATCATTTATAAATAGAGTTTTAGATATATAATCATAAATGTAAAAATTAATTACTTAAAGTTTCAACATTTAATAAAATTTAAATATATAAATTTTGTAATAGAGAAAAATAAATAGTTATTTAATAATTAGAATAAATATGAAATACATTTAAAACAACAATAAATTATTTATTGCTAAGAGTATTTAATTTAAGTTATGCATATGAAGATATAGTTTTTGTTCTAAATTAAGCTAAATAGTTATTTAATAATTAAAATAAATATGAAATATGTCAAAATATTTAAAATAACAATAAATTATTTATTGCTAAGAATGTTTAACTTAAGTAGCGCATGATATTATTTGAAAATTTTACCTTCCTTTATTTTTTAAATTCTAATTTAGGATATTATATGTATATATTTACTGATTTTAAGTGAACATGCAATTACAAAAAAAAATTATTTATTGATCTTTAAAAATAGTTACTAAAATTATTTAATAAATAAATAAATATAAGTTCTAATGTTATGCATGTTAATCACATAATTTGATAAGTTAGAACACTAAGAATATAAGCATAAATTTTATGGAAATATTCATATTTAGTTGATTTTATGATAATATAACTTTTTCATAAAAAAATTGAAAAAAAATTTCAATGTAATTTTCATCAATAATGTTTTTCGTATTTATAACATGCAAAATATATAAAAATTTACAAAAAAAATTATAAAGTTCCACCCTTAATAAATATTTAAAAGAATCTGATATATTTTCATATTACATATCAAAGTTTTAAGCTAATAAATCTTCTTCAAAGAAACATTATTTTTAATTAACTTTATTAAATTAAATAATATTTTAAAAAATCTGAGATTGTAACAATTAAAGAGTAAAATTGAAAAAAAAAGTAACATTTATTTTATTATATCATTAAGGGAGGTTTGAAGAATTTTTGGAAATAAAAGAGATGTCAATAAAGTCTACCTTTTCTTTTCTTTTTTTTTTTTTTTGGGAGGAGGGTGGGGTGCTTCTGCGTGGTTTCAACTCTACCCTTTGTTCAAAGGTTACAAAAAGATACCAAGTGTGATTTGAGACTGTAGTTTTGTCTACTTTTTAACTGGTTTGAACTTCTATAACTAATTATTTAAGTCAATCAATTATTTTACATATTTCTTTTTTAGGAAAACAACACTTAAACAGTACTTACATTACAAACACAAAATCTAAAAATAAAACTAAAAAAACATCCTGCTTAAGTTTACAAAAGACATGGTCAAGGGGACTACAAAATAGGAAAAAAGGAGGTTGATCTTCTTAAGCTTTACTTACTAACCAATCAGTACATTGATTAGCCTCCTTGAATATATGATTTATGCTACTATGGGAAAACATTTCTATCAACCTCCTACATTCAATAATCAAGTCATTAACAATCAAATTTTCTTTCACCTCTCCCTTTAAGAATTGAACTATAATTTTAGCATTCATTTGAACATGTAAAAGGGAGATATTAAAACTTAAAACTAATTTAAGACCTTCTAATAAGATCCAATTTCAACCATCACACTTGAAGCATATCCTAATCCTTTACAAAACCTAACAATCCAATAACCATTATGGTTTCTAATCATCCCTCTAACTCCTGCTAGTTGAGTTTTATTACTCATGGAGTCATCAACATTTAAAGTATATCATCTTTCCTGAGGAGGTTTCCACTTGGCCAATAACATGTCAACTCTTTTAATACTGGCAAAAGGTAAGTTTACTAAAGCAGCAAAAATTTTAGTAGCTTTTCCTACAATTTTTTAAGGAAGATTTGTGATGGCTGAAAGAATATCAACATGCCTAAACAGTACATTGTTTCTTTCTAACCAAATACACCAAATAGTTGTGCAGGATATCAAATTCCAAGGAATGGTGCCATTTTTTTTACTGATGCATTTGGAATTCATCTTCAACCAAAACTCAAATTCAACAGAAAAAAAAGACATGTGCCTCCCAAGGAAAATTTAATTTCTGCCAAATGGGTTTTATCAATCTGCAATGTCTAAACAAGTGGTCTTAAGTTTCCATTTCTTGTCTACAAAAGGAACAAGATGAGTCAACATCTATTCCTCTTCGAGAGAGAATAAAATTAGTTTTGATAGAACCTCTCACCAGCAACCTTAGAAATATTTGAATTTTAGGAAGGATAGGAGTCCACCAAATCTATTTATAACTTTGTGGCTATTGAACCACTTCCTTTCTATAAAAAGCAACAATCATTGCATAAGTAGCAACTAAATTGAACTCACCATCATTAAAAGCATTCCATGCAAGTTTGTCTATGGTAGAATTCAAAATCCTTATATTGTGAATAGTTGAAACAACTTCTTTTGAGAAGTATTCTAAGAGAAGTGTTCCACTTTTCAAAACTAGAAACAAGATGAGACACAACCCAATTTTCTTGTCCTTTATCTAAGGGGCCAATGAATCTATCCCTCAAATTGTCCAGCCCAGTCTAATTATCATCCCAAAAACTTATGCTTCTATTACTACCAGGTATCCAGTTCATTCCCATTTTCATAAATAATTCAAACTTCATGATGCTCTGCCAAGTAGGAGAAACTCTAGCTATTGGTTTATTTCAATTTCTAACATATCTTTGGAACAAGCATTTAGCCTAAAAACTTTCTAGTTCATGCAAAAATCTCCAACTTAGCTTAATAATAAAAGTTGAATTATTTTACAATATTATATTTTTAAGAATATTATAATTATATTTAATTTCATAAACCAAATATGGTATTCCAAATTTTAAAGCCTATTACTTCATTACTAGTAAGAGCCTACACAATGCATCGATTAACAAACATTATAAATTAATATTAATATTAAAAAATTATTATTATAAAATTATTTTATAATTTATATTATGTTTTATTATGCATTATGTTACTAAAAAGTATGTAAATTTTATTTTTATTTCTAACTATAACAAATATAAATTTATAAATTAATTTTATTATATTTATCGATAATGTTAAAATTTAAATTTAATTTATTATTAATTTGCAAACCCGCTAGCTGTCCCGCAGACCCAACGTTGACTCGTCCGGGCAGATTTGTAGTTGAGAGGGTTGATGGAAACATCATCCCTTGCGCGCACGGCTTTCCGTCAGCCTCAGTATTGCTGCCTGGTAATTTCGGCGCCCCCAGAAAAATGGATACCTACAAGTCACGCCCAATTTTTCAATAAGCGGTGCCCCGATGCTTAGAGCTGTGTTTACGAAACCGGCACCTTTACTCGCTTCGCGGGACCCAACTGCATCATCACATTCTGCCCTCAAAATTTTGGCCTGTGATTGACACTGTAAACATTTATTATCAATTTATATAATTACATCATGACATACGCGTAAAAAAAGAAAACCCTAGCCACAAAAATTACAGAAGGGATTGACAATCATAATCCTTTTTATTCAGTTCTGCTATAACTATCTCAATATATTCTTTAAATTATAGTAATTTAAAGAGTATACACTTTATTCACTTGAGGTATAATTTTATTTATGATTTTTCCACAGATGATTTAAAATGTTAAAAAAAAGAAAAGAAGCTATCTAAGATTTGTACTACTAACATTTTATTTACCTATATGTTTTCATTTAAAAAATTATCATTATGTGAAAGTAATGTACTCATTTATTAATTTTAATTTGATTTCACCTCAATCTTTATCAAATTTCAGCCGTAATTTCCAATTTATTCTACTAGGATTCAGTTGATAAAGGAAGAAATATAAAAACAGATTTCATGAAATCTTCGAACAAGGTAATTAACCACAACCAGAGCTACAAGTGGAGGAAAGTACTGTCATCGTTACAACTGTTTTTGGCAAAATAAAATTTCTCAGAAATGGAAGTTCATTAAAACTGATTTACAATCACAATAAATTAAATTTTAATTAAAAATTTTTGCTAGTGACATTACCGTTATATATAAATTCCCGCTCCTAAGTGACAAAAAAAAATTTAAATTATCATTTATAGTCTGTTTAGCAGAATATGCAACAAATTCATAAGTAACACAAATTCGAATCAGAGTGAGAAATTTGTAAAATTGAATTACAAACATAACACTTACTTGAGCGGTCATTTGGGTGCTTCATTCCTTCCTCAAGTCGTGCCTAAAGTGCAGAACTTTTTTGCAGCAATCCTTACTGCAACTTTGTCATGACCAAATAAAAGTTGAAGTGTGATTATTATATATTATTACGTTATGAAACTTATACCTTAAGTACTAATTTGATCAGCACACAAAACAGTTCTAGAGAGATTTCGAGTGAGCAAGTTGCGGGGTGGGTTCTAGTCTGCTAGACCATTCCGTTTTGTAGTTGCGAGGCAGCGTAACAGACAAAACAAAGGAAGAAAGTCTCAGAACAGAGCGAGTTGCGTGGGTTCTAGAAAATTATTGTTCTAGTCTTCTTTATAATTCCAGTTCTAGAATTGCAGATAGCATCAAATTACTGTTGTGTTATGATTACATTCCAATTATTGGCCCCTAGGACAAATGCAACTATGTAGTTTTATAAGTGATTAAAAATTATTATTGCAAAAAATATGACAACAATAATATTTCGTGCAATATTGCAATTGTAGGTCATAGTTTAAAATCATAAAAGTACAAAGCAGTTTTTTTTTTTCTTTTATCCCTTCTAGAACATATATACAACTTGGATCGTCAAACCCATGTTATCTTTTTATCTTCATCCAATGAATTTTGTGGTGCAGAAAGCATGTCACTTGTAGTCAATCAAACAGTCCACGGAACTGCAAATGCATCCAAGCACCCCAAATAATTGCGAGCTTATGTATGCTCTTACATCATCATCTGAATAGTTTGAAGGCCCATACAAACTACTGTCACCATGTACATAGCATAAGAAAGAGGAGCGACCATAGACAAGAAGCAACTGAAGATAGCTAATTCATTTGCTTCTAGTAGCCATGGTTTCCCAATCCAACCACCCTCACTTCGTCCTGTTCCCTTTCATGGCTCAGGGCCATCTTATCCCTATGACTGACATTGCAAGGTTGTTGGCACATCGGGGTGTGATTGTTACAGTATTCACCACATCGCGAAATGCATCTCGTATCGAATCAGTTCTTTTGCGTGCTGCTTCTTCCGGCCTCCACATCCGGCTAGTGCAGCTCCAGTTTCCGTGTAAAGAAGCAGGACTGCCTGAGGGGATTGAGACTATCGACATGCTATCTTCATTGGATATGTTCCGCTGTTTCTTTAGTTCAATTAGCTTGCTGCAAAAGGAAGCAGAAACGATTTTTGAAGCACTGAGTCCCCGACCAAGTTGCATAATCTCTGACATGTGTATACCTTGGACAGCACAAATTGCTGAGAAATACCAGATTAGAAGGATTTCATTTCACGGATTTTCTTGCTTCAGCCTCCATTGCTCGCTCAAGATACGAACTTCCAAGGTTCTTGAGAGCATTACATCAGATTCAGAATACTTCTATGTGCCCGACATACCTCATCAAGTTCAGGTCACGAAATCTCAGCTGCCGATGAGAGAGGACGGAAATTTTCAAGATTTTGTGAAGCAGATATATAATGCTGAGATCAAATCATACGGCGTAATCATAAATACTTTCGAAGAGTTGGAGCAAGCATATGTTAGGGACTACAAGAAGGAGAGAAAGGATAAGGTTTGGTGTATCGGACCAGTTTCGCTATGTAACAAAGATGACTTGGATAAGGCTCAAAGAGGTAACAAGGCCTCCATAAGTGAACACCAATGCTTGAAATGGCTCGATTTACAGCAATCGAAATCTGTACTCTATGCCTGTATGGGAAGCTTATGCAACCTGACTAGTTCACAGCTAATAGAGCTTGCCTTGGCCTTGGAAGAATCAAACAAACCATTCGTTTGGGCTATAAGGGGATGGAGCAAGTTGGAAGAATTGGAAAAATGGATTAAGGAGGATGGATTTGAGGAAAGGATCAAGGAGAGGGGACTTCTAATCCGAGGTTGGGCTCCTCAAGTACTAATATTATCACACCCGGCCATTGGGGGATTCTTGACACACTGCGGTTGGAATTCGACACTTGAAGGGATAAGTTCTGGCCTGCCATTGGTTACGTGGCCTTTATTTGGTGATCAGTTTCTGAATGAGAAGCTTGTTCAGTTGCTGGGGATTGGTGTGAGCGTTGGAGCTGAGCTTCCAATGCATATTGGAGAGGAAGAGAAGATTGGTGCGCGTGTAAAGAAGGAAGATATCAGGAAGACAATATGTAAACTGATGGATGAAGGACAAGAAAGTGAAGAGAGAAGAAGAAGGGCAAGTGAACTTGGAGCCATGGCTGAAAGAGCTGTTGAAGAAGGAGGATCTTCTCATCATAATATAAACTCTCTCATCCAAGATATCATGCAGAATGCAAGTGAAGAGAATGAAGGTCCATCATATGTTTGCCATTTTTGACCAATTCATTCTTGATTCTGAATTGCCCTCTATAAAATTCACCATTTAATTGAGTTGTTGCATATGTTAGATTAAAGACCAGGAAAGTTGTTGAGAATCTGGAGTTTTGTGATTTTGTAAAGCATTTTGGAGAAAACAGAAATTACTTGTTTGCGGGGGTAATTGCAAACAAGAAGATGAAATGAAATGAGAAGATTTTTATTTCAATTTTCACTCGAATTTTCTTATATCATCTCTTAAATTATAAACACAAACTAAAACATTCTTGTCATTAATCATGTTTTAGTTTTGGTACCAAAAGCTGCTTCACCCTCTAGATGTGTTTTTTAATCTCTTCAACCGGTGATGACAAAATCCGTGGTCAGAACCAGTTATATTACTAACTTTAATACGTTGAGGTTTGCAAAATTCATATATGCACGATATGATTGACAACTAACTAACTTTTTTTATTAATTGAGAATAAAAATACATGATATGACCTATCATATATAAATATTTTTCTAGATAACAAAAAAGATAATAAATTTTTTAATAATATTATATGTATTAAAGAATTTAAAATTAAATATTAAATATAAATTAATAATTATTATTAAATGTATAATAAAATTAATTTTATAAAATTTAATTTAATAGATTAAAAAATTTTAAATTTAATTTTTAATATTTATAATATTTTTGTAATTTTTTTATCTGTAAAGATAACCTAAGTGAAATCATTGTATACGTAATTTTATTCCTCTGGTTGTGTGTAGGGTATTCCTCTGGTTGTGTCTAGGGTGTAAATACGCTAAATCAAGTTGGACTTTATTGTAAATAAATTAGACTTATTTGCTAAATTATTAGTCCAAACTTAGTCTATTAGTCTGTATAAAGCTAAAATTTAAGCTCGGCTTCGCTTATTAAAGAAATTTGATTAAGCCTATTAGCCTATTTAGAAACCTTTTTATATAAATAGACTTTCAAATTTGTTAATAAACTAAAACTTTCTTAAAATTTAAAATTGTCTAATGACCTGATTAGACATATATATATATATGTATATTAAAATATTTATATTATTTATATGTATAATATATTATATTATATTATATTATTTATAAATATATTTATGTTTAAATAGGCAATCTGATAAGCCTATAAATCAAGTTTAAAAAAAAGTTTAATTTATTTATCTAAATAAGCTAATTTATTAATCTAAGTCTGACTTGTTTAAATAAATAAATTAAACTAAACTAGGTCTAAAGTCGGTTAAATCACGTGACCTATTTGCATCCCTAGTTCTGTGCCAGTCAAATGGTTGAAGAAGTTAACATTTTAGTATTTAACAACATCCTCGTAAAGGATTGTGTGGGATAATTTCATGCTGCACAAACTCCTAAAAGATAAAGACATGCATTATGTACGTGTATGTACGTTAATCCTGTAAAAATTTAATGAATGAGATTAATTTATTTTAAACCAATTTTTACATATCATGTAATTCATTTTTTTTCTCTCCCTTTCACATAATTAATGTATTAAATAAAATTGTCTAAATCATAAATATATTGTAAGTCTATTTTAGTTAAAAAGATAATAGATAATTTACACTTCCTTCCTACGAATATATTTTAGTAAACAAAATATCAAATTAAAAGGTGAAATAAGTTGCATTAATTACATACAGCTCTTATTAATTTTTATTAATGTTAATGCATTAAATAAATATTTTTTATAATCAAAATATTAAATTAAAGTAAAAATCTTCTTAAAATATTGAATTTATAACAAAAGATTTCTTTTATGCCTACAAGAACTCTTTCAATTTAAATTTAATATTTTAAGAATTTTTATTTTAATTTAATATTTTCTTTATAAAAATGTATTGAAAAATGCATAAGGAGATGTACACAAAATCACAATGAAATCGGTTACCTTTTTATCAATAACCTATAAATAATAATATATATTAATGGTAAAATTTGAGAAGGAAAAATGTTCATTTTTAATGCATTAATGGTAAGAACAAAAAAGAGTCATAGTAATTAATACAATTTACTTCCTTTTAATTTAATATTTTATTTATTAAAATATATTTATAGGAAGGAGCCGAAAATAGCTTGTTAATTTTTTTAACTAAAATACACTTGCAGTATCTTTAAGATATGAGAATTTTCTCTTAATGAATTAATTGTGTAAAAAAAGGTAGATTATATGCAATATAAAAGTTAATTTAAAGTGAATTGATATTATTTTTTAAATTTTAATAGGATTAACAATCCAAATTTAGTGTAAATTATTTCAACTTACGATATCAATGAATTTGTTATATATTAAAATACAACCAATGCCATGCACAGGTTGCAATTTTTTGTAATTTGAAATTAAAGATTTAATTGACTTTATAATTATATTTATAATTTTAAGAAAATATATTTTTTTAACATTTCAAGTAATTAAAGATATTTTTAAGAGATATATTATATGTATCAAGATTTAATTTCAAAATTTTGTTTCAAAACTAAAAAGGTCACTTATGGAAGAACAAATGTTAAGACATTTATGTAATTTGGCTATTTAATAGTGATAATGATAAGAAAGAGAGCTTTTCCATGCCATGGGTAAAAATTCAAGGATACCTATCCTGGAAGACCAATGAGATACAAACATATGGCAAAAATTTACCTATTGTATAAGTGCATTCATTCCTTTTTAAGGGAAATAATATTTACAAAATAACCCGAAAACTTTTTTAATTGATTGGATTTGTGATAATCTAAAAGAAAATAGATGTATGGGGCCAAAATTATTAGACATATAAAATTTTAAATTATTGTAAAATGACCCAATTATTTACCTTATATAAAATTAGTATTCATGACTAAAAACAAAACCTATATTAATTTAAAAAAAAATTCTATTTATATATATTTTTATATGACTTTCATTATATATTTTTAAGTTTTATATCTTTATATTTCACAATAATTGTATTACTAAAAATTACAATTTTTTTATGTTGTAATTTTAATTAATGAAATTGTAATTTTTTTTTTACATTTCTAACATACAAATTTCAGATAAAATATAATTTTTTAAAAATTAAAAAATAGTATAGAAATTTTTTTAAAATTATAGATTTATTAAAACATGTTAAATAAGAAGAGTGCACGAGGATTGTTTCAGCAATTCCCATGCCAACATTTGGGTTCAACTGCCCCACTACAGAAATATTAAATGTTGAGTAACATGGTCTGTTTGCTATTTTTTTTCTTTCAAATTATTAGTGTTTAGCTAAATATGTAATTTAAATTTAATGGTTTTAGTCATGTATGTTTTTTCTTATGTGCATTGATTAATAATTTTATGGAATATTAAATATAATGAATATTATTCTTAATTAGTTCTATTTCCTTGCCTTATTTGTATTTTTTATTTTGCCCAAAAACAAATAACCTTTGAGAAAATGGTTTAAGGTAAAATAAATGTCACTTAGGTATGTGAATAGAATACTCCGGTTCTTATATTATTTAATTTTGGCTAAAAATCTATTTAAATTCTTATAAAATTTAATTTTTATTAAAATAGATTTTTTATCAATTTCATGCGTGATTAAAATTTTATATCAATTTGATTCCTATAAAATTAAAAATATTAAAATTTTAATTCTTTTGTAGATGACATAGAACACTAAGTCTATATAAAAATTAAAATTTTAGCATTTTTAATTTTACAGGAATCAAAATTGATACAAATTTTTACAATATTGGTCATAACCTTATGTGAGATGTAAAATAAAATATTTTAAATCTTAATTTTAAATATTTTACAATATGAAATATTTTATATTGATAATAGATCAAATTGGAGCCGTCCATAATTAATGATTTTTCACAATTATAATATGAAATTTTGAGTTTAAATTTGATCCAATGTAACATTTTTTACACTATTAATGAATAAAAAGATGATACATCACCAAAAAAATGTTATTTTATAATTATATTTTATAAAAAAATACTTTTCATAGAAACAAACAATCTCAATTATAATGTCAAAGTATCTTCTTTGTTAAAATATAAGAAGCAAGAAATATAATAATTTACCAAAGAAATAATAATAATAATAATAATAATAATAATAATAATAATAATAATAATAATGTTACACTAGGATTAAAAATAAGAAAACATTTGCCAACTTCCTACTTAGTTCAATGATTTTGCCCCAATGACAGTGAAAATTTTAAGTGTAAACGGAGCAAGCATCCTTTTTTTAAGTCTTCCCACAACATTAAATAATATTTTATTTATTTGATAGGAAATATGTCATTTGAAAAAAAGGGCATTTTATGAAATTTGTTTGGAAATCTAAGTGAACAAAAAAATATGATTGTGATTAAATGCATATTAATTAATTTTTTAAAAAAGTGCCCCATTATTATGGTAAATAATTTAATTTTTCTTATTTCCATTAATAATATTTCTCAATATCACTAATCTAGTTGTTAAAAATTACTATGTAAATAGTTTGTGTTAAAAGGAACATATGTACTAAGTATCAATAAAAATTAAAATATTATAATATAATAAAAAGTGCAATTACCAAAAAGATTATGGGTTAATATAATTTTAAGTTCCAATTAGTGGACAACTTTAAAAAATTAACAATCCATTTACTATACCCTTAACCTACTAATTAAGGATAGCCATTGATTATATATTAAATACAATCTAATAACCTATATTTTGACACAAAGTTAAGATATCCATACCTTGAGTAAGAACTCAAGGTACAATAGAATTGGCCTGATAAGAAAAGAAAATTAATTAGAATATGAATCAAGTGCACTTTTTTCAAGTGATTTATGATTATTTTATTTCATAATTTTCCCTAACAATATCTTATAACTTTCTATTAGTTATGACACGTGTATTACAATCTATTTTTAATAATATATCAAAATTTTAATGTTATTCATGTTACACAAGACAAGGTAAAGATATCAAAACATCTTAAAATATCCTAGTCAAAAATATTAACTAAAAATCATAAAAAAAAGTGGTAAGAAACCTTGGACACAAAGACCATTATTTTGGTAATTTTTTTTATTTAGATACTATGATCCATGTACAATAATAAAGCATTAAGATAAATGATTTACAAATGCATTTAAAGCATAAAAAAATTTTATACACATTAAATTTAAATTATGAAAGATATTTATGGTGATCATCATAATTTTTTCCATTTGCATATTATGACTATAGCATGATATTAAAGATCAACTTGGAGACATAATTGAATACTTATGGTTGCACAAGCTTATATTAAATTTAACCAATATTCATTTATCGATTCACTTTCTTGCTAAGATAGTTTAACATTCTGCTATACAGTGTTCAAAAGAGAAGAAACTAAAAAAAAGTTAAAAAAATAAATCAAAGAATATTTTTTATTTCTTTCATGTCGTTATTCATATTTCATTATCTTATCATATTATAATTTTAGATAATTTACTAGTAATGTTGTTAAGAGAAAAAAAAATGTTTCTACCATGTTACAACATCCTGGCATCTTATCATTGCTAAGGTCTAATTTGATTTATCTTGACATATTATCAATGCTTAAGCTTAGTATGGAAATTCAATAAGAAATTTGACTTTGGCTACTTAGCTAAAACTAAAACAATTTTTGCAAGCAAGCATATGGAAAACTTTAATTCCTTATAAAAAAAATTAAAGAGTTATGTATTACCCATTACGATAGGCTCTAAGCCCTTTTGGTCCTTCATGGAACTTATCTCTCTATTTCACTAAATCAATCAATGCTTTGTACAATAATATAATATTGAGTAAATAAAATTAATGTACTAATCAAATTTTCTTAAAATTTACAATAGAACTTCTCAATCAGCTGAAAACAAGAATGAGATCTTAAAGTCATAAAAAGCATATGAAATTGATAGAGTAAACCCTTAGCATGTATATGTGTGTGTGTGTGTGTGTGTGTGTGTGTGACCATAAAGCTAAGTTCTAATTTCAAATTTCAAAATGATAGAACTTTAATATAGAATTCAAATTTCAATTTTGATTCCAAATAGGAATATAAAAACTACAATGCAATGGGTTCCGCAATTTTAATATAAGTTGCCTATATAGTATCTATTTTAACAATATCAAGCTAAACATGATTCAAAAACATTTCAAATTAAGGTACAAAGGGAAAAAAACATAAAAGATAAAACACAGGCCAAAAACCAAGGAAAAACTATAAGGAAAGGCTGGTAAGCAAAATTAACAAAAATCTACAATTACCAATGCAACAAATTGAAACTTTGACATAATTAAATTATACCAATAATTTAAAATAGTGGATACAAACATCATAAAAATCAATCTGCATTATTTTTCATGTATTTGGAGAAAAAGATTGGTCAAGCACAAATTGAACATTAGATTTGTTGAATTAAGCAAATTTATTGCTTAACAAAACACACAAAACATAGCAATAAAAAGCCAAATGATAAGGCAAAAGTAAAAAAAGTTTAAAAGAAATATTTATAATATTGTATCCGTAATATTATTATTGTCATATGAAAATTCACTTGTAATAGGCACATTTTTAAACTATAAAATTAAAAAAAATTGTGGCATTAGCTTTTAGCATTGAAAGACTTAAATTTTGGAATAAAAAATATAAAAGATACGTATCAAACCATCAAGAGTGATTTCTATAGAAATGAAGTAACATACAAAAATAGTTATAATAGTCAAAACTAACTTAAACAAATAGAAACTTAAAAATAAAAAGATGAAGTGAATAAAAGATAAAAATACCCATTAGGTAAAAGAATCTATGTTTGAAAATGAAGTGAAAATATAAAAAAAGAACAATCTCGTTCTAAGAAATATCTATGAGAGCACATTACACATTATCAACAGAGGGAAGATATTGAAACATGATAGATCAAGAATTGTAAAAAGAAGTGTCATTCAAAAATAAAGCTCCTTTCTACTATTAAGGAAACTAAACTTCAAATTCATTTCTCTTTTGGACATTTTTATCATTAGTCATTCTACAAAAACACACACATAATATGCAATAGAATAGCAGAAAGGCACTATAAGAATAAAAGAACCCTTGGAAGTAAATAAATTCACTAAATAACAAAGTTTTGAGTTATTATAGAGATGGTAAGAAAAATGACGCAAATCATACATTTATTTTCATCTTAAAACCAAATGAAACAAAAAAATAAATAAAAGAAAATAGTGGACATGCCCAATGAAAAGAATACAAATACAATGAGAAGAAGGAGAGAATAAATCATGACTACAACAATATGAAAATGGATATTGTTAGGAGAAAGATAATGAAGAACCATAAAAAAGGAACAAAAACACAAGTTAAGCATTATTGATTGAAAAAAGATAAAAAAAAATAATGCAAAACCAAACTAAAAGAAAGGCATTCAAAGCTCCGGCATAAAAGAATTAGAAAAAAAAAGAGCCAACAGTTATATGTTGAAAACAAATAAAAAAAATAAAAAAGGACAAACATATATGCTTATAAAGCTCTAAAGCAAAATAACTTATTAATAAGAAACACCTAAATAATCAATCAAAGAGAAACATTTAAAAGAGTATAACAAAAGATATTCATAACTTTCGAAAGAAAATAAAATCAATAATACTTATAAAGAAAAATAAAAGAGCTGAAGGGCAATGAAAGATAAATCAACAATAAAGAAAATATGAGAGTAAAAGAGGTAAAAGAAATTCAGCTTTAAGACTTCTATTTTATAAAGAAAAGATGCTAGAAATAACTTTTGAATTTCAAAAGTCATAAGCAGATAAACTTATCAATAGACAAAGGAACAAATAATGTTATGCTAATTTCGATAAAACTAGTCATTTATAATAAAATTTATGGAAATTTTAAGGAAATAATAAAATAAATAAAAATAGAAATTCATAACATATTTAATGATATTAATAATTATTAAATTGATTATAAATCATTAATCATTAAAATGCATTATTAATGGCATATTATCTACAATTAGATATTAACCTCAACCAAATTAATGAAATTTAACATAATTAAATACAATTGAAACATAAAAGGATGTCTTCATCCACTACAAATAATGCATATATTTATATTAGATAATCATACATTAAAACATTAAATCATTCCATAAACCATTAAATTATGCTAAAAATGCCAATTACTTTCATCATAACTAAATAGTAACATTGAATTGAAATAGGGGCATGACAAAGGAAATTAGTGTACATCAGTAAATGAAAATTAAAATCCAATCATCTTAGTTGAATAGCACAAAACCTACACTTACAAGACCACAAAATAAATCACATAACTCAATAAGAATCAAGTTTTAAAAACTTAAATCCAAAAGAATATGATATATTAAAAATAATAAATTGTTTAATGAAAAAAGCTTAAAATGTTACATATTAAAAACATTAAATCGCTTAAATCATACCCTTCAAGCTTTTGAAGGAAAAGCACAAAAATCTAAAGTAGCACCATAAAAAATGTTTCAATTAGAGGATGTTTAGGCAATAGACACAAGGAGACACAAAAGATGCAAAGCAATTACAAAGCCAAATATAAAGATCAATGTGAAAACTTGGATTTGGAGTTTAAAGGAATAGAGGAATAATGGACCTTAACGAAAAAAGATGTTTGCTATTATAATGTCGAGAAAGGAAACCAAGGAGATTGCATGATGAAGAGGAAATTATGAAAGAGAAGGTGTTTGCAATTATACATTTTGAGAAAGGAAATTAAGGAGATTGCACAATGAAAGGGAGATTATGAAAAAGTAGATTGGATTTTGCTAGAAAGTAGTTTGTTGGAAATAAGGGAAATTACATGATGAAGAGTAGACTGCAAAAGAAAAGATTAGATTTTTGTTAGAGAATAGAGAGTTGCAAAGAGTTGCTTGCATGATAAAGAGGAAGAAATATTTACTCATGAATTGGACAATGACTTGCACAACAAGAAGAGATTTATTATAGTAATGCAATAGAGGAGGATTAAAACCACTAGAAATATGTAATTATATATATGTTAAGATTGAGTGTTTGGAGGGTTGTATTATCCTTTACTTTTTATTTTGTAAATCTCAAATAAATCAATCAAATAAAAAATAAAAATTTTAATACAATAAAAATAATGTATAAAAAAATTCCCATCTCACATAAGCTTAAATCTTCATAAATTTACCATATGGGTATATTCTAGTTAGAATAAATACAAAAGTTACAATAAAAAAAAAACAAAATAGAAGAGTTACAAGTACATACCAAGAGCAAGAAGAAAGGATGATATCTATTATTGGAAAATTTTACGATAGTGATGAATGATGTTGTGGGAATGGGATAAATAAAGATAAAAGAAGTAGAAAAATTAATAAATAATATAATTTAATTTTTACTAGAAATTTATTTAGTGAAATTAAAAAATAGAAATTATAAACTGTTGACCACTCTTAAATTGATACATAAAATAATTCATTGTCATCCTTAGATCAAGGGTATATATTATCACAAAACTATATATTTACTATTCATTCAATACAAGTAATCTCACCAAAACATTATTTTATCTTAATCTTTTTGACAAATTGATCAAATTTAAATAAAAAATAATTATAAATTGATAATGTGTCCTAATTTGAATAGAAATATAATTTAAAATAAGTAAATAATCACAAATTGACAATTATTAGAATTTGAATCAAATCCTAATTATTTCCACTTTAATACAAATTCCACTATCAAAAAAGCTCTTAAGCTCTAAATCTTGAATAATATTTTCCAAAAAAGAAATCACAAATGTTTTCAAAACTTTACATTTAATGAAGTATTATCATGTTGCATATGTATCAAATTTGTTTCATGGTTCTTTCAACAAAATTATAATAAAAAAATATACAAATAAAGCTATCCACAAATCCTAAATTTATAAACTTCAAAGCAAATCTAAGTCAAAACTCATTTAATCGATTTGAATGCAAATAAAGATAACCAAAAATTATCTAAATGAATAAGATCAAAACCTATTAGAGCTGGACTTTGATATCACTTACTAAAAAAAGTTCTAATGTCGCGATAATGATGTGGAAGTGTGTTGTGTTGCATAAATTAAGATAAAAGTAGTGAAACAATAAAAAGAATTAGGAGACACATAAATAATTAAAACTACTCCAAAGATAAAGATAATAAATAAAACTCATTAGGAGAGAGATTATAAATTTTTTTATCACTTTCAAACTACATCCAAAACACTTTTTAACTTGCTTGATTGTGTATATACTCAAAAATGGTATATATGCTTTTCACTAAATACAAGTAATCTTACCAAAATAGAGGAAGAGGATTTAAAGTAACCTTCATAGGATATTATAAATAGAAATTCTTTGATTTTGATTTTCTTTTTAACAAATTGTTTATATTTAAATATAACATATTTAAAAACCTTAAAAGCTTCCTTAACAAAAAAATGTAATTCAAATAGAAAATATTTATAAATTGACAATTATTAGAATTTCAATCAACTTCTAATATTCATTTGTAATAGATTTGAAAAATAAAATATATACGTAGTGTACTACTAACACAATAATACAAGGGTATACCATTTATTGACTTGTCGACATATCATGAAAGATTATCAATCTATTATACGATTATATGTGGTAATGTATTGGTGTAATATTATATTAATAGTGCACAATAAATTCTTACTTAAAAAAAAAAAAGGAACAATTGCATGAATGCAACCAACAGAAGTAGACCGCTCCAGAGAAATTAGAGAAAAGCTACCCTCTTTCTTGAAATGGTGTATCCAGCCAGCCTTTTTCACTATCCTCCTGGCCTTTCTTATATGGCCTGCAGTTTAGTGGGCGAGTTGCAAACACGAGATGAGGTGGGGATAGGGATTCTACAATTAGGCCCAATATAATATACGAGCCCTACATTATAAGTCACCTTAAAGCCCAAACTTCTTCTAAGCCCGAATTGTGAAAAAGCGTTAGTTCGCCTAGTACAGAATATGATTATTATATTAATATTTTAGTAATGTAGTAATATATATACATTCGATTTTGCCCTTGAAGTTCTCTGTTTATTTTTAGTAATGTGTGAAAATAAAGAGTTGCCGCTTATGCTATAGATAATTATGCAAAATATGTCTATGATAGTACAGTTACAAAATATTCTTACACGACGTAGAAATAGAATCAATTTATGTTAAAAAATGTGTGTAAGTCTAAATAGCTTTTAAAATAAAATACAATCAGGTTAATATGTTAGATCAATTTTTCTCGAAATTTCAGTGATTGTGTTATATTGACTGTCATCATGATCAAGCAGCTGAAGTCTTGAATGGAAGTTCCAACCGATAACAAGATAAAGAATGAAGGAGAAATTATTTGCACTTTCCAGTATAGAAGAACACGTTATGGTACAGTCAGTTGGACTTTGGTGGACAGAACTGTTAGTGTTCCCATAGTAGTTTCCGGTGTGGCATCCTGAGGCTCCTCGCAAATGTACGAACAATGCAATTATGATTCATTTTTACTCACTCTTCATTCACATTTTTATAATTTTATAAATTTTATTATTAGTTAAAAATAATATTTTAAAAAATCAATCCGAACGTCAAATTAAAAAACTTTTCATTTGTGATTTGAATGATTCAATCAATTGAACAAATGATTAGATCAAATCATATTATAATAAAAAAATTATATATATTATATAAAATTTTGTAAATAAATTAAATATCTACTTTCAAAATATAAGTTTTAATTTATATAAAATAATAAATTTAATAAGAAAAATTATCATAGAATCAATAAAAATGATCAAATAAAAAAATGAAACCTTTTATTAATTAAGTGATAACTTTTAAAATATATATATATTTATAAATTGAACTTTTAAAAATATTGATCCAATTTTATAAAAAAAAATAAAAAACGATTTTCAATAACCAACCCAATTGTGTAATTCGATCCACTTCTTGCCAATCTTATTTGGTTTGCACCGGTCTAAAGAACCCGTTAATCGTTATGCAATAAGTTAGCAGATCAGCTACCTATAAAATCAGCGCAGAAATTAGACAGAGTTATTTTCCTTTTTTTTTTTTTTTTCTCCTCTCTATAGAACGTCAGCTTTGGTGGACGGAATAGTCTTAGAGTTCACAGTTCACATCGTAGTTTCCTGGGCGGCATCCCAAGTCTCCTCATAAATATCTGATTGACTCCAAGACCCCGAGACAGGGACTTTTTCATAGAAAATTTCCCTCCGCGAGGAAAAAATACGACTGGTAAATGTGGGTCCCGCGCGCGCGCGCGTGTTTTTTTTTTTAAATTTTACTTATTTCTCTTAAAATTTGGACATAATTCATTAATCTTCCTTTTATTTTTAAAAAATTTTCAAACATCTCTTAATAATTGTATAGACGCGGGTTTCATTTTTTTTTTTGATCAATTTTACCTTTTCATTGTTAAAATTTCATAATTTTTTACAAAAATGTTATTTAAATTAATAAATTTAATTAAAAATGATATTTCTATGAGGATGATTTATTAGATAATATTTTTATATGTATTTTAAAAATATTTCAGATTTACTTAATTATTTGTTAAAGATGTAACTTTTGTAAAGAAAATATTAATAATTAAATACATCAATTTTTTATAAAAATTTACTTATTATCTTAGCATTAAGAAAATATGAATATATTTCCATAAAATTTATATTAATATTATCAATGTTTTAACTTACTAAATTATTTGATTAACATACACAACATTAAAATTTATATTTTTAATTTTTAAATTGTTTTAGTAATTATTTTGAAGGTTGGGAATGAAAAATTTGAAGAAAAAAGAAAAAAAGAAAAGAAATAAAAAGAAAGAAGTCTTGGGATAAATTTAATGGAAGACAATTTATCTAATACATAATAAATTAACTCTAAAAATTTTATCAATTTAATATAGATGAATTAATAATTAAAGAATAAAACCTTAGTTTAGTTTTCAAAATATTCCGTTTCTATCAATCTCATCCTTGAAATAAAGTTTGTATCAATTTAGTCCCTAAAGATTCAAGCTCAAATCAAATTTTAATTTATAACTCAAACAGTGAATATTTGTTAGAAAGGCCAAATTTTACTTAAGTTTAAATCTTTAGATATTAAATTAATACAAATCTTACCTCATTTTGATAGAAATCTAATATTTGAAATACCAAAATAAAGTTTAGTCTTAATTAAAAATGATTTTTATATTTTTTTCATTAAAAACAAGGTTCACTTAATATTTATTAAGTACCTAATCTAATAAAAATAGAGTTTTAGATATATAATCATAAATTATAAAAATTAATTACTTAAAGTTTCAACATTAATGATATTTAAATATATAAATTTTGTAATAAAGTAAACTAAGTATAATAATTAAAATAAATCTGAAATACATCAAAACATTTAAAACAACAATAAATTATTTATTACTAAGAGATTTAATTTAAGTTACATATGATGTTATTTGAAAATATATATATTTTATAAATTAAGCTAAATAGTTATTTAATAATTAAAATAAATATGGAAGACATCAAAATATTTAAAATAAGAATAAATTATTTATTGCTAAGAATGTTTAATTTAAGTGGTATATGATGTTATTTAAAGATTTTGCTTTCCTTTGCTTCCTAGATTCAAATTTAGGACATTACATGTATACATCTAATTGTTTAAGTAAACCTACTATTATTGAAAAAAAAATTTATTTATTGATCTTTAAAAATAGTTACTAAAATAATTTAATAAATTGATACATTGAAAAATTTTTTTGATGTTGTACATATTAATCACATAATTTGATAAGTTAGAACATTTAAAATATAAGCTTAAATTTTATGAAAATATTTGTATTTAGTTGACTTTATGATAATGTAACTTTTTCATAAAAAATTGAAAAAAAATTTGCAATGTAATTTTTATCAATAATTTTTTTTGTATTTATAACATGTAAAATATATAAAAATTTAAAAGATTTTTTTTATAAAGTTTCACCTTTAATAAATATTTAAGAAAATCCAATATGTTTTCAAATTACATATCAAAGTATTATCTAGTAAATGATCTTCAAAGAAATATTATTTTTAATTAACTTTATTAATTTAAATGACTTTTAAAAAAAATGAAATTATAACACTTAAAGGGTAAAATTGGCAAAAAAAATAAAGGTAACATTAATTGGATCATTAAGGGAGGTTTGAAGAACTTTTGGAAATAAAAGAGATGTCAATAAAATCTACCTTTTTTTTGGGGGGTGGGAGGGGGGAGGGTGGATGTTTAGGTGTTTTAAACCTTCTGCGTGGTTTCAACTCTTTGTTCAAAGCTTACAAAAAGATATTAAGCATAACTTGAGACTAGAATTATAAAACAAATCAAAGTTTATAGAGTTCGAGGATTTTAACGGATTGAATCATGTAAATTTGGTCCATTTTATTTCATAGGTAATATGGATCAGTTCAGATGGGTAAAAATTCACACAGATCGAACAGATACGAATCTGTTCGCAGAGTTGTAGTTAAAGTTTATGAATTGATCCATGAATTCAACGATATAGATTAGACACGGACTCCTTAACACTTAGTTCTTTTTTTTACAAGTAATATGGATTGGGCTTAAATGGATCAACCCGTATCCAATCCAGTCTGCCTATTTTACATCCTTATTTAAGATTACATTTTGTCCGCTTTTTATCTAATTCGAACTACTATAATGAATTATTTAAGTTAATCAATTATTTTACATATTCAATGAATAATTGATTATGCTTTTATCAATACCAATTAATTAAATTTCAAAAAAAGGTAGATGGTTCAATATTTTCAAAAAATTGGTGAGAAAAAAACTATCTCTAAATTATATAATTTTTTAATAATACCCTTATTTTTATTTTAAAAAAAGGCTTTGACCTCTAACCCTACTGCATGAGACTCACGATGACTCCTTGTGACCACAAGAAATTAGATGTGATAATTTGTATTTACATATTAAGTTCGTATTGTGTCAAAGATTGATTGTAATTTAAATAAATTCAATACAACCTCAATCCAAATAATAATCATTTCGAATCAGGTCAACCTATTTATTAAATGTATTAAGAAAAATTAATTCATTTAATTTATTTAATAATTTTAAATTAATAAAATTTATATTATAAAATAATTTATTAAATTTAATTATTAATTATTTTTCACAAAAATATCTTTAATCATTGATAAAATATTTTTTAGTTTATTATTATTATTTTATAAAAATATGAATTTATATTTTTATTATATATAATTATTTATAATTTAATTATTAATTATTTCTTAAATAATATTTTAAAATTTTAATATAAATTGTTAAATAAATTAATTTATTAATTGATTTATAAATCTAACTTGATCCATTTATTATTTGTGTTAAATAAGTTAATTTATTTACAATATGAGTCCATGTAAAACTTTCACAATCATATCATATCAAAAATTCCTATTCCCATGACAAATGCATTTACTACAAAGTGGCCCGATAGATTCATTTTTGATAATATAATCAAGGTTTGGTTTCACTTTTGATCCTCCTGATATTAAAATTAGTTGAATTTAATCCTTTTAAAATGAAAATTTTATTTTCATCCATTTTAATATATACATTAGCTCGAAGTTTGTCCATTTCTGTCAAATTGGAAGGAGATGTCCTTATGTGACTGACGGAATGCCATGTGCAATGAAAGAGTGAGATTATATATTTTGTTTGCACTGAATTGGCACAAAGTATACAACGGAAGCACTATAAACCAGTAAAAAACCAAAGAAATTTTCTAAAAAATCATCCAACAAGAAGCCTGCAAGAATTGCTATTGTATTATCGAAGTGAAAGTGAAAGAGATTAAACATTATATAAAATAAATTTCATTCATCTCCCATAAAATGATGGTGTAATTCATTAACCTCCATTCCATTTTGGAAAACCTGTCCGATCTTCCTTATCAATTGTCAGCCAACAAACCTAATTCTGTTTCTTGAATGTCAAATCTATCTTTCAATTATTTACTTTATCATCAAATTTTATAGAAACATTATCTAAACTATTAAAATGATAATTTATTTTAAGATGATTTGCTAGAATAAATAAAAACGTTGCCACTTGTCAGCCTACAAACCTAACTCCGTTTCTTTAATGTCAATTCTACCCTTCAATTATTTACTTTATCATCAAATTTTATAGAAACATTATCTAAACTATTAAGATGATAATTTATTTTAAGATGATTTGCTAGAATATATTTTAATATGTATTTTTGAAATATTGTAATTTTTTAAAATATTTATAACAAGTGTAACTTTATAAAAAATTTTGCAACTTTAAATATACTTTGCATGTTATAAATACATAAAAGAATTTATTGATAAAAAATTGCATTACAAAAATTTTTCAATTTTTTTATAAAAAAATTTCTTATTATATTTTTAGTTCAAGAAAAATATGAATACTTTTATGAAATTTATGTTTACATTTTCAACATTTTAGCTTGTTTAATTATGGGATTAATATGGATAACTTTAAAATTTATAATTTCAATATTTTAAATTATTAAATTGTTTTAATAATTATTTTAAAAAAATTATAGTTTAATTACTTATTATTATTTTAAATATTTTGGTACTCTATTTATTTTTAATACTAAATAACTATTTATTTTACATTATGACAAAATTTATATCTTCAAATTTTATTAAAGGATATTTCTTTCATATGAGCATTGATACCTAAACTAATTTACCAATGAAAAGAAGACATTTTACTTGTATGAAAAAACTTTTCATGTCAATCATTTTTCTATAAAACCTTCTAAATTGGATATAGATTTACTCTAAAAACCAAGTTGACTCGTGTTTTCCTTTTTCGATCCACACAAATTTCAAAACTTTTAGATCAAGTGTATTTTTCTATCAAACAAATCTACCAACTCTTAAGCCAATTTTTTTCTTTACATTAATTGAAATTAAAATTATTATAGATTGATCATCCTCATTGTTTAATTTGCCAAATGTTAAATCCATGTTGCAGTTATCATAAAATTTATTCATATTGTATTATATCTATGCCAAATTATCACTTAAGTCAATATAGTAATGCACTAAACATTAACAAAAATTGATTTCACTATTTAAACTTTGCATATATAAATACTAATACTAATGCGTTTGACATATATCGAATTAATTCTCAAGAAATCATCACAATTCTCATGTATTATACTAAAATTATTACCTAATTAAATCAAATAACATATTAATCATTGTTTAAAATTATTTTTTGTTATTTAAATATTACATAAAAAATAATTATGCTAATTTATAATATGTCAAATTAATTTTCACTAAATTATTACAACTTCCATATGTTAGATACTAATACTATTAAGTAACTAAATAAAATAAGGTTAAATCATTCTTTTACTCCTTATAACTTACAACTTTTTTTATTTAACTATCTATAGTTTAAAAGGTTTAAATTGGGTACTTATAATTTATTTTTATTTGCAATTGCATGCTCGCTATTAGCCAAACTCAATTTCCATTCTAATAATACTACTGTGATTAATAGAGAGATGATATAGCATTCTTTTTTTCCATCATAGGTAATAGCTTGCATAGATGTTATTTTAGTCTCCATGTAAGCTCCAATTGGGTACCAAAGTATTGGCAATTTCATACTAAAAACACTAGCAATTTTGGTTGATTTATTACTTCTTTTTTTTTTATCTTGGATTCCCTGAGACTACAGTAATATTTGTTCTAGTTTTCTCTTCGTATCTCAAAGAGTAAAGTATGCGGTGGACCACATTAAAGAAGGAAAATGATCAAAATGTGCTAGGACCAAAGTGGGATTCTTTTGACCTAGGGCTTGACAATATTATATTTAGTTTTAGCTTTTGTAATTAATGGTGGAAACACATTTCGTTATATGTGAAAAATTGTTTGTTTAGGCTTAACAAATTAATTAAGTTTCAATTTTTGTTTAATTAATTAGTGATTAGTTACTAAATGTGATCAAAATTTTTGAAAAAATTATAACTTTGAATTTAAACTTCACCTTTGATAAAAGCTTTTCAACTTACAATTCATTATAGAGAGTAATTTTTTAGAGAGAAGCATACAAAGTATATTAAAGATGAAGAAGTTATAATGAAGGACTACTTCTTAAAAGAATGATTTTTTCAAGAAATAGTTGCATTTATAAAACAATTAGGATATAAAGGCAATGTGAAAATATGGTATGTAAATGAGATTTATGAATTGAGTTTTGTATGAGAAGTGAATAGTGATTTGGAGGCTCTTGCAGTGGTTAAGACTACATTATAGAGCAATTACAAAAAATGCTCACTTATATATTTATCATGGATATACTAGTAAGGAAATGGTTATTCTTACTTTGCTATTTAATGTAATTGCATCACATATACAAGAAAGGTCAAAGGACAATTCAATTAGGGTTAGTAACTTAGTTCAAAAGTTAAAAGAAGGTAGTTTAGTTAAGCGTGGTAATCTAGATCAAAGGTTAGAAAATGGTTATTCATCAAGATTTAGTAGTTCAATTAAAGTTAACAAGCATATAGTTGATAGCTTATAGAGATTATAGTGAATAAGAAAATTGGGGAATATAATTTTGAAATAAATGAAAATAATAAAGAAGATGAAAATGATGACAAATATGTAATGGACATTGAATTTAATGATTCAACTAATGAAAAAAATGATGATGAATAGTATGATTACTATATAGACTAAGATTTAAAAGGTAACATTAAACTTACAATGCTTGCTACTATGAGTAGCAAGAGACATAAAATGCGTACTATTTTGAATATTGGTGGTTGTAAGTTGCCTAATGAAATTAATGTTGGCAGATTATTAACATGACCTAACATGTAACTAGTTAAGGAATTGGATGTTAACTATAAATTTGAATCTTTGCATAATATAAGGCTCAATGATGATAATGATGTTAAAGAAGTTGAAGTGTTTAAATATCTAAAGTTCAACCTTGCATAAATGAGTAGGGATTATTGATGGAAAAAAGGGGTTAGAGTTCACATTGACTAATTTAAGAATGCTATGAAGAAATTGTGCTTATTAAATAGTAATGATGTAAAGTTTAGGCCTAATGATATATGAGATGCAAGGCTAAATGTAAAGCAAAAAATTGTGATTTTTTATGCTTTGTTAGTAAGGTTAGGCTTTGAAACTTATAAGTTAAAAACATTAAATCCTAGATATACTTATATGAGAACCATCAAGGGGAAGCTAGCATCTATTGATTAGATTCTTGATAAAATCATAAAGTACACTAGAAATAATCAAAAAATAAAGTTGGTGAATGTTATTAACACTATGAAAAGCAATTATATAAAATTTCCACTAATAAGGCTTATAGCCTAGATGATTATCACTTGAAAGACATGTATAAAAATTAACTACTAGTTGCTGTTGTAAAGGAACCTAATAATGAATAGTTTTCACTTGTTATTGTGGCTATAAAGGCTAAAATGAAGGACTCATGGTGTTAATTTTTAGAGATATTGATGCAAGACATTGACACATTAGACAAACTTTTAGTTTTCATCTCAGACTAATAAAAGATAATTAAATTGTTCACCCAACTACTTATATGCATCTCTTTCATTCATTACTTCTTTGTTTTCTTTATTTAGTAATAAATTGTTGCACCTACCTTAAAGATTAATGCTTGCATTTGCTAAAACTATACCTTAAATAGAGTTCAGGTATTGTTCACACCATATTTAAGCAAATACTAAAAGAAAGTATGGTGAAGAAGTTGTTATTAGAAACTTGGTCCTCACTGCAACAAAGGCCACTTACTATAATGAATAGGATAGACACATGTAGCAATTAAAAAAAGTCAAGGTAAAGTCTTAGAACAATTTGATGGATATAAATCCAAAATTATGGGTAAAGCCATTCTTCTTATTCAATGCTAAGAGTGACATGGTAATGAATAACATATTAAAGGCATTCAATAAAAGAATTATAGAAGTAAGTGATAAGCCTATTATAATTATAATAGAATAGATAAATCGTTATTAGATAACAAGATTTGCTGATAATAAGATAAAAAGTGTAGCATATAAAGGCAAGATAAATCCTAAACTACAAAAAATGATAGATAAAGAGGTGAGTAAGTTTAGTAAATAGGTGGTTAAATGGGCTGGCACTTAAAAATTTAAAATTGGCATATATCTTCACAAGTTTATTATAAATGTACAAGTGAGTACTTGCAATTATAATTTTTGGGGCTCAACGGGTTTTCTATGTAGACATGCATATACTTACATTTTTCATATAAAAGATAAGTCTAAAAAGTACTATTTTATTCCATATTGTTATAGAACTTGCTATGCATTAATTGCAAATCCTATCAATAGGGAGAATTGGTAGATCCATGCTAATAAGGTTAAAATTCTACCTTAAAGTACCTCCTAGTAAGTTTAGAAAACTTAGAATAAGGGAACTAGATGAGTTACAATACCCTTACAAGCTCTAGAGTGAATATAATTTGAGACATTTAAAATATAAGAAATATGCGCATAACTAAAGGATATGCAAGAATCCTACATATAGTCAATCTTCCATTATTATTATTATTGCATCTTCTTCTACACCCTCAGCATTTGCATCAATGGTTACTGCTAGGCTATTTACATATTTTATAAGGTCATTTGCATAATCTAGAAGGCTATCTACATAACTTATAAGATCATCAGTGACAATATATATATAAAGAGTAAAATTATTTGTTATTGCACAAACATAATAAAATAATCTATCTAGAACTATACAAGCTAATGGTCTATCTATTGGTACAAGAAGAGAGCAACTTCCTAGGAAAAGAATGATTGCTGCAAATCATACATTAGGTATACAAAAAGTTTAACCATTCTTCTTAATCACTAGTAAATAGTTAAACATGAAGGATTCTAAAGTTGTCATTTTATCTAAGTGTTGTTAAAATTTTTTTTTAAGACCTATTGATATTGCATTTAAGTTGTTCAATCTATTTTTAATTGTCATTTTGTTATAGTGGTCCTCTCAGTATTGTCAAAATATGATGATAACATGCTATAAAACTTTAACTTTTAATGGAAATGTTGTATATGACTTTTATTTTATCTTATGCCTTTGTATCTTATTATAGAAAAAATCATAATACCCTTATATTCTATCATGGATTTCATGATGGTGTAGATGATATTGATTTAATCTTGTAGGGTCTTACTATAAGTTTACGATAATTTACCAATTATGGATTTCAAATTATAGGTCCTTTCTTATAAATATAGGTTCATGATAAGTTTGCTACACATGGTTCTAATAAGTATTGGATCGTAAATGCAACTAACAATATATGAATGTCAAGTGAATAGCCTTTTATTGAATCGGATAGGATATAAATGCATATGCATAGTAGATGGTGCTTATTGTTTTGTTTTGAAGTTCCAATTCAGTCTATTGATAATGTTTATACTCTCATTCACTTTTCATTATTATTTTAGTTTTGATTGATCTTTAAATTTGAACTTTTTACTGCACAGTTCTTTATTGAGGTTTTTCAACTTCCATTTAAAATTAAAAAAAAAACTATGACATTAATATATATATATATATATATATATATATATATGATAATTTTATGTATCTTTTGATGCATTGACTATCTTACATCACACTTTAAGAGCCTATTATGCTATTATTTGCTATGCTTTATACCAATTGAGTTTAAGACTTGCTTGCTTCTTCTCTTTTTCTTTCTCTTATTTTTTTGGCTTTAGCAAACTATATTGTTGGTTATCTTGCATATATATTCTGACTTAAATAGGATAGTTTATTTGAAAAGCTAAAATGAGTTCTTTCTTCTTAAAAAAAGTTATTACTTAAAAGATCCTTATTAAATTCATGGTTGCTATTAATAAATAGAATCTGAATAGGATTAATATGTTTACTTCTTATAAGGATATGAGCCAAAGTGTTTAAAAGTGGTCCACAAAGTAAATATAGACACCTCTTATAATGTTTCTTTTAAAAAGGTAAGCACAGTTATCATTGTTATTTACAAAGAATGCCTAAAGTTCATTAACTATAATGCATTCTTTTTTAATTTCTCTTTGTTTGAAAATTAAAAGCCCATTGGCACCTATTAAGTTACATTAAACATCCATTGGTGGTTACATTAGGCAATACATGTTTTCATTGAAACCATTTACTATTTTTTATGCTTCATTGGCATGCAAGTTTGCCTATTACCTTATTATACTATATGTTGAATTATCTATCTTTAACATGAAAATTAACATGCAACAAATATAAATATAGCTTCCATTAAAAAAAATACAACTTCCATAAATAACCATTTCATTCATATGAAAGGTTCAAATGCAATTTCCATAAAATTAAAAAAATCTAAAATCATCCTAACCATTACATATAGTTCTATTAAAGCTAGAAAATACAAACACAAATTCTAATGAAAAAATAACTTGCAAGTCTACCACATTGTCCCTTCTAGTAGTTATATATCAAATAATCCATATGATCTCTCAAAAGCCATAACAAGCATTTGATCATTAGCTTCCATTGCATAATATTAATTTTTAGGTAAAAGTTGAAAAGCCTCAAGGTAGCCTATTGCAACATCTTTTTAGTCAAAAAGATGTACTTAACAAGATTAGCATTGCCAATATTTCCCTTAATGAACTTCAAACCAAAAAATATAAACTATCATTAAACTACATTACACCATAACCTTTCTAAAATTAGAAAATACATACTATCACTACATTCCATTACATCCAATAACTAAAATCCATTACTTAAAATATATAACCTAAAATAACAATATTTAAGAAATTCCCAAAATAAAAATTAACTTTTTCAACATGCTCTTTAGTCTATTTATAATCTTCTTCTAATCTAGTATAACCTTCCTAACATTATCTTTAGTTGGATTGTGAACCTATTCAAAATAGTCACATAACCAATTTTCTTGTAAAAAGAACCTAACCAAAATTAATAAAAATGCCTTATTAAACGTATGGGAAAAATATTAGTTCTTAGATAACTATCTCATTAAAAAAGAAAACAAAATCCATATTTTCAAATTACCAAAACATATGTTCTCACATTACAAACCTTATAGTTTCTATACCTAAGGAAGAGTTTTTAGAGTTTACCTTTATTTTTGAGGTTCGTAAAATCATTATCTCTCCATAAGCATAGTAATATTATCCAATGTGAATAGCAATTGAGCTTGATGTCACAATCTCCATGCTTCCTAATAACATTGAGTATTTGATCATCTTTTTCAACATCAGACCCTAATTTGAAAGGATAAAATGAAATAGGGATAGGAAGAAAGTGTTTACCTAAGCTACTATCCATAGTGGAAAAAAGGAATGCCATGTTATCTTTCCATTAGCCACATCAGCATTGTTAGGATGGAAATTGAGTTTAGCTAACAATGAGCATGCAATTGCAAATGAGAATAAACTATAAGTATCTAATTCAAACTTTTTAAATTATATATAGCTAAATCAAAAGGTTGTAAACTATAAGGAGTAAAAAAATAATTTAACCATAAAATAACATACTAAACATTGTTATAAGCTAATTTTATTATTTCTTCATTATATAAATAAATAATTATACTATTATTACTAGCTTATGTCACTAATTATGTTTCACAATTTTTATGAAAAAATCAACTTTTGTTATTTTAGTTTATTATTTTAAATTAAAATGAATTATTATACACATAAATTTATATAAAATTACATGTAATTCTTATATTTTTATAATTATGTTCGTAAAATATTTTATATACCATATAATATATTTATTCATCATTGAATATAATACATGTATCATATATCTGAATATAAAACGTATAGTTAGTTTTAGGCTTCTTTATGGTAACTTTCGTAATTATTTTATTTAGTATGGATGACAAAAATAATATTTTATGAAATGCATTCTATTTCTCGAGAATGTTATCTAAGATTCTATGCTAAATTTCCATATTTTGACTTATTTCATCAATTGGTTGTTATAGTGCTATTTAATCAAGATAATATGTAAGCTTTTAGTCTAAATATTATAAAATTGTTCTTAAAATTTTATTAATTAGTTTTTAGAATTTATAGTTGTATATATAAATCAAAGAATTATTTAGTAATTGAAATAACAATACGTCAAAATATTTAGACAGCAATAAGTTGTATTTATATATTTTTAAAATTGTCACTAAAATAATTTAATAAGTCAAAATGTTGCAAACATAAATTTCAATGTTATATATGTTAATCACATAGTAATGAGCTAAAACATCGAAAGCATAAAAACAAATTTTATGAAAATATTCACGTTTTATTGATTCTAAGTGAATCAGTAGCTTTTTTCATACAAATTTCAAAAAAATTTGTATTACAAATTTTTATCAATAAAGACTTTTCTAATGTACTTTTAACTTGCAACGTATATTAAAAGTTGCAGAACTTTTATAAAATTAAATATTTTATAAATATTTAAACAACTTTATAATAATTAAGAAAATATAAATTAAAGAATTATCTTACAAATTATTATTTTTAATTAATTTTATTAATTTAGGCAATTTTTTTTATAAAAATTGATGGTATAGAAATACATAAAGGGTAAAGTGGTATTAACACAAACGGAGATAAATTTGATGACCGACAGAGCCGGTTTTTCAAAATAGGAGGGATAAATTTCTAACCGACCGACCGCCCGCCCCGCCGGATTTACTCACCAGCAATTTTTCAGAACAAATTTCCAGCTGACTCGTCCGATTTACTTATAATACCTGACTTATTTTTTCAATTTTTGATTACCGACAGTCGGTTACCGGCGATTTGTCGCGAAACTCCCCCCCGCCTTCCACCTGATATGACAAAATTGAGGATGAAGGAGAAATTGTTTGCACTTTTCACCTTCTAGGGTGGACGATTACATAAAAATAGATAATAGATATTAACATGAGTTTTTTCAGATGAAAAGGGAGTCAACTTTCGTGGACGGAATAACCAAAGTTTCGGCCTCCATGTGACTGGCTACCGAAAGTCCGCTAAAAATTATGGGATAATTTATTTCACATCAGAAATAAATTTTAACGAAAAATTAAATTTTTATAAATTAAATTTTCATGTAAACATTTTTAAAATATTTAAAATTATTTAATTCATTTTTATAAAATAATACTTTTGAAAAAGTGATTTTTTATATTTTATAGTTTCTATATCATTAATTTAATTATAATATAAATTAATAAATTTTAATTATTTTTAATTAAATTTAATGAAAATAATTTTATTTTTATATTCATAAAATATATAAAATAAAATTTACCTTTGAAAAATCAGCAAACAACTTCCTAAAAAAATTCTATTTTTTCGATTTGTTGAATAATATCTAATTATAATAATTTTTTTATTTTTCAAAAAATAAAAATTTTCGTATTATTGCCAGTATCATAGACTTTGACGTAGAATTTTCAGGGATATTTTCTCTCTCCACGGGTATAAATATAAATAATAAATAAATATTATGAGAATCTTCTTTGTGATTTTAGTCTTTTAGGTGGCATTTAATTCTCAAAATATTTTTAATATTTTCAAAAATATTTTAAGTAAATATCACATTCTCATATTTTGTTCAAAGTTTAAAAAAAATACTTAAAAATGTTACATTTTCAAAAATATTTTTGACCTAACATTTTCTTAAAATATTTTCATAAGGGAGGAAAGTATCTTAGATTCTCATGTAACGAGAATGTGATATTAAAATATTTTAAAAAAAATTCATAATAAATCAAATATAAGAATGTTATATTCCTGTTAGTTAAATTTCTAAAAATTACATTTATAAGAATATACACTTTCCTAATAAGATTCCGTAAATCAAATGCCACCTTAGATCTTTGTTGACAAGTTACCAAAGAAAAACCTTCTTTGGTCTTAAACAAAATCACAGATTAAATTTTAGACAATTTTTTTATAAATCGTTAAAAACATTTATAAAAATCAATTTCCAACTATTTTTATAGACAATTTTTTTAATCGAAAATTCTCAAAAACACAAAATTTATAAAACTGTGTTTGCTAAAAAAATTATGGAGCTATAAATCTATAATCTAATGAAAGATTTTTACATACTTTAATTATAATGCTTATGCTTACTTTTAGTTAACAAAGAAAATAATTATCGTTTTCAATCTTTTGAAAATTATATATACGAATTTCTTCATAATAATAAAATTGATTAATAAATTATGTCCCTTAATCAAGAGTAATTATAATTGAGTACATAAATATTTTTCTTTAGGATAATTACACAATTAATATTGAATTATATCTAGTATTTATTATTATTTTTGATGATATAAATAATGAAAAATATTAATTTTAATAATAATACTATATTATTATAACAAAAATTAAATATTCAATATAATTTTAATATTAATTATATTGTTATTAGTTAAAAATCGATAATTTAGCCTTAATCATCAGCCCAGACCTATGGTTTAACATTATCCCCATAAAGGCCGCGGCGGCTACTTGCGCACGCGGCAAATGCGGGACCATGTTGGAGAATGGTCAACTGGTCCGCCCAGTGTAACTTCATTTTTGACGATTAAAACCTGAGGACCCAAAACGCGCGGAAGAACGAAGATCTCATCATCAAATAATTAACGAAGGAAACAAAGGCGTACGGTTCACCAACGATGAACAATACCAGAGTGGCTCTCTTCCTTTCTTTACCTTTCTTCTTCTTTGGAGGTATTCTACTCTTATTGTCTCGTCTCGCTGTTGCCGCCTTTCCTTTTGATCTGTTTCTATGCATTGATCTTCATAGCATTTATGTTCAGTGCTGGAGCTGGCTATTGCAACGACAATTACTTTTACCAACAACTGTTCATATACAGTGTGGCCCGGGAGCCGGGCCGACGGCACAAACCCCCAATTGTCCACAACTGGTTTTGAGCTGTCAGCTGGGGCATCCAAATCCGTGAGTATTCCGTCTCCATGGTCGGGTCGGATCTGGGCTCGGACCGGATGCTCCAACGGTATTCTTGTCTGCGTCACTGGAGATTGTGGGTCCGGACAAGTCGGGTGCAACGGCGCCTCTGCAAGCCGACCGGCGACGTTGGCAGAACTTACCACAGCATCTAATGGTGGACAAGATTTCTATGATGTTAGCAATTTGGATGGTTTTAACTTGCCCATTTCTATAGCTCCGAGTGGCGGAAACGGTAGCTGTAAATCCTCAAGTTGCGCCACAAACATCACCGCGGATTGCCCGGAAGAGCTGCAAGTGAGATGGTGGGACCGAAATGTCATCGGTTGCAAGAGTGCTTGCTTGGCTTTCAATCAGTCTCGGTAATGTTGCACCGGAGATTTCAGCAGCAGCGAGAAATGTTCAGCAACGAGCTATTCCCAGTTTTTTGAGGAGTACTGCCCTGATGCTTATAGCTATGCTAATGATGCTTTAAGGCTTAGCGGAAACTTCCGGGAGACCTGACTACAACATCACATTCTGTCCTTACAATTCTAATCCCAAACCTAAGACAGGTAATTTGTTGGCTAAAATACCAAATTAATATTTTTTACGAAACATATTTCCGTTTTATCGTGTTTTCGAAACATATTATCAAATTACGCACGCAGGCGGGAGGCGCCATTTGGATTGGCTCTTCATGGGCGAAGGCGCCATCTTGGCGCCATCCAAGATGGCGCCTTTAGGGACCTCCGAGGGCGCCATTCAAGGTGGCGCCCTCGGTCCATTTTTTCATTTTTTTCCTTTTAAAATTAATTAATTTTGATATCATTTGAAAATAAAAATTATAAAAATAAATAATATATGATTGTAACTGAAAATAAATTTTTGAAAATAAATTACTTATTTTATAATTATATTTGATGTCATATAAAAATATGTTAACTCCACTTTGATATCTAATACATAAATTTATTATAGGAATTAAATAAGAAAGTAGTTAATGATAATAATATAATGAATAAAAATATTAAATATTTAGTAAATAATTAAATATTATTTAAAAAATATAGGATCAATAAAGAATAATTATATAATTTATATTAATGTCTCTCAAAATTTTATGTAATGACACTTAATTTTTATTAATTTTTGAAATTATAAACTTCTAACGTTTGGAATTATATTATTACAAGTAATTATTTAGTATATTATTACACATAAGTAAATTTATTGAATTATTCAATAATATTCTTTATATACGAAGTTGAAGATTGCTAAAAATGAAAAGAAATATAATGTAATAAATATATTTTTCTTATTTTATATTTATTCCAATAATATGCTTGTCACTTGGTATTTATCTGAATAAAATTTTTTTATTTTGTGACAGAGTAAATGCAAACTGACGAGGTTGAAGATAGTTGAAAATTTTAAAAAATGTGATTATTTCGTTTCAATAATCTTTTCATTTTGTAATGAAATCGAAATTGTAACATGAATTAGTTATTTTTTATTTCATCAGAATGATAAAATATTTTGGCAATGAGAGGGAAAATTACCGATTAATTGTTTTCTAAGAAACTATTATTCGTTTCATCATTCCTTCGAAACATTTTATCGAAATAAGCACAGAAGATACGAATAGCGATGGAGAGACGCCAAATGACGTGTAGAGGTACGCTAGAAGAAATGGCATCGTTTGCGTTGAAGGGAAGGAACGACAGGCGATATGGCACATTTGGCCTATGGCACCCTCGCTCCTCATTTCTAAATTAATTAATCGATGACTGTGTTGACTGTGCACCCTAGAAACATGAATTTTTATGAAAGTATGATAATTAATATTATTTATTTACTTTCACACAGTAAATAAAAAAAGAGTAGATAGGTTAAAATACCAAAATACGTTTATTTCATAAACTATTTTTCACTTTACCGTAGTTTCGAAACTATTTACCAAATTACGCAGGGCGCCGTTGAAGGCGCCGTTGAACATGGCGTGTTCGCTGCAGCAAATTTCACTGCGCGGGCTGGGAGGCGCCATTTCATCTGGCGCCTACCTAACAAACTTAAGTTTATAACTTATGGGGCTGGGAGGCGCCAAGTGACATGGCACCTCCACAGCCCCATTTTATAAATTAATTAAGTTTTATAAATTTATATATTTATTTATATAATTTTAATTTTATTATTATTTATAATGAAATTATAATTTTTAAAATTTAATTAATTATATTTTATGATATTATTTATCTATATTAGTCGTAAAAATTAAGATATAATTATAATAAAATTAAAATTATATAATTAAATATATAAATTTATAAAACTTAATTAATTTATAAAATGAAACTGTGGAGGCGCCATTTCACTTGGCGCCTCCCAGCCCCATAAGTTCTAAACCTAAGTTTGCTGGGTAAGCGCCAAGTGAAATGGCGCCTCCCCAGTGAAATTCGCTACAGCGAAGGTGCCATGTTGGAAAGCGCCTTCAGCGCGGCCGATGACGCCAAACAGTCTGGCGCCCTGCGTATTTTGGTAAATAGTTTCGAAACTGCGGTAAAATGAAAAATAGTTTATAAAGTAAACGTATTTTGATATTTTAACTGAGTAGATATTTATAACAGTTGTGAAAGTATGATAATTAATAATATTAGTTATTATATGTGGAAGATGTCCTTATCATCATTTTTTAAAAAAAATTAAATATTGCAATGATCTTCGTGATTTATTATTATTTGTAATTGTTCCTGCGCAAGCAATTAAAAAAGTCGTAGTAATTAGAATCATCCTAAATGTTGATGTTTGGCAATAAAGTAGTAAAATCATCCTAAATGTTGATGTCTGGCAATAAAGTAGTAAAATAAATGTACACAAATATACAAAAAACATAGAAAAAAAAGCTAATGTCTACGCAAGTGATGTCCAGTCCCACATCCAGGATCGATAATGTGGCGGCCGTATCTACTAACCCTTTGCCAGGCTCTGGAGTCACATCCCCGGTGTCTGTGTCTGCTTTACCTCCAGCTCCCGCTTTGCCTCTACCCCTGGCTCCCGCTCTGCCTCCACCTCTACCTCTATCTATAAGCTCTGAGTCCTCTGTTATCATGCCACCATGTGCTAATCCCTGATCCTGAGTATGCCAATCAAATATAGGACAATATGGCTGCGATGGACCAGCATCATCGGAAGGAAAGACATAGAATGCAGATGAAACTCCTGGTACGTGTGGAAATGCCTGGAATGAGGATGGAACACCAGAAGGGAGCTGGTACATCTGGGATAACGACGACCCATATAGTGCGGCCGGGAACATGGTGGAGGATGAAGGATCATCAAGTGTAGTAGGGTACATATGAGATGGGGCAGTAACATTAGGTATCATCGTCATGGTCTCCTGGGCAGTCGAAGGTGGAATCTGCTGCACTGTCGAAGCGGATGGAACATCAGCCTGTGACGTATGCTGTGGAGCAGTGCGATGTCGTCGGCGAGAGCGAGGCTAATCATGGTCACCCTCCGCAGGGTCTGGGATGTGATGGGCCTGGGGAGCTGGCTTCGCATGTGAGTCAATAATGACATAATCAACCTGTTGAATCGCATGAAAGATGGACTCCGTCGCTGACCTAAGCGCATCGAAGGTGAACATAGCCTACCCCTCAAGGGAAGTGAAGTCCTGTAGTAAGGAAACCTCATCTACCTGTGCAAATTTTTGACATTAAAGTTAGTTATAATACTAATGCATTTAAAGAAAATCAGATACAAAAAACTAGCACGCAATATTACCACAAGGTCTAGCGCTCCCCCGACAGGTGTAATACATTGCCTGGTAACCCGTCTGTACCATGTCATGTAATCGAAATGTGGTCCCAGAACTAGGCGTGTCGTCGGCTCGGCGGTAACGCACAAGTCTCACCGAATATCCCATAGTGCAATATACAGCTGATGGCAGATGTGTCATTCCTCGTCATGCCGACCGGACAAGTGAAGGCAGTGAGCCTCCGCCACCTACTTCGGTGGCTCTGGAATAGCCTGGCATAGTCCAAACTGCCGTAAAACCCTATCAGGCTGGTGCCACTCGACAATCTGGAAGTGAATGAGCGGCACCACTGCTGTCCACGTGTCGCTCCCGTCAAAGCAGTACTGAGGCAGTGATGCGGTGACCTCCTCAGTGTATGGGATCTAGTCGATCTGAAGTTACAAATTTAGGTTGTGATTTAAATACGATTGTGGATTGGACAAAGCCCTGAAATAAAGGATTCTATTACCCCCTACGTACCTGGTCAAGTCGAAGACGGTCCAGCACGTATCTGTAATGGGGTAGGCTGTGTGCTGGACTATCCTAGAACATCTTCTGATAGTGCCACCTGCCAGTTTCAATAACAAAGTTAGGCAACTTCGTAGCAAACTTAATTATAAGTGAAAATTGAAATATTTTCTAACCTGCGCGCTAAAGGGCCAATCCCTGCATCCCCCTCTGGTATGTCTAAAATCGTTATCGCGGGGGCGATAGTGGGAAATCTATCCCAAGCCCAGAGCTGCAGTAGTAGGCAACAACTTCCTATCTCTCTGTAATCCGGAGCGGTGGCCTTGCAGAGCTCTCTGTACAGGTAGGCCAGGCAAGCAGACCCCCAACTGTACGTCCCAGCCTCATGTAAGTGTCCGATCAAGGGTAAGTGCATGAGGTGGACATATGTGCTAGAATGGTCTGGAAATAACGTCCCACCAATGAGTCGTAAAATGTAAGCTCGGGCGAATCTTTGCACTGTCACCTCATCTGCATCATCTGGAAGATGAGTGAAATGTCTCTCCAACCAACTCATCCTCAGTCGCCCCCCTCGGATGACATTCTCATCCATCGGTAACTGGAGTCCCAAGTACTCCTCTATCAGGCCTCCCCATCCCCACACAGTGGGTCCCGTCACTACTCGACCGTCAATGGGTAGGCCGAGCTGAAAAGCAACATCCTGTAGGGTAATAGTCGTCTCTCTCTGCGGCATGTGAAAGGTGTATGTCTCCGGCCTCCACCTCTCCACAAGAGCACTAATCAACTGATGGTCGATCGGCACAAACTCGCACATCGCTAAGCCGTAGAAGCCTGCCTCTCGTAGAAAGAGGACAATCAACTCCGACGGCTGCTGGTGATGGTAGTGATGAGCTCGTCGAATCCTAAGCACACGGTCAGGCTGCAAAAGAAAAAATAACACCAACTATCACGTCTGACATTTTAGAAACAGTTAATACTCGGATTAATTAAGGTATAGCTATTTCCATACATGGCCTGCCCAAATCAACTGGGATATGTGTGAGGCCTGAGCGGTCAGCAGCGAAGGATCCCGTGGTCCAGGATCAATGTGTCGGGATGTGGATGCCATCTGCCACGACAAGCATTGCATTAGAATGAAATTTAAACACACACTAACTTAAAGATGTTGTCCAATTTAAGTACAGCCTTAAGGTATAACTAATATCATAAATAATATCATAAAATGTCCTAAATTTAAGGTGCAATATATATAAATAATATCATAAAATGTCAAATAATAAAAAATTTCACATTACTAGTAATGGGGTAACCTATATATACATAATGATGTACAAATTTACAACTGTAAAAAATAAAATACAGTGTGCGACTGTTACACTTATGATATTGGTTAACATACTTTGAAGCATACATGCGAAAGTAAATAGTAAAAATCAAGGTGTAGAAGGGCCTTCATCCCCATGAAGCAGTGGGCAACGCCTACGATTATGTCCTTCCATCTTACAATGACTGCATTTTTGCTTTACACCGCTCTCTTGAGGCCAATCCATCTCATTTCTGATTCGGGTCGACTTTAGTCGTCTCCTTGCACGTAATCTTCCATAATTTGGAACTAGGACAGGGAATGGTGGTAGGTTATTCCATTGCGACCAATCCCCAATAGGCCACCACTCAGATTTATAGCAATTGAGCAGTGTGTCAAGCCTGTATACAGCATCGACATATGGTTCCCACGATATGTTGATTGAAGCACAAGCAACAATAATATGAGCGCAGGGATACCTATATGCTTGGAATTGTCCACATTCACATTGTCCTTTGTCTAATAACACCTGGACGACCTTTCCACATGACCCCCTGGCCATATCAGGGCCCTCTACCACCTCAAACCTAGTCCCTTCTCTATTGTAAGCACGAACGTGGTAAGAAGAAGCACGTGACTGGATAGTCGCAAGCTCCTGTCTGAATCTGCTTGCGTATCTGTGACCTTGTTGTAAGTTAGCGTGCGCTTCTTTTGCCCTTTCCACAAAGTACTTGACACATTTATAGTATGTTTGTTGGACAAGGCCTGTGATTGGCAGCTTCCTTAGTCCTTTGAAGAGGCCATTGATGCACTCTACAATGTTAGTCATCATATGACCATATCTTCTGCCTTCGTCATAAGCAAGCATCCACTTCTCATTCGGAATAGCAGTTAACTTCTTATGGATCTCCTCATTGACTTTGCTAAGATTGTCCAATCTCTCCATGGCCTTTCCCTAACTGGGCTCGTACGCTGAATAGAAGAAGACAAATAGGTTAACTAAAATGAACTACCAGGTGCACAAATTTATAAATGAAAGGTTCAACAAAGAAATTATGCTATAACACATACCAATCTTAAGGACAGCTTTCCTCACATTGTCATCCATGCACTTCTTGCGAACATTGTTGGCAATGTGTCTGATACAATACCGGTGATAAGCATAAGGAGGCTGCCATCCCAGGCCTTCGATGGCTACAACATCTTTTATAGCTCGGTGCCGATCTGATATCAAGCATATTCCTTGCTTGTTTGTGACATTTACCCGCAGTAATGCCAAAAACCAACTCCAGTTTTCATAGTTCTCCCTGTCAACAATGGCAAAGGCAAGAGGAACGGGGCATTTGTTACCATCCTGGGTCACAGCAATCAGTAGCACACCCCTAAACTTGCCATACAGATGCGTGCCATCAACTTGTATGAATTGCTTGCAGTAAGGAAATGCGGCAATGCATGGCTTGAAAGCCCAGAAAACTCGGTTGAAAACATGTTTCTGCGAATCGACACGATTATCAGCTGTGACAAATTCTTGGGACTCCAACTTGAATAGCGCCTGGTCACAGTAGCCTAAAATGTCCAACCATTTGGGGAGCACTTCATACGATTTATCCCAATTACCGTGCACCTTGACAATTGCCTTTTATTTTGCCTTCCATGCTTTCCTGTACGAAATCTTGTACTCGTACATGCCTTCCACCCTCTCTTGTATAAGCGAGATTGGAACATCTTGCTTCATTTTAATCATCTCCAGGATCAGGGAACTGATATACTCGGAATCCAGAGACTTGTGGTCCTGTGTCAAACTAGCATTAACACATGTGTGGGGCCTTGAAAATCTAGTTATGGTCCAAGTGTTACAATTCTTCAGTTTCGTCGCTCTGAGGTGGAAATTGCATTGGTCCCCAAATTTATCACACTTCACGCTTAATCTTCTGGTATCTGACTCCTCCACGTAATAACTGTGGTGCCTTCTAATGTGGTAATGCTTGGTTGTAGCAATTAAAGCCTCCTTGCAATCGAACTCTTGCCTAACCTATAAGTCCTCCATGTCATAATCATAGGTTAGTTTCATTATTTTTGGAAATTCATTTGGATTCCGTATCGCATCCCAATCAATGTCAGAGAAGATAGCAGCTTGGGGGACACCATATGATGTTTGTGCAGCATTACCACTCCTCACACACCACGTTGGTACACTGTCTGCATGTGTAGTCGCACGTTTTTCGTCATCTGTCACGATTGTCACCGCTACTGCAGGACACCTCATCGTCTTCAAAACCAGACTCTAGGTGGGCATCCATTAATACGGGATCGATAGATTCTTCTTGTACGACCGACAAGGCACTTGATGAACCTACCAAGGTTTGTGGTGCATTTACCGGGAAAACACTTGCAACAGATGAGTCCAACGCAGGAGTATGACCATCAGAAATGTGGAACTCAAATCCATCTGTGTAAGGAGGGCCTTCCCGCACCATCGAACAACCAGTGTTAACATAAGCCGCTGGATCCACGGGTGGTGCAGTTCTTGGAACTCTTTCATCAAAACCAAGGTTGGCAGTGCGCAATTCGGATGTGATCACGTCCACGTACAATTCCATGGCTGTCATCGTCGGATGTTGTTCGTAGCTTTCTATCACGCATGCCAAGTCTTCATCGTCGTCCAATTCGTATGCCATGTACTGAGCCTCTGTTTGATGCTGTGGAAACCTGTAAACAATCTTTCCCACAGCTTGATCTTCGTGAAGCTTCAGTCGGGCATGAATTCTCTCCCGCAAAACATCCATAATGCTGCATCCTCTTAATTTCAATGCTTTTAGGGGAGGTCCATCGTACATTATCCCCACTGATCCCTGAACAATTGTACCATTTGAATATATAACACAATTAAACTTTTCTTCATCTTCTTACTTTTAGCTGCACAATACTTGCTGCACCCCCACATGGAGAAGTAGTCTCATATACAAATTTTGTTCTCATAAATGAGTATACTAGTATTTAATACTATAATTAAAAATGAACGCGATGTATTACTATTTTGCAAGGTATTCTGTTAATTCTACGTAATAATAGGATTATTTTTTCGACCAATCTAAGGTTATTTCTTTTCTAAAACTAATATAAAATTTGAGTATATAATTTTACCTATGGTTTTGTTTATCTCTTTCAATTATCATTTTTCTTAGTGATTTTGCACAAATTATACTAATAAAATTAGTTAGCCAATCAAATACACTATCTTTCTTATTTTTACGACTTTTTTTCTCCGTTCACACCTACTACCAAATAGCAACCAAAATTATGTACACATTATTATTGCCAATACCTCCATATATATCTTAATTCTTCCTAAATAAACCAAGGATACCTATTTTTTTCAGGTACGTTTACTACTCTTCCATCTAGAATATCTAATATTTAAATGCAAAAAAGTCCAAATTTGCAATAACAATATTCTACTTTTTTAAGGCTTTTGGTTACATTCACATTTCCCAGGATCTTTTTTAGTATCTCTCTTATGATACATTAAGATCTCACATGATAAAGCTCTCTAAATATAGCTTTCACCTAGGTTGTAAGACCTATATTAGGACATCCTTCTTTATCTCGTTTGTTATTCTTTTAATAGCACAACCTATCACATTACATATAAAGTCCTACGACATTTTCATAAATCATAACTTCACATCTTAAATCATAATTTCACATCATAAATTATAACAATCAATATAAAATAAATAAATCTATATTATTAATATCATAATATTCTAAATAAATTTCTCTACCGATATAAAAAATATTTTCACTATGACTATATAAAAATTATAGTATAAGTATAAATTTCCTAAAAATACTAACCGGTAAGTATTCGGAGAACCAAACAGAAAAAAGCCTCTGCATGAAAGAAAAATTTGTTAGATAATTTAATAACTTCAATCTCTAAGTAAAAGTTATTAGATGTTATTGTATCAATTATAAAATTATGCAACAATCACGCTAAATTAAATATATTTTGTAAGATAATATATTAAAGGAATAAAAATAACAATATATATATAATTTTATTGATGTATATTCAATTTAAAATATATTGTTCAAATTTTTATATCAAGAAAATATTAATGAATTTTAAAAAATAATTAATTTTTATTCCTAACTCATCTCATTAAAACTAAAATATATAGTTAGTTATTTCAATCAGCGTTTTCCATAACATGAATTTTTCAAAAAAAAATATATTTGATCATTAAAAATAATTTTATGTCAAAAATATGATATTATATTAAATTAATATTATTCAATATATTCCATTTCAACTTTTAATACAATGATTAAAGAAATAAAGAAGAAAATCATCTGTAAGGTACATGAAATGAAGAACAAATTATGTACGAACAATAAACCTTTCGAGAACTTTCAGTTGATGTATTTTAAATTTAAAATATACTATTTAAAATTTAATTATTGTCATAAATTATAAAATATAATTAATGATTGTAAAAAAAATATGGTCAATAACATGTTAGTTTTCTAACAAATATAATATGTTAAAGTTTCAATTTTTTCTAAATCCTTGATCATCACTTCACATTATAAGTCATAATAATCAAAATAAATTAAAAATTATAATATAAATGTAAAAAATCAACAAATACTAACTAATAAAAACCATAAACTATCACAGATCACATATATTTATAAATTTTTTTTCTAAATCTTAAATCATCATTTCCCATCATAAATCATAATAATCAACATGAAATATAAATTATAATATACATACAAAAATTATAAATATACTAACCAGTGAAACACATAAACTATCACATATCATATAAATTTGTATAAATCTTTTCTAAGTCCTAGATCACCATTTCACATCATATATCATAATAATTAACATAAAATAAATATTATAATATAAATACAAAAATTATCAAAATTTAAGCAAATAAAATTTATAAATTATAACAGAAATTATCATAGATCACATATATTTATATAAAAATCACAAATAATCACATATCACATATATTTATATAATTTTTTTTTAAATCGTAGATCATCATTTCCCATCATAAATCATAATAATCAATATGAAATATAAATTATAATATACATACAGAAATTATATAAAAATACTAATCAGTAAAAAATATAAACTACCACATATCATATAAATTTGTATAAATCTTTTCTAAATCCTAGATCACCATTTCACATTATATATCATAATAATTAACATAAAATAAATATTATAATATAAATACAAAAATTATCAAAATTTAAGCAAATAAAATTTATAAATTATAACAGAAATTATCACAGATCACATATATTTATATAAAAACCATAAACTATCACAGATCACATATATTTATAAATTTTTTTTTCTAAATGGTAGATCATCATTTCCCATCATAAATCATAATAATCAACATGAAATATAAATTATAATATACATACAGAAATTATATAAAAATACTAATTAGTAAAAAATATAAACTATCACATATCATATAAATTTGTATAAATCTTTTCTAAATCCAAGATCACCATTTCACATCATAAATCATAATATTAACATAAAATAAATATTATAATATAAATACAAAAATTATCAAAATTTAAGCAAATAAAATTTATAAATTATAATAGAAATTATCACAGATCACATATATTTATATAAAAATCACAAATTATCACAGATCACATATATTTATATAATTTTTTTCTAAATCGTAGATCATCATTTCTCATCATAAATCATAATAATCAACATGAAATATAAATTATAATATACATACAGAAATTATATAAAAATACTAATTAGTAAAAAATATAAACTATCACATATCATATAAATTTGTATAAATCTTTTCTAAATCCAAGATCACCATTTCATATTATAAATCATAATATTAACATAAAATAAATATTATAATATAAATACAAAAATTATCAAAATTTAAGCAAATAAAATTTATAAATTATAACAGAAATTATCACAGATCACATATATTTATATAATTTTTTTCTAAATCGTAGAACATCATTTCCCATCATAAATCAAAATAATCAACATGAAATATAAATTATAATATACATACAGAAATTATAAATATACTAACCAGTGAAAAACATAAACTATCACATATCATATAAATTTGTATAAATCTTTTCTAAATCCTAGATCACCATTTCACATCATATATCATAATAATTAACATAAAATAAATATTATAATATAAATACAAAAATTATCAAAATTTAAGCAAATAAAATTTATAAATTATAATAGAAATTATCACAGATCACATATATTTATATAAAAATCACAAATTATCACAGATCACATATATTTATATAATCTTTTTCTAAATCGTAGATCATCATTTCTCATCATAAATCATAATAATTAACATGAAATATAAATTGTAATATACATACTGAAATTATATAAAAATACTAATCAGTAAAAAATATAAACTATCACATATCATATAAATTTGTATAAATCTTTTCTAAATCCAAGATCACCATTTCACATCATAAATCATAATATTAACATAAAATAAATATTATAATATAAATACAAAAATTATCAAAATTTAAGCAAATAAAATTTATAAATTATAATAGAAATTATCACAGATCACATATATTTATATAAAAATCACAAATTATCACAGATCACATATATTTATATAATTTTTTTCTAAATCGTAGATCATCATTTCTCATCATAAATCATAATAATCAACATGAAATATAAATTATAATATACATACAGAAATTATATAAAAATACTAATTAGTAAAAAATATAAACTATCACATATCATATAAATTTGTATAAATCTTTTCTAAATCCAAGATCACCATTTCACATCATAAATCATAATATTAACATAAAATAAATATTATAATATAAATACAAAAATTATCAAAATTTAAGCAAATAAAATTTATAAATTATAATAGAAATTATCACAGATCACATATATTTATATAAAAATCACAAATTATCACAGATCACATATATTTATATAATTTTTTTCTAAATCGTAGATCATCATTTCTCATCATAAATCATAATAATCAACATGAAATATAAATTATAATATACATACAGAAATTATATAAAAATACTAATTAGTAAAAAATATAAACTATCACATATCATATAAATTTGTATAAATCTTTTCTAAATCCAAGATCACCATTTCACATCATAAATCATAATATTAACATAAAATAAATATTATAATATAAATACAAAAATTATCAAAATTTAAGCAAATAAAAATTTTAAATTATAACAGAAATTATCACAGATCACATATATTTATGGAAAAATCACAAATTATCACAGATCACATATATTTATATAATTTTTTTCTAAATGGTAGATCATCATTTCCCATCATAAATCATAATAATCAACATGAAATATAAATTTTAATATACATACAGAAATTATATAAAAATACTAATCAGTAAAAAATATAAACTATCACATATCATATAAATTTGTATATATCTTTTCTAAATCCAAGATCACTATTTCACATCATAAATCATAATATTAACATAAAATAAATATTATAATTTAAATACAAAAATTATTAAAATTTAAACAAATAAAATTTATAAATTATAACAGAAATTTCTTTCTAACTCCTTAATCATCACTTCATATCATAAATCATAATAATTATTTTAAAAAAAATATAACATAATAACAAAAATTATAAATACACTAACCAAACAAGAGTTGACTGGGATCAGATTTGCTCCAAAGCAAAAAAGGCTTCCGAATGCATTGCACAAAATCAAGAACGGATGATGATTGATGAATGAACTGTGGCTACAAGTTTTGCGAACAAAGAAGAGAAGCAGAGCTGTGAAATGGTTTCTGAGTGAGAGGGTTTGAGTGAGGAGGCGGTTGCGCAATGGTGAGTGAGGGTTTGAGGGAGGAGGGACGAGCGGAGGGGAATATACTGGGCGCCTTTTGAAATGGCGCCTTCCATACGGAGGGGGCGCCATTCAAAATGGCGCCTCCCGCATGGAGGGCGCCACTTCAAAAGGCGCCTCCAAGGGGGAGGGCGCCATTTTGAATGGCGCCTCCAACCCCTAGGGGCGCCTTTTTGAATGGCGCCCTGCGTATTTTGGTAAAATGTTTCCAAACTGCCGTAAAATGGTAAATTGTTTAGAAAATATGCGTAATTCGGTATTTTAGCCTAATTTGTTCTGTCAGTTGCTTCGGGAACTTTATTTGATTTTTAAGGCAAGAGATATGGTGTACTGATGGAGTTTGAAAGATAAGCTGGATTTTTTTTTTCCTTCCCTAATTACTCGGCTAGTCCCTGATCCCAAGAGATCTTTTTGATAAAAGTTGTCTATCAAACGGGATAATTAAAATTGATGAAGATCGGAATCTATAATTAAAAAAAATTACCATAAATTTATCTAAATTCTTATAATAAGTTAAATGAACCCGTATTGTGTATGCCGGCAAATTTGAATTAAGCCTCCTAAGTGTTAAACATAACAGAAAAAAACAACATATTTCCTAGCTATATTTAAGCATAACACTTAGAAAAGACCTTTGTAATTCTTCGATGGAGATTTTCATTTTTCATGAAGCAATGGGCATGCACATTGTATAAGATGGCTTTTTTCTTTTTGTAACGTGAGGAGATGTCTTTGAACACCCAGTGAATTTTGTTTTGGTTGGTTCTTCTTATTATGTAACTGAAAGTCATTTCTATCCATTTCGGAGTACCAGTTACCCCTGTACAATTAAATTTATAATTGAAATATGCAAATATTTATATCTATTTTTCTCTTATTCACGCTGGACTTGGATTTATTTGTTTGATCACATTTTTCATATGTGAATAAGCGAAAAAATTTCATGTAATCTATATATGTCTTATAATTAATTAATAAGATAATGCATATTAACATTACATGGTGGGAAAAATTTATTTAAAATAAAGAATGTTATTTTGTTCCGTACTTTCCTGACCCTGTATAAATTAGATTATTTTACTTAAACTGTTTCCGAGCTAAACAAACTGCGCTTAATTTTTTTCATCACATCTGCCTTAAGATTTTTGTCTCGTATATTAGATCTGTTTAAAACGACACATTATAACTGCAAGCTTACATCTATTAAAATAAATGCAGACGGTCAAAAGACAAGCTCTGTTGGATGGGGTGGGCGAAAAATACAAACAGACTCACTTCTCTCTACACACTACGCACTAGCACCACTGTACACCACTCGAGCACTTACTCTTGATGCACCTCACTTCACTTCGGAGTTATTGCTCCGCACACACATGATCACTCCTGCATCGTACACCACTCAGCTTCTTGCCCTCGCTGCACTCATACTAAGCATTTTATTCCACACACAACACTATTTGTGGACTTACATGGTCGGTAAAATAAGCCGAGTTCAACTTACTACACCAATGTAGAATTGTCTATGACTTTCTTGCCGCCATTTATTTTTCTAGACTTCTCCATTCACTCCTTCAATTCCAACATTCTGGAACTTGAGAGAATGTCTGCCATTTCTTCAACTTTCCAGAAGCTTCTTGTGAAAGTCGGCACTGAACTTCAACAGGCTCAAGAAACAAAATATAAGGAGCCATACTTATTATGGTTGAAGAAGATATATTATATGTCAACGTTTTTGGCTCACTTACAGGTGTAGCTAAAGACGGAGGAGCCACGATAACCTTTACAAATCAATGTTCATACACTGTGTGGCCGGGAATCCTCACCAGCGGTCAAAGTCCACAGCTATCAGTAACCGGCTTCGAGTTGGCAACGGGAGCCAGCAATTTGGTAGATGTCCCGTCTCCTTGGTCAGGACGCTTGTGGGCTCGAACTGGATGCTCCAGCAATTCCAGCACGTTCACTTGTGCCACCGGAGATTGTGGCTCTGGTCAAGTCGCGTGCAATGGCCGTGGTGGAAGCCCGCCTGTAACTTTATCAGAACTTACTATAGCACCTAACAATGGACAAGATTTTTATGATGTTAGCAATGTGGATGGATTCAACCTGCCAGTGTCCATAGCTGCAGCAGGTGGAATCGGTGGTGACTGCAAGCCGGCAAGCTGTCCCGCAAACATCACCGCCGCTTGTCCGAAAGAATTGCAAGTGAAAGGCTCTGATGGAAACGTGATCGGTTGTAAGAGTGCGTGCGCTGTTGGAAGTATGAATTAAAATTATAAAATATAAAATTAATCATAATAAATTATGAGCGTACCTGAAGCATAATTTGATGAAGCCATGACTGATCTGAATGATAATGAGTAGAATTACAACCTACTTGACCCCTTAGGTTATCAAGATAAAGAGAAAAGGGAGAAAAAAAATTTAAAAAAGTGAGAATCCTTATTTTTCTGTGTGTCAAAATAATAACTCTAATATCTCTATTTAATGTCAGACTTGTAATAGGAAACCACTGACCACTAAAGGGCTGTAGGTTGAGACCTCTACCCATATGAGCTTATGCATAATCTAACCTATCATGGATCATACATATTAAACTAGGGCCCGATCTGTTCTATGCTTAATGTTAAAATACAAAACTAATTACTTAAATAAATATTCCAATAATTGATTAATGCTAATCCATATAATATTTCTAATAAAATTAATTATTTTATTTTTAAATACAATAATCTTCCACTTGGATAGCATTAATTAATTATATGGAATAATTAAAAATATCAATAATTAAGCAATTAGTTATACATTAAGTTATAAACTTAATTCAGAGAATGAGACTACACAGAATCACTGAATCCAATAGGGAGACAAGTGATATAATGTCTCATAATCTGAAAGGAACAGAATAACGTTTAGTCTTTCAACTACAACTCAGAAGAGAAATAACTTAAAATCATTGAATTCGATAGGGAAACAAATGATTTATATATGTATAAAACATATTACCAATGTTTCAATATCCAAACTGAGTGACGATTACAAAAGTGGAATGAGACCATACAGAATCACTGAATCCGATAGGGAGACAAGTGATGTTAAATTAATGTCTCATAATCCCAAAGGAACTTGATATATATATATATATATATATATATATATATATATATATATATATATATAAAGTTAATCTTTTGACCACAGCTCATATCGTAAGAGAAACAACTTAAAATCATTGAATCCGATAGGGAAGAAAATGATTTATATATGTATAAAACATATCACCATTGTTTCAAAATGAGCAATTGCTGGTCACAAATATCAATAAAATAAGATAAGCATATCTCAGACTCCCACTAAACTAAGACTTCATAAAAATTTAACAAGACTCATATGGGTTAGTTGATTTTAAATACTCCTATAGGTAAGCCTTAAGTCAACAGATCCCTTGCATGTCTCCACTAGGGCTATGTTTAATGTGAATCTGAAATTCAACAATCTTTTCTCTCTAACAAATAGGAGTTTATCATCAAAATTGGACAATATGTTTAGAGTTCCTATTGTTTTGAGAAAAGCACAAAATAGAAGCCTTATCACAATAAAATTTGGTAGAGATCGTGATATAGAATTAACTAATTGCATGCCAAATATCAACTTCCTCAACCTTATAGCCTGTCAAATGGCCTCATAATATGCGATAAATTCTACTTCCATTGTTAAGGTAGCTGTGAGTGTCTCTTTAACACTTTCCTTATGAAACAGCTCCTCCAAACATCATAAAGATATATCTAGATGTTGACTTACGATCATCTATGTACAAAGCATAATCAGAATCTGAATAACCAATACTTTCAAGTAAATTAGATTGTCTACAAGTTAACATATGATTCATAGTACTTTGTGGATGCTTCATGACCTTCTTGGCGACTTTTCAATGATCCATCCTAGGGTCACTTGAGTATCTTCCAAACACACTAATTGCAAAAACTATATCTAAATGAATGCAAACCTGTGCTTGCATAAGATTACTAATAGCGAAAGCGTAAAGAATCTTATCCATTTTATCCCTTTCAATATCAACTTGAGGGCAATATGATTGAGATAGTGTATTGTCTTTCTAAGTAGGCATTGGACTAGATGCACAAGTGTCCATTTTAAAACTTTCAGGCATCCATTCAATTAAATTGGCTTAGCACAAACCCAAAATACTATGAGTTCTATCATGATAGATCTGAATTCTAAGAACAAAGGATGTTTTCACCAAGATCAGAATGACATGATAACATGCATTTTGACTCATCTAAATTAATTAAGTTTCTAGCCAATAAAATGTCACTAACATAAAGTACTAAGATGATTAAATTACTCTAATAAATTTATTAAAATTTCTGCAAGTAACAATATAGTCATATGGTATTGCAAGTCTCTAAACCCTTTGAGAACGTCTAAACTTAATGGCTAGCTGATTAGATTGTTCAACATAAGGATCTTTATTTATCTGTACTGAAATGTCAACATTATCTCCTCTAGTGGTGAGAGAGTCAAAATAGGTATAGGCAGAATGGTGGCCTTGTCACATAAATTGATAACCTTAAGCATTGAACTCCCACTATCCAAGCCATCCATAGAATAAAAATGTCCAATCAAACTTGATTATCTTAATACTATAAGTGAGATAATAAAATCTATAACCTCTTGATCTAATTCAGTACTTAATGAAGAACCCATTGATTATTCTAGAGTTTAATTTCTTCAATTAGGGATTATATGGCCTCATATTTACTTTACAATCCTAAAATCGAAAAGATTTCAAAATTTAAGAAATCTAGATCTAATAACATACCTTTGTTTTACCAATCTTTCCAATCTCTCTTTAGAAAAATGGCCTAAAATTGATCCCATAGAATGGAAGAATTTTAACTCATTCTAAGTTATTTATGCCTAATTATAGCATTGATAGGAATATCAAAAGATGCAACAGGATGATCTTTTAAATTCAAATGATATAGATCATTTTGTAAGGTGACATTATCAACAATAGCAAAATCATTATGAATCTCAATCTTTCCACTTCCTTGCCAAAGGGTATAACCACAATTATCTAAAATAGAATTAGAAATCAAATTCCTTCTGGTAGAAGGTACATAAATTAACATTATTTAGATCCAAAATATGTCCAGATGATTGATACGTAAAATATTTACATATTTATTTTCCCTTATATGATGTATTTTTGGATGTTATCTTGTTAAATTTAATAAATTTAGTTGCATTTTGTGAATGAGTCTTGAATTTGAAATGAAATCAAATATTTTAGATAATGCTGTATTTTGACCCTGTTTCAGCATTTAGGCCATATCTGGAGTTCTAGATATCCGATTGGGCTGATCTTTATATGGATGGAAAGTTAAGAAGAAGCCCTACAACTTTCATGTTTAGGTAAAGGCCCAGTTCGGGACCTAAGGATCTCAAATTCGGCTTGGAAGATGAAACAGTGGTTCTGGCGGAATTTGACATATGGCTACTAATCTGATCATAACTTGAGCTAGAAACGTCCAAATTAGGAGTTCTTTATATGCATTTTGAAGAGAAGATCCGGCCCTACAACTCCTATGTTGACAAGAAGATGTAAATCTGCCATTCTGGTGGTCAAAAATTACTAACAAGTTAGAAGAATGGTTGCTGCGAAAATCAAAAAGGGTAGTTGGAGATCATGAATGGTAGATGAAGCATGTGATTGGTAGTTGGTGGTCAAGATTCATGACTTGCAGCTGATTCATTCACCTATAAATAGGTGGTAATGGAGAGCATCCAAGCATCCAAGCATTCATTCATTCATGCATTGTAGATAATAGTTTAGTTTATGCATTTTTTTAGTTCTAGTATACCTCCTACATGGAAGGTTTTACCTCCTACATGGAAGGCTAGGTTCTCCTCCTACATGGAAGGTTCTACCTCCTAATGGATGGATAGCTTTTCTATTTTCATGCATTTGTAATTATAATCTTGTGTTCATGAATGTGATGTTGTTTCTATTTTATTTTATGTTTGTTTTTAATTTTATTATATTCTAATTTTTTATCTTCCTAGGGTGATGACGTAACTTGATAATAACGGATTGAATTCTAGTCTATTGAAACTAATTTTGATTTTATTTCCTAGATTGAGTTTTAATTATTGCTCTTAATGCTTTCAATTGATTGGCCATCTTTTGAATGAACTCAATATGTGTGATGAGACCGGAAGGAGATACATATGTATGGAATCTATAATTAAAACCGTAAATTGCATATGAAATAGGAATATATTCATATGGTTTATGTAGTCTTAATGAGTTCCACAAATCCTAATGCATGATTAGTTGTTGCAATTCACATAGGAATATAGTGAATTGGCAATTAATTATAGAATTACTTGACCTTGGAAGAGGCTAGTAATTAATTTAGGGAAACTCGACTATCAATCAAGGGAGTAAAATTGGATTAGTGTAGATAGATGATTCAATTCGAAGTTGTTAAGTGAAGTCTGATCCCTAGGTCTTTTATTCATATTCATCTTTATCTCAATTGCATTCATATTTACTTTAAATATTTTCTGCTTAGATATTTATTTAATTACTTTATTCTCCAACTAATCGATTTACCAAATAGTGTTAAGGTTATTAATTTTGGTACTTAGTGAAACAATCCTCGTGAGAACGATACTTACTTATCACTTTATTACTTGTTTACGATAGTGTGCACTTACGCTAGTTGATAAACCATTTGACACGTAACAATTATCATGCCAAAACTATTGTAAGAAGGATGCTAAAAAAAGTTACTAAGAAACTCAAATTTGAGATGGATAGAGACTTAGAATAAGGTTAAAAACATGGTAGGTGACCTTTTTCAAAAGTTATTCTTTAAAGATAGGCAAATTGTAAGCTCCTATAATTGGGATTTCCCTTATCCTTGCATTATAGATGATTACATGGAAAAACTAATTGTTCTAGTTTCAACAGAATGTAGTCTTTGATATTAAGGTTAATAAAGCTCTAAGTTCTAATGGATTGCCTATGCTATTTTATTAGTCTAATTGGGATATTTTGGGTCCTTCTTTATATAGGTTGGTTAAAAAAGTGTTTGAAAGAAAAAAGAATGTAACATATATTAATCTAACATTGTTGTGCTTATCCTAAAAGTAGTTAAACTAGAATTTATGTCACAGTTCTAACCAATCTCTATTTGCAATGTAGATTACAAAAATGTATCTAAAGTATTAGTTCATTGCCTAGTTAATGTGTTCACCACAATGTAATTATTACAAATAAGCTTCTCCATTTTATGAATTGGAATAAAGTAAAGGGTTTCATGGGGATCAAGATAGACCTTGAAAAAGCTTATGACCAACTTAAATGGAACTTCATCAAAGTGGTGCTTGAAGATATTAAATTTTCCCATGAACATTATTCAAATCATAATGGTATATGTAACATCCACTTCAATGGAAGTTCTGTGGAATGAAAGTCAAAGCGACTTTTTTCTTCTTATTAGGGGTATTCATTAGGGTGATCCTAGTTTCTTTTAGCTTTTTATTTTTTGTATGGATACTTAATCTCATTGTTTTTAGAGAAGTTGAGAATTTTAAATGGAAAGTTATAAGAGTAGGCTGGTATGGCCTTGAAATTTCTCATTTTCTTTTTGTTGAAAATCCTCTTTTATTTATTGAAGCATTAATATCTTGGATAAATTATATCAAGCAATGCCTTGATTTGTTTTGGAATGTAATATTTCTAGCGAAAAGGTGACTTCTACTAAGACTTCCATCTATTTTTTCGAAGGTGTTAAAGAAGAGATTGCACAAGCAATTTTAGATACGAGTCATTTTGAAAGAACTTTTGAAATAAGCAAATATTTAGGAGTTAACTTAAGGTATGGAAGGAAGGGGAGGAATAAATTTAATAATATTATATAAAAAATGAAAGAGAAAGGTTAAACCTTAAAATTTTATAATTTTATTATATTTGCTTTATTAGGTTAATACGAGATTTTGCTAGTAATTAGGGAATTTACAAATAGGTATAGGCAATAACTAAATTGAGTTAAATAGGGTTTTATATTAAAAATAGTTAGAACATAATTAAATATAAAATTTAGTGAAACTAGATTTGAAGAAAGGTGTGTAGAGAAGATTTAGGATCACATTTTATATTTTTGCTCTTATTTAACCCTAAAATGACTAAAATACGATTTACTTTATATCTCCCAAATACCTTTTCTTTTTAGCATTTTTCCTCTCCTTATTGCTATGATGGTTGAGTTCCCTTTCTCTAATCCCCATTTCACTATTTTTTATTTATATCACTATCACTATGAGAGCCACTAGAACTAACAAGAAATTGTGACAAATTTCAATAAACCATTGTCTCCTATTAGCTTTGTACTATAACAATATTGCAAAGCTAACTCAACTCACCAATATGCTCACAGATAGTTTCTTACTCTTTTAGTACTAGAACAAAGCTTCCAAACACATGCTTATTAATATCATTTGCCATGAAAGACTTGCACATTATGTACTTAGGTAAGAACTAATATCCTTTAGGTTCAATGTATGACCAAATCCAACACAAAGATAATTAATATGTTTATTAGACCTAATTAAGCAATTTAAATAAGTAACAAAACTAAATTGCATAAAAATCCAAAAACCTATACAAGCTAAAAAAATACATATCAATATTCCACAATTGATAATTTACACAATAATTTTTTTTAGCATTGATGATTTTCACAATTGATGAATAATAGTAAAGAGCTTATCAAAATAATTATACTCTTCACATGAATTTAGTATAAAAAGTATAGTCTAAGCTTCAAGAAACCTTAGACCATAAAACTTTCTTAGCTAGTTAGAAAAAGAGCTAATATGGTTCTAAAAGTAACAAAAATTAAACCAAAAGAATCATTAGGCCATAAAATAAGCTAATATGGTTAAGTACCTATTAGCCATAAATAATTGCATTAAAGTAGTCATTAATTGCCTTAATAACCCACCTTTCCTATTCGTAATCCTATGTACACTTACCAAATACTAAAAACCCATAAGTATTTCTTCATTTATCTAAATTTCTTTCTACCTTAACAGAATAAAAAAAGATGACTTCATATTAATATGAGGTTATTTAATATTTTATATATTAATATACTTTAAAGTTAGTAAATAAACTTTTAAAATATAATAAAAAGAAATTATTTAATTGCATATTTATTACTATTTACTTTATTGAATGTTTGACATGAAACAACAATGTAATATTAAAGTTATTTGTATCCTAATTTCTAAGCTAGTTTAAATAAACTCATTACTTAAATTCTATTGAATTCATAAGAATTTTATTTTTTTACCATCAAATTAACTCTTGAAGTCAATTATGAGGAATTTTAATATTCTTTCCATTAAAAAATAGAAATATTTTACTCTATTCAATAATAAAATGTCAAATTTGGGTTTGACTTAAAATAAAATCATGGCATACTTCTTATTATTAATCTACATTTAATACATGATAATTAATTTACTACTTGAAGATGGGAGGGTATATGCATATTTATCAAAATCCAATTAAAAGAAAAAAAAAAGAAGACTTTTTGGTCTAAAAGCAATCCTGTGTTATTCTTATATCAAGATTAGTAATGCTTTTGAAAATTTTAATCATATAATTAAGTATGCATGGCACATTTCAAAAAAGAATTCATCCATTATTAAACTTTATAAGTATTCCCCCTTAAAATTTCATAATACTCTTATTTCAACAGATCATACATTCTATATGAACACTGCTAAAATGTAAAATAGCATTGTATGCATGACAATGGACTTTTAACTTCAATATTAGATCAATATGTAACATTGAAGAACAATTCTTCCTTAATAACTAATTAAAGTTTCTTATGGGATTGATATATGACACATTGAGCAACATGAGATGCACTTATAGAAAATTTAAAAAAAGTTGCAAGCTTACCTCTTTCTTTGTATGAAAGGAAAGAAGGAACCCTACTATACTCAACTGTTTGTTATGTTCCATGTCCTTGAGTAATAGCATCAGGTGCATCTAAAGCCCATAATGGTGGAGCTTTTAGAAGCCTAAGAAGTAGTCTTTATATGGCACTTGGTGTAGTAATAACATAATATTTACAAAGATGAGATATATACATTCAATTAGGGAGATGAATATAAAGAATAACCACATAATAAGAAGAGAAAAGAGTTCAAAAACCTATGAAATAAACAAGTATATGGCTCAAGAGTTGGTAATCTAGTAGCTAGATGCTTATCTAAAGCTATTATTAGAGGAAGAAGCAAAAGTGCAAGGACAGCAGTTGCTGTCAAAGTCACAATTTCATAGTAGTCAACTTCATCATTATAAACACTTAATATAACGCTAACAACATTGGCAATAGCCCACCTTGGAGTTGAAGGCATGAGTTAAGGATGCTTTCCAGAATCATGAGAAGATATTGAAAGGAAAATAAAAATTAAATGACCACAGAACATTTATTCATTTAAAAAATTTGCATATTGATATAAATTCAATCAACACTAGTAAAACTTCACATATAAATTTTAAGCAAAAGATTTCATGTTTAGGATTAAATCTAGTATGTGAAATTTTTTATATAGTTTCTTTTTTTTTTTTTATTTTAGCTTTTGTTTATTGAGTAAATGAATGATAAAGTATATGGTAAATGATAAACCTAAATCAAATCTAGCAGTAAAGAATCTAAATTAGAAATTACCTGTATACTAATGTAAGTGGAGCAAAATTAGAAAAATCCTTAATTTATTACTGAGCTTTTAAAAACAAGAACAAAGAATGTTAATTGAATTTCAATCACACTTTATAATATAGAAGAATGTAATAATACTAATAAAAAAATATTAAAACTCTAAGATAATCACAGGCTCTGACTTTATGGGATAAATAAACTTAATTAAACAAAATCTAGTGGTACTTATTTTTTCTCCAAGTGAGTAAATCTAAACAATTATAAGAGTTTGTCAAGTCAACTAGTAAAGCATAAGTGTAAATTACAATAATGTGCCAAACAAAACATTAGAACTTTCCTTATGGCAATCCAAATTTTCAACAATAATCAAAAGTGAAGGATAAAAATAGTTTAAAAGAGGAAGCAGAGCAAAAAAAATTTCAAATTTTCATGTATCAGATTTTAAAAAATAAACTTGAGGAGAAATTATAGGAAAATAAGAAAACTATTCAAAATTTTTTACTTCAAAGAAAGCACTTAAAGATTTAGAATGATACAATATAAGGCAATTGCTATTATCTTTTAACAAATGATGTGAGTAAAAAAATTTTCTACTTTTTATCATGTGATTGCTATAGAATACATTCACTTTTATAAGTTAGCGTAAGTGTTACACATCTGAATTAACAATCAACAAAAAGGGAAATATCAAGGTTGAAATGGATATTTTGGGAAATTAAGATAGAACATTTTAAAAAGGTGAATGAGAGTTAGTTATGCATCTGTTGTACCTTTATTTCCTTTATTTCATTATTTACACTTTCTATTATGAGTGGGATCAAAATCTTGCACCATATGTTTTTTTAGAGATTATGAATAGAGTAGTGGTTAGAATGCGTGAGTAAGCAAATTACAATATTTTTGTAGAAACTCCTAATATAGAGAATCATGAATAACAATTCTTTATCCTATAATTCCTTCTTTCCCTATTTCGCTAAACATTGGTACCATTAAAGTATCATAGCAGTGATTGGGCTTGAGATGTAATGATGACTAACACTGAGTTGCAAAGTGGGCTTAAAGAGAATGAGAGGAAAATGAAGGAAGCTAAAAGGAGAAATGAAAAATGTTTTGCTAATATAGATAAGAAGATTGAAGAGATGCATCAAGAGTTATGAAAGCAAATTGATGCATTGATGGCAACCATAAAAGTACAATTTAGTAACAAAAAAGAAAGAAGGCCTTCATTATCTTAAATTGAAAGAAAGGGATGTAATGAACGTGCTTCAAGTTTCATAGAAAGGGAACAATCACATACAGTGAACAAGTCCTTTGAGGGAGTTCGTAAAGGATTGCCTGCATTTGATGGTCTAATTTCCATCTGTGAAAAAGGAAATGTGAATTATTCTTCTGTTTGGAAGATGTGCTTAAAGAATAGAGAACCAAAATGCTATTGTTATGTATATAAGGTAAGGTATTTTCATAGCAGCAATAATACTTGTGCATGGAAGGAAAGGAAAATCTATCATGGCAGACCTTAATAGAAGATATTGTAAGTCATTTTAACTAAGGTATCTTTGATGACCTCAGTCTAAATTGGTGAATTTAAAATAGCATGGAACCTTGGATGAGTATATAAACTCATTTGATGAACTTACATGTAGAGTTAATTTAGTACATCCCCAAGCTATTAGCATTTTCCTTAGTGGGTTGAAAAGTCCACTAGAGAAAGCCATTAGAATCCAAAACCCAACTTCTATTATTGAGGCTATAAAAATAGCAAATTGTAAGACAACATCCTCGATGAACTTGTTGTTTCTTCCTATTCCAATGCCAAACCTAATTTTAACTAACTAATGAAAACTATAAGCCTAAACAATCAAAATTTATCATATAAAAAACCTATAACCTCAAATCTTGCAGCCAAACTCGATAACACCACTTACACTAATTGGAATTAAAACACTAATATTCAAAGAAATTCAAGTTTGTTTTAGATCAGATCTAGCCAAAATTCCAACAACTAAACCTTACAATCTACTAAAAACAATACCAAATAAACTTACAAACCATTACCTAAAAATTCTAGTAAAAGAAATAAGAGTGAGAATCTTTGTTAGTTCTGTGGGGATTAGTGGACATTGGATATTTAGTAGGTTTGTAAGAAGGCCTGGATTTTTACCATTTTAATGGAGGAAGAGGAGGAATAAAGGGAAAGTGATGAACAACAGGAATCTAAAGATAGTTAGCAAGAATAATTTCTTGCCAAAAGTAGGAATTATATTATAATTTCACTGCATGCTATTATAGGAGGTGGGGATCACACTATAAAGATTGTTGGATATATCAAAAGGCATCGGATGTTAATACTAGTTAACATAGAGAGTACTCATAATTTCTTGGGTTAACAATTTGCTGAGATATTGGATCTGAAAACTACTTATGTAGGATAACTAAAGGTAAAGATTGCCAATGATCAAATTTTATTAGTAATGGAACAATGTTTAAGAGTGACATGGCATGCATAGGGTAACCAATTTCAAATTGAATGGAATAACTCAAGGAGTTAGGAAATATAGAGTGGAATTGCCAAGCCCTAATAATGAAATTCATGTATAAGGGAAATGAGGTTTGTTTAAAGGGAGTTCTAGCTACTACAACTATGATTAATGATTCTAAAATAATGATCATGCTTTATCATATCTAGAATATTCTATAGTGAAGTTATCAATGTAGGATAACACTTGTAAGCCTAACGATGGAGTGGATTTTTCAAAAATCAATCTAGATGTATCATTATCCTAAACACATTAGGAAAAAAATTTTGAATTACTACACCTATACATTGATATTTTTTCTAAAGCCTCCCAATTACCTCCCACAAAGGGCTTTAGACCACAAGATTCCACTAAACAAAGGTAGTAATCTTGTCATAGTGAGACCATATAGGTATGCACATGCTCAAAAGGATGTTATTGAAACACTGGTCAATGAATTATTGTAATCTAGTTTTATTCAACACTCCCATAGCTTTTTTGCTTCACTAATTGTGTTAGTGAAGAAAAAAGATAATTCATGGCATTTTTATATGGATTATAGAAAGTTGAATGAGATTATTATTAAGGATAAGTTTCTCATTCCTGTTGTTAAAGAATTGCTTAATGAACTATATCAAACAACTTTCTTTTCCAAGCTTGACTTAAGGTTAAGTTATTAGCAAATTAGGACAATTAAGGAGGATATTTTTAAAAGAGCTTTTAAAACCCATAATGGGCATTTTGAATGGTTAGTTATGCTTTTTGGGTTATCTAATGCCTTATCCATTTTTCAAGCCCTTATGAACTCTATTTTCAAAGAATACTTAAGAAAATTCATTTTAGTGTTCTTTGATGATATTTTGATCTTTAGTCATGAATGGAATAATCATTTGAGCCATTTGAAGTTGTTTTTGAGGTGTTAAAGAAGTATAAGTTGTATGTTAATTTGTCTAAATGTGCATTTGAGCCATTTGAAGTGTGTTTTTGAGGTAAATTTGATCGAGACATCTGTTTAAAGATGCCTAATTTTTTGAAATCCTTTACACTAGAGACTAATGCATCCAAAAGGGAATTAGGGCAATTCTCATGTAAAAAGGATAGCTTATTGCTTATTAAAGCAATGTTATGGGGCAAAGTTATAGGGTACTGTCTACATATAAAAAAGAACTATTTACCTTGTTGTTTGTAGTAAAGAAGTTGTCTAATTATTTAATAGGATATCATTTTGTAATAAAAATTGACTAAGAAGCTTTTAAGCATCTTTATAAATAACCATTGAACACTCCAATGCAACAGAAATGGCTGAGCAAAATGCTTGGATATGACTTTAGAATCCTATATAAAAGGGTCAAGATAATATAGTTACTGATACTCTTTCACGGAAGTTAGAGAATTCTTATCTAATGGCAATAATTTTTATGGGTAGTGAGCTATTGGATCGAGTTAAAGAGAGTTAACAAATAGACCTTTTAATCTAGAAACAAATTCAACTTTTAGAACAATCCAAAGGTTACAATACTAAATATAGGGGGAACAAAGAGTGCTTAAGAGGAAAGGGCATATAGTAGTAGGAAACAATCAAACTTTTAAAAATCAACTCTTAAATGCCTACCACAATTCTCCATAGGGGGCATTTAAAGGGCTGATGACAACTATAAATGTATTGCTGCCATTTTTTATTAGAAAGGATTACAACATGATATACGGGTCTTTATGAAAAATTGTGAAGTTTACCAAAGGAACAAGCTTGAATTGATAGTATCTTTTGGCTTGCTTTAACTAATTCCTATTTCAGAAGGGGCATGGCAATCTTTGGCCATTGATTTCTTTACTAGTCTACCTAACTCTAAAGGATATATAGTGATCATGGTAGTTATAGGCTGATTGATCAAATAAACCTATTTTAGTCCTTTAAAACACCTTTATATAGCTTTGAATATTACTCAGATATTCATTAACCAAGTTGTACGCCTTTATGCATGGCTTATTAGCATCATTTTTGATAGAGATCCACTATTCATGAGTGATTTTTGGATAAAGCTATTTTGAGTACAGGGGTGCAGCTTTATAAAACCATAACTTATCATCCTTAAGCTAATGGTTAGTTTAAGGTTCTAAATTATACTCTTAAAGGCTACTTAAGGTATTTTCTAGTAGAAGTTCCATCTAAATAAGTGGATTGGTTGCTTATGATAGAATTTTAGTATAATACTTTACATCAATCCACCATTAATATGACCCCTTTTGAAGCCGTATATGGATATTCACCAAAATTATGTGATTTTTACATTGTAAAGGATACTATGGTAGTAGTAGTTAAAAACTTAGTGTGTACAAGGGAACAGATAATGGCTCATCTTAAGGAGCATATAAAAAATGCACAACAGAGGATGAAAGTTTTGATAGATAAACATTGCATAGAAAGGATATTTGAGATTAGGGATTAGGCATACTTAAAGTTTTAGCCTTGACGCTAATCTTCAATTGCAAATTGTTCCTCTCATAAGCTGTCATCTTTATGCTATGGGCTATATGAAATGGTGAAGGTAGGATCAATCTCTTACAAACTAGCACTATCATATGGAACTAAAATCCATGATGCTTTTCATGTTTCTCTTTTGAAAAAATATCATGGACATCATTAGGTGTAGACAACTTTGCCTTTATTTCTAAGAATGGTGATATGCCATGGATACTTGAAGCAATACTAGACCATAGAGTAAAGAAGCAAGGAAATAGGGTAATCATAGAAATTTTGGTGCAATGGGTTCATTCAAGTAAGGAAGATGCTACTTGGATGCCATTTGAGAAATTCAAAACTCAATTTTCCACTTATATGACTCTATTTTTTCCCAATTCCTCCATTGCAACTTGCTTCCTTGAGGATAAGGAGGAATCTTATAAGGGGAAAATGTTACATGTCAGAATTGATAGTTAATAAAAAAGAAAAGTCAAAGGTTAAAATAGAGCATTTTGGGAAATTGAAATGGAGCATTTTAGGAAGCTGAAGGAGAGTTAGTTATGCAACTATCACACCTTCATTTTCTTATTTTCTTGTTTACACTTTCTATTATAAGTAGGGTCAGGATCTTGCGCTACATTTTTTTTTCAAAGATTATGAATAAGGTAATGGTTGACATGCATGACTAACCAGATTACAACATTTTTGTAGAAACTCATGATATGGAGAATCATGAATAACAATTCTTTATCTTACAATTCCTTCTTTTTCTATTTCACTAAACACTGGTACTAGTAAGGGCCGAAGAAAAATGGCTAAAGAAAAGGTAAATCAGAAATGATGGTGATGTAAGCTTCAAGCTCCATAGCCATGGCATCACCATCACTTAAGTGATGCTTATAGGAGCTATAACCCCAAACTTTGGTCCTTTTGATGTTTGGTTATGTTTCTATGTGTGGGACAAGAAAGATAGAAAAAAAAAGAGTGTTTGAGAAGAGAGATAGAGAAAATAAATTTAAAAAAAACTATTTTTAATTGATGAAATTAATTTTTAAAATTTCCTATCTATTTGAAGAAAAACATACAAAAATTAAGAAAATTTTAAATCTTTTAAAAATTTAAAATAATGAAATTATTTTTTTTTAAAAAAGTTTTTATTTTATATCTAAACTAAAAAGGAAAAGCCAACAAAAACAATTGCTTGTTATAATTTTAGGCAATAATTTTTTAGTTGTTATCAAATCTTATATTGTCGTAAATCAACAATAAAAGGCAACAAATTTGTAGCATTGTCTGAACTAAAAGAAAAAAGTAACATTTTTAATATTATTGTCTATTATAACTTTAGCAACAAATTTTTAAGTTGTTATCAAATTTTGAATTGCCATTAATTAACAAAAAAATAGGCAACGTGTTTTTTAACATTACTTAAACAAAAAGATAAAAGTAACATTTTAAAATTATTGTCTATTGTAACTTTAGGTAACAATTTTTTAACATAGTTAAATTTTGCATCACCATAAATCAACAAAAAAATAACGGATATTTAACGTGCTTAAATTAAAAAGAAAAGATAACATTTTTAAAACTATTACCTATTATAATTTCAGGTAATGATTTTTTAATCATTATTAAATTTAATATTACTATAGGTAAAAAATATTATAGTTAATACAATAGGAAAATGTTAAATCACCTGAAGTTATATTCTGAATTGACTTCAGAGGATTTTTATGCAACTAATTTCCTTTGTTTTTCATTCTAAATAACCTCACAATAGTTGCTGAATAGGTTTGCTATTTTCCATATGCAAATTTACGTATCCCATTTGGCTTGTTTTCTTCGGGTGATATAGCACCACCCCAATACAATAAGTTGGACTTTGTTGGACAGAATAGTTAGTATTCACATCCAAAGTCTCCTCATAATTACACTAATAATGTAATTATGATTCTTTTGTACTCACTTTCTGTTCATCATTGGGAAATTTCCTTCTGTGCGGTTTCAACTCTTTGTTCAATGGTAAAAAAAAAAAAAAAAAGAGGGTGATTTGAGACCGCTTTGTTGTTAGCTTTTCAGCTGGTTTAAATTACTTTAAATAATTATTTTAAGCATTTGGTAAAATTGTTAATTTCCTTCAATTAATTAATTTAAAAAGTTAAGTAATTTAATATTTTCAAATAATTGGTTTAGTAGTTTGCAAAAAGATAAAATTGGCTCCTAATTATATAATTATTGTTACTAATGGCCTAAATTAAAAAAAAAATGAGCTCTAACCCCACTGCATGAGGCTCGCGGTGACTCCTTGTGTACACGACAAATACATTAACCATAAAGGGGCCCATGTGGGAAACATTCAGTTTAATTCGACAATTAAAGGAAGATCTCATCATTAAATAATTAATGAACCTAAAGCGACCAAACGTAAAGGATGCCCAAGTAGTTTAATCTCGTTGGTTAAAAAAATAGTAAGTGTAATAGAATAATTTCAATTCAATTATTTCAAAAATTAGACATGTTATTTTGTATTTTGAAATCCTTCATCGCAGCAAGCACTACTGATTTTAAATATGTTGATCTTCATAAAATGGGTCTAGAGTAGGAGCTAGCTATTGTGGCTAGTGGCTACAGTTACTTCACGGAGTACAGCCTCCACAAAAATATTATCTTCCAAAAGAAAATATTTATTTTGCAAGTTAAAATAAAAGATTATTACAATTAAATACATATAACAAAAGTTAGTTTAATTTTTAAATAATTAAAATAATAAAAGTTATAATGGCAATAATTTTATTTAAAAACAGTTGATTAAATGTTATGCATTTTATATTAAATAACAATTTTATATTTAAGAACAATTTAATAACTCTTGGTTACTTAAAAAAAAAAAAGAAAAAACGGTCAAAGTCATTGCGTATTTAGACGTTCGGTTATTAATTAGGTTGTGTCGTTTAGTTTGACGTCCGTTAAGTTTCTAATTTCTTTTTTTTTTAATTTTGTTCAATTTTTTATTGTTGAGTTTTAACTTTGAGTGTTCTAGATTATGTAACAAGTACAGGGGGCTTTTCCGATCCATAAAATTGGTTTAGAATCAGATAAATGTAAACTGAGTTTATAAACTGGTTAAATACGATAAATATTGAAAACTAACTTTAAATAAGATCACTTATGAACTAATTTTTTCTTAAAATTAAAGTAGATAAGAGTTGACTTTTTTAACTTTTAAACACAAAAAAATTGAAAACTAGGTACACTATATCTAATTAGTTGGTTTTTGAAGTTTGGTAAACATGATTGCAACAAATATGTTTTAAACTCATTACAAGAAAAAGAGCAACAATGACAATATTTTTAGTGACGACAAAATTTCAATCGTTGCTAAAATTATCACTGGCGACAAAGTCATCAGTAATACCTAAAATGACATTTGGAGGGACTAAAAAAATGGCAGGAAAACTCGGTGGGAAATTGGATGGGAAGATATACTCTTGAGCAACGGACATTTGTCATCGTTGAAGGTTGGCTACCTTTAGCTAAACATATGTTGTCGTTGAATGCTTGGGAAAACTCGGTGGGAAATTGACCCTAAATCCTAACCTTTTAGTGACAACAGAAAGTCTGAAACCAATTTCCTAGATACATTTTCATTGACAACAAAAGTTGTCGCTGAAGGTTAAACCTTTCAGCGACGACAATTTGTCGCGTTTCAGTGCATAGTCAACGTACATTGTTCATTGCTGAAGGGTCTCACATTTTACTGATGACTCTTTTTTTATTCAAGAATGCTCGGGAATTTTATTGTTGGTGAAGAGTGTACATATATTATGCCAATTGGTTGCTTTTCAACTCTCATTTTACGCCAGTTGCAAGGAAGCAGTTTACGGTTGGACCTGAGATAAGTTTCTCTTATAAATTTTTTTATAATTTAGTATATTTATAATATATATTTATGTGTATTAATTTTTTATATTTGTAATTTTAATTTTCTAGTTATTGTTATTATTCATCATGTTCATGGGAAGCATTTATAGTATATTTGATTAATAGATTTTTGTCATTAAGGTATGTGAATTAAATTTTATAATATTTTTTATTGTAATATTAAATCTATGGGATGAATAGTTTGCAATGAATTAATGGAGTTGATAGTATATTTACTTTGATATGAAACTCCATCTTATTTAGTTGTTATATGTTGTAAATATTAAATGTGTTTATGTAAATTATTTTAGCATGAAATTTATAAATATAAATTTTGTTGTTATTATGTATCCCTTAAATTATAACTTATATTATATGATATGGTGTGGATATTTAGTTAGATAATATAAGATAGAGTTATTATGATATTTTATTACAAAATCTAAAATTTATGGTGTAATTTTAGGAGATTTCAAAATTATTAATTTCATTGAAGTAATGTAACATAGCAAATTAGAATAATTATATAAACATAGTTTAAAAAATACACAATTCTAATAATATAATTTCTTTCTTAATTAAAATTGAAATTGATACCTAACAATCTAAATTATATTATTTATACTACATAATAAAAAAAAGTTAATTAAACTTGAGCCCACATGAAAATCATCCCCTTTTTGAATAAAATAATTTTATTATTTATTCTTAAAAATAATAAAATTTGTAATTGACTTATTTTCAAAATCTATTTGTCAAAATCATTTTTTAAAGCTAGATCATAAATAGAATCAAAATAAATAATATTTAATTACTTTTTGAATTTTATTTTGTTATTTTCAATATCAATTTTGTAATTAAGTAAATTAATTTTTTATTTACAATTTCAACATCCTCTAATTTGATTTTTTTATTAAAAAATAATTTTTTAAAATAAGAAAATAATTTCTAAAAACAATGAAAAGAATTTTTTTTAACTTTTTTATAAAATATGCATTAGGTACATAATTCTAGCGGCTAAAATTACAATAACATTACATTAATGAATAATTTATGAAATTAACATTAAATGTATGGTAATTACCTACTTATTATTAGTATTATTATTGCCATAACATTACATTAATGAATTTATTTTATCAAGTTGTTATACATTATTATTAGTATTGTTGATGTATTGCAGTTGTACAATTTACGTTAAGTTAAGATTAATTTAAAAGAAATAAATATAATTCAATTGAATTAAAAAAAAAACATTTTAGATTATATTGTTAAATATAATATATTATTTGAATTACATTTAATTATAACTTTAATTTCAAGTTAAATTTTTAAAAAATTCAAAACACTATTGTTATCGCTAAAAGTTTGACTTTTAGCGATAACTTTTTATCGTCACAAAACTTTTAGCGACAATTTTTTATCATCACAAAAAGTTAGATCGTCATCGATGAAAAAGTGTTTTGAATTTTTTTTTTAATTGGACCTATAGTGACAACAAATGTCATCGGTAAAAATAAAAAATTTAAAAATTTTTTAATTTTGAAAATATTTTGAACTTTTTTTGACGTCAAATTGTTGTTAGTGTTGGTGGCTTCCCTTATAAACCTATTTCAATGAATTTTTCATTAATGACTTTTGTATTTAACGACTATCAAACTTTTAACACTGACGACTTTTGTTATTGTTAGAGGTCATTTTTGCTGTAGTGACTGTTCTAATTTTTTAATGATGTTTGCTAAACTTCAAAAAACCAACTAATTAGAAACTTAACGGACATCAAACCAAGCAACATAACCTAATTAATAAAATTGCCTAATGTCTAAATACAGAGTAATCTTGAAAGTTTTATCTTTTAATTTTTTTAAGTAATTAAGAGTTGTTAAATTGTTCTTAAGTATAAAATTATTGTTTAATATAAAACACACAACACTTTATCAACTTTTTAAAATAAAACTGTTGCCATTATAACTTCTATTACTTTAATTATTTAAGGATTAGATTTGACTTTTGTCATATATATTTAATTCTAACAATCTAGTATTTTAATTTGCAGGACAAATGTTTAATGTTGGAAGACTATTTTTGTGGAAGTGGTATTCCTTAACTTTGATCTATTCCTAATATCTAATGTTTTATTTTAAATTGACATATATTCTAAATATAAAATTAATTTATGTTTAAAAAATAATTAAATTTTTTTGATAATTCTCACATTTAATAAAAGGATGGAAATAAATATCTACTATCTCTATTTTTTTAAAGAAAAATCAACAAATATATCAGTGATTTTAAATTGCTACTAATTAATTGCAGAATTGCTAAATTATTTTTAAAAAATTCAATAAATATAACAGCAATTCTAAGCCGTCCCTAAACTGTTCCATTTGTTTTAATTAGAACCTATCATTCTCATATTTTGAAAAAGTTTAGAGAATTATTAAAAGGTTTGAAAGTTGAGGTGATTATATGTATTCCGCCCTATTTTATTCCATATCATCTGTTTTTCTTCATCTCCCGTGTCTGCTTTAAATTTGAACTTTTGTTTGTCTAATTGCTTTTGTGAAACAATACATTGTTTATTTTGATGAGCACCGAGCTTCATTAAAGCAATTGACAAGCTCTTATAAGGAGAAAAAAAATTAGATGTATGAATTATTTTGAATTTATGCAGAAGCACACGAAGCTATAATTACTTCTAGAAACAATCGTTCAGAGACTGTATGGATAGCATTAGGAACTACCTCCGCCACTGCTGAAGAAAAGTTATCAACAACCGGTCTCGAGTTGAAGAAGGGAACGATAACAGTTCCGGCAACTTCCCTTGCACCACTGGAGATTGTGGGTCCGGCCAAGTTAGGTGCAATGGATTGGGTGCAAGCGGCCTGACAACATTAGCAGTTCTCACCTTAGCATCTTTCAATTCCAGCGGACTAGATTTCTATGATGTTATAGCTACGTGGATGGTTTCAACTTGCCCATTTCCATAGCTCCAGTAGGTAGAAATGGTGATTTGCACTCGCAAGCTGTCCCGCAAACCTCACGTCGGCTTGCCCGGCAGAGTTGCAGGTGAGAGGGTCCGATGGAAACATCATCGCTTGTACAAGTGTGTGCACGGCTTTCCGTCAGCCTCTGTCCTGCTGCGCTTGTAACTTCACCACACCAGAAAAATGCATACCTACGACGTACTCCCAATTTTACAAGGAGCGGTGCCCTGATGCTTAGAGCTGTGTTTTTGATGTTGAGACTTGAGACCGACGTCTTTGCAGCTTTGCTTGCTCTGGGGGACCCAACTGCGTCGTCACATTCTACTCTTCAAGTTTTCAATTGTAATTAATCCCGATCTCTGATCTTCTCGGTAACAGGATTGGATTTTTTTTTCTTCCGAAAATACTTTAGGGGATGTGAAATTCTTATCATTAGTTTAATTTTCGAAAAATTATTTTAAAAGTATGTAAACCTTTGAAAATATTTTTAATTTAATATTTTTTAAAATATTTTGATGAGACTCACCATTTCAATCATCATTCATCATTAATAAATTTCTTAATTATCATCTATCCCTAATAATTATTGTTAACTCATTATTCATCATTGATCATCATCCATTGTATATGATTATTATTAATTATCACCTAAAGTAAATAAAATCATTTACCACCACTTATCATCAACTAATATTTATTACTATTGATTATACTTATTACTTAATACTGTAATCATTATCTATATCAATTATTATTTATTATCATTGACCATATCTGATTATTTAATTTTTCAATAGAAACATTTTTTATAACTAAATAATATTCTTAAAATTTTAAAATATAATATTGTAATAGTATTAAGAATATTGTTAATTGATTTTAAAAATTGCATTCTTATAAAAATATTATAATTCTTAACAATATTTAATTTCTTAAATCAAATATGACAATCCAAATTTTAACCTTCAAATTTTAAAGCCTATTACTCCATTACTCATAAGAGCCTACGCAATGCATCGATTAATAAATATTATAAATTAATATTAAATAATTAATTATTATAAATTTTTTATAATTTATTTTATTATACATTACATTACTAAGAATATATATAAATTTTATTTTCATTTGTAAATGATAATAAATATATTTATAAAATAATTTTATCGGTGTTAAGATTTAAATTTAATTTATTATTAATACCAAAACATTCTTGTTAACGGATTATGTTTGCAAATCCGCAAGCTATCCCGCAAACCTCGAGTTGACTAGCCTGGCAGATGAGAGGTTTGATGGAAACATCATCACTTGCGTGCACGGCTTTGTCAGCCTCAGTTTATGGCGCACAAGAAAAATACATACCAACGAATCACTCCGAATTTTTCAAGAAGGAGGGCCCTGACGCTTGTAGCAATGTTTGTGATGCTAAGTTGCTAATACCGGCACCTTTGCTTCCTCTGGGGGACCAAGCTACATCGTCACATTCTATCCTTAAAATTTTGTTCTGCAATTGTTTGACACTGTAAACATTTATTATCAATTTATATAATTACACCAAACATACAGGTAAGTAAAAAAATACTAGAATTTAGAGATTGAGAATCATAATTTTTTTTGTCCAACTCTGTTATTACTATCTCTATATTTTCTTTAAATTATAATAATTTTGAGAAAATATACTTTATCTATTTAAGACACGATCTTATTTGCAATTTTTTTAAAGGTGATTTAAAGTGTTGAAAAAAAAAGATGCGACCTAAAATTTAAATTGTTAACATTTTACTTAGCTATATTTTTCATTAAAAAAAAAAAACTTAGCTATAAAAAAAATTATTATTATTACGTGCTGCTTTACTAATTTTAATTTAATTTGATCCCACCTTAATTTTTTTTTATCAAAATTCACTTGTAATTCCCAATTTAATTTACCAGGATTCAGTTGAGATCGAGGAAGAAATGTAAAAATAGATTTCATGAAATCTTCAAACAAAGTAATGAACCACAACAAGAGGTACGAGTGGAAAAAGGTATTATCATTGTTACAACTCCTTTTAGCAAAGTAAAATATCTCAGAAATGGAAATTCATTAAAACTAATTTACAATCACAATAAATTAAAGTTTAATTAAAAATTTTTTTGCTAGGGACATTAACATTATATATAAATTCCCGCTCGTAAGTGACAATTTTTTTTTTAAATTATCAATTATAGTCTGTTTAGCAGAATATGAAACTAAGTAACACAAATTCGAATCAGAATGAGAAATCTGTAAAATTGAATTACAAACCTAACACTCACTTAAGCGGTCATTTTGGTGCTTTATTCCTTCCCAAGTCGTGCCTAAAGTGCAGAACTTTTTTGCAGCAATCCTTACTGCAACTTTTTCATGACCAAATAAAAGTTAGAAGTGTGATTATTATATATTATCATGTTATGAAACTTATACCTTAAGTAGCTAATTTGATCAGCACACAAAACATTTCTAGAAAGATTTCGAGCGAGCGAGTTGCGGGGTGGGTTCTAGTCTTCTAGACAATTCCGTTTTGTAGTTGTTAGGCAGAGAAACAGACAGAACAGAGGAAGAAAGGCTCAGAACAGAGCAAGTTGCGTGGGTTCTAGAAATATTATTGTTCTAGTCTTCTTGACAATTCCAGTTCTAGAATAGCAGATAGCATCAAATTACTGTTGTGTTACGTTTACGGTCCAATTGTTGGGGTCTAGGACAAATGCGACTACGTAGTTTTGAAAGTAATATTATGGAAAATTATGATTGCCAAAGATACCACAGCAATAATACTTCGTGCAATATTGCAATTGTAGGTCATAGTTTAATACCACGCAAGTACAATGCAGATTTTTTCTTTGGTTCTCTTCTAGAACATATATACAACTAGATCTTTATTTTGTGATGCAGAAAGCTTATCACTTATAGACAATCAAATAGTCCACAGCGCTGCAAATGCATCCAAGCACCACAAATAATTGCGAGCTTATGTATACTCTTACATCATCATCTGACTAGTTTGAAAGCCCATGACAACTACTGCCACCATGTATATGGCAAAAGAAAGACCAGCGGCCATAGACAAGAAGAACCAACTGAAGATAGATAACTCATTTGCTTCTAGTAGCCATGATTTCCCAATCCAACCGCCCACACTTCGTCTTGTTCCCTTTCATGGCTCAGGGCCATCTTATCCCTATGACTGACATTGCAAGGTTGTTGGCTCATCGGGGTGTGATTGTCACAGTATTCACTACAACGCGAAATGCGGTTCGTATTGAATCAGTTCTTTCGCGTGCTGTTTCTTCTGGCCTCCAAATCCGCCTGGTGCAGCTCCAGTTTCCGTGTAAAGAAGTAGGACTGCCTGAGGGGACTGAGAGTTATGACATGCTATCTTCATTGGATATGATCTACTGTTTTATTAGTTCAATTAGCTTGCTGCAAAAGGAAGCAGAGACATTTTTTGAAGCACTGAGTCCCCGACCAAGTTGCATAATCTCTGACATGTATATACCTTGGACAGCACAAATTGCTGAGAAATACCAGATTCCAAGGATTTCTTTTCACGGATTTTCTTGCTTCAGCCTCCATTGCTCGCTCAAGATACGAACTTCCAAGGTTCTTGAGAGCATTACATCAGATTCAGAATACTTCTATGTGCCCGGCATACCTGATCAAGTTCAGGTCACGAAATCTCAGCTACCGATGAGAGAGGACGGAAATTTTCAAGATTTTGTGAAGCAGATGAATAACGGTGAGATGAAATCATACGGCGTAATAATAAATACTTTCGAAGAGTTGGAGCAATCATATGTTAGGGACTACAAGAAGGAAAGAAAGGATAAGGTTTGGTGTCTCGGACCAGTTTCGCTTTGTAACAAAGATGACTTGGATAAGGCTCAAAGAGGTAACAAGGCCTCCATGAACGAACACCAATACTTGAAATGGCTTGATTTGCAGCAAACGAAATCTGTACTTTATGCCTGTATGGGAAGCTCATGCAGTCTGACTAGTTCACAGCTAATAGAGCTTGCCTTGGCCTTGGAAGAATCAAACAAACCATTCATTTGGGCTATAACGGGATGGCATAAGTTGGAAGAACTAGAAAAATGGATCAAGGAAGATGGATTTGAGGAAAGGATCAAGGGGAGAGGACTTCTAATCCAAGGTTGGGCTCCTCAAGTATTAATACTATCACACCCGGCCATTGGAGGATTCTTGACACACTGCGGTTGGAATTCGACACTTGAAGGGATAAGTTCTGGCCTGCCATTTGTTACGTGGCCTTTATTTGCTGATCAGTTTCTGAATGAGAAGCTTGTCCAGTTGCTGAGGATTGGTGTGAGCGTTGGAGCTGAGCTCCCAGTGCGGATTGGAGAGGAAGAGAAGATTGGTGCGCGTGTAAAAAAGGAAGATATAAGGGAGGCAATATGTAAACTGATGGATGAAGGAGAAGAAAGTGAAGAGAGAAGAAAAAGGGCAAGTGAACTTGGAGCCATGGCTGAGAGAGCTGTTGAAGAAGGAGGATCTTCTCATCATAATATAAACTCTCTTATCCAAGATATGACGCAGAATGTAAATGGAGGGAATAAAGGTTCATCATTTGTTTGCCACTTTTGACCAGTTCACTCTTGATTCCGAATTGCCCTCTATACAATTCACCCTTTAATTGAGTTGTTGCGCATGTTAGATGAAAAAACAGGGAACTTGTTGAAAATCTGGAATTTTCTGGTTTTGTAAACAGTGTTGAAGGAAACAGAAATTACTTGTTTGCTGATGTAATTGCAAACAAGAAGATGAAATGAAACGAGAAGATTTTTATTTCAATTTTCACTCGAATTTTCTCATATCATCTCTTAAATTATAAACCCAAACTAAAGCATTCTTGCTAGCAATGCGCATGTTTTAGTCTCTGTACCAAAAGCTGCTTCACCCTTTAGGTGTGTCTTTTAATTTTTCCAACCGGTGATGACAAAGTCCATGGTCAGAACCTGTTATATTACTTATTTCAATACGTTGGGGTTTGCAAAATTCACGTAGGCACGATATGATTGACAACTAATTAACTTTTTTTAATTAATTAAGAGTAAAACTACATATTATAACTTATCCTATATAAATATTTTTCTAGATAATATGAGAGATAATAAATTTTTTAATTATATTATATATATTAAAAATAAAGTTTAAAGTAAATATTAAATATAAATTAAAAATTATTATTAAATACATAATGACAATAAATTTATAAAATTTGATTTAATAGATATAAAAAAATTAAAATTTAATTTTCAATATTTATAATATTTTTATAAATTTTTACTTCGTAAAGATAACTTGAGTGAAAAAATAAATCATCATATGGGTGATTATATTGACTCAGGTTGTATGCCTGTCAGGTTGTGGTAGAAGTTAAGATTTTAGAATGCAGCAACATCCTCGTAAAGAATTGTACGGAATAACTTCATGGTGCACAAACTCCTAGGGGATAAGGACATATATATATATATATATATATATATATATATATAGGAGTTGTTTCTTCCACGCGGAAAATAATTTTTTATAAAAAATTAAATTTTTTTAAAATAATTTTACATAAATTTTTTAAAAAATATTTAAAATTGTTTGACTGAAGTAATATATTTTAATAAATAAATTTAAATATTTAATTTAGTTTAATTTTAAATATTTTAAAAAATATTAATAAAATCACTACTATATCTTTAATATTATTATAATATAAATTAATAAATTTTAATTATTACTAATTAAATTTAATAAGAATAATATTGTCATTATATTCATAAATAACATAAAAAATGTAACTTCTTTAGAGTGAAAGTGGGTAAGTTATTTTTTATATTTTTTGAGAAGTATGACTTCTTAAAAATTTTTATTTCCTTCAATTTGCTAAATAATGATCAACCAACTAATTCACCTCTTTTATATTTTCTGAAAAATAGAACTGCTTATATTATTGAAGTGAATCAAATAACTTTTTATATTTTTATATTGGGTGTTTTGAGGGTTGTATTATCTTTTACTTTTTATCTTGTATATCTCAAATAAATCAATTAGATAAAAAAATAAAAATTTTAATACAAAGATAATTGAATAATAAAAAAAGCCCATCTCACATGGCTTAAATCTTCGTAAATTTACCACATGGGCGTATTCCATTAGAATAAATAGAAGAGGTACTTTTACCCCTCCTCCCACCGCCCCCACAAAAAAAAAAAAAAAAGAATAACAAGTACATACCAGGAGCTGGAAGAAAGAATGATATCTGTTGTTGAGAAAATTTTCCAGTGCTGATGAATGATGCTGTGTGAATGGGATAAATAAAGATAAAAAAGAGTAGGAAAACCGATAAGGCACATAATTCAGTTTTTACTAGAAATTTATTGAGAGGAATTAAAAAATAAAAATTACAAAGTGTTGACCACTCTCATGTAAAATAATCCACAGTCATGCTCAATTCATGGGTATATATTATCACAAATTATGTATTTACTATTCGCTAAATACAAGTAATACCATCAAAATTGATTAAGAGCTAATTGTGAGATCTAAAATAATTTTTATATGAAATTATAAATATAAACTCTCTTATCTTAATGTCTTTGAAAAATTGATCAAATTTAAATAGAAAATAATTACGAATTGATAACATGTCTTAATTTAAATAGAAAAATAATTCAAAATAAGTAAATAATCAGAAATTGACAATTATTAGAATTTCAGTCAAATTATAATAATCTCCACATTAATAAAAATTTCACTATAGAAAAAGTTCCTAAATTCTAAATCTTGAATCATCTTTTCCCCAAAAAAATTTACAAATGTTTTCAAAAATTCCACATTTAATGAAGTATTATCATTTTGCATATGCATTAAATTCATTTCATCTTCTACAAAAGAGTTCTTTCAACAAAATCACACACACACACAACACACACACAAAGTAAAAATAGAGCTATCTAACAAATCTGGAATTTATAGACTCTAAATCTAAGTCAAAACTTCTTTAATCAATTTGAATGTAAATAAAGACAAACAAAACTATTTAAATGAATAAGACCAAAACTTATTAGAACTAGACTCTCATAGCATTTATTGAAAAAATTTCAATGTTGTGATAATAATGTGGAAATGTGTTATGTTATATAAATTAAAATTAAACAAGCAGTGAAACAATAAGAAAATTAAGAGAAACATAAATAAATAAAACTATTCCAAAAGATAAAGATAATAAATAAAAGTCACTAAGAGAGAAATTATAAAGTTTTTTTTACCACTTTCAAACTATGCCCAAAATACTTTACAATTTTTTTGTTGTACATATTCTCACAAATGATATATATATGTTTTTTTCACTAAATACAAGTAATTTCACCAAAATAGAGTAAGAGCTAATTGAGATTTAAAGTAACCCTCATAGGAAATTATAAATACAAACTCCCACATTTTTTTTATTTTTAACAAATTATTCATATCTAAATACAATACATTTATAAGCCTTAAAAACTTCCTTAACAAAAAAAAATTCCAATTCAAAATAGGAAATATTTATAAACTGATAGTTATTAGAATTACAATTAACTCTTAACATTCATTTGTAATAAATTTGAAAAATAAAAAATAATTGTAGTGTACCACTAACTTAATGATACACTATTATATCATCTATTGATTTATTGACATACCATGAAAGGTTATCAATTTGTTGTCCCATTACATTTGGTGATGTATTGGTATAGTATTATGTTAGTGGTATACCATACATTCTTACTAAAGAAAACTTGGAACAATTGTATGAACTGATAGAAGGAGACTGCTTTAGAGAGATTAGAAAAAAAATTGAATTGGCGTATTCGGCCTACTATTTTGAAATTTGAATTGGCCTAACCACTTCAACTAGTTTTACCAATACTCGAGCTTAAAAATAAGCTTGTTTAACCCTTAAACTTGATTTGCTAAATCTAGATTGACTTGATCCAACCTAATAAAACTTGGGATCAAATTAATGACCTGGTCAACCTACCTACCTATAAGAATGACAAATATATCGATATCTAATAAATCTTACTTAAATTGATAGATATTTATCTAATAAATCTTACTAAAATTAAACCTGCTGCTTAATAGTTTATGTTTAGGTTTATCCATTAAATATCTAATTGATTTTAAATTCTTTTTGGGTATTCATTAATATTAATTTATATAATGTACAAGTTTATCTTTTATAAATATTTAATGAATCTTGAATCTCTTTTAGGTATTATATTACATTTGTTTGAATAATATATTTTATTATTAATCTATTATTATATTAAAATTAATATTATCACAAATATAAAAATATTATGATAGTTTATTTAAGATAAATAATATTAAAAATATTTAAATTTATATTATATTATAAAAATATTTTAAAATAATATTATTTTATAATATTAGTTTATATAATATAGGAATATCTAATTATAATATAAATGAATAAATAATTATTTATGAGTTAAACTAATACAACCTATATTCACTCTAAAGTTATTATAGATAATATCAATATGTCAAAATAATAATAAATATGAATAAAAAATGAATATAATTTATAATTACCAAGTATAATTATTATTAATTAAAAAGAATAACTTTTAATTTTTTATTAAAAAATTTTAAATTCTATTTATATTAGTAAATTCAAATGAACTTATTTTAAATCTTTTAATCAGATTTATTGCATTCTTAATAGATATAGATCTTTAATGAATCCAAAATAGCAGATCTTTAATATGTTTGGATATAATTGGATTTAATTAGGTCTAAACCTAACCCATTACCAATTTCTATCCACTTAGTTTGATTTTTTTTTTTAGTGATAGATTCTAACTCCAATCCAACTTGAAAGTCCAATGTAAAAAAATATTACGAAAGCATTAATTAAGAAACTATAATGTAAGAAAAATATTAAAAACTAATTTATTCAATATGTGTCACAAGATAAATAAAATATATGCTTTAAGATATTGAATTTAAAAGATTAGTAATCATAGTTTTTTTTTGAAAATTTTTAAAATTTTCAAAAAATAGAAAAATATTAAAATTTTCTTGTAAAAATGGATTATCAAGTTTTAAAATTGTTGAATTTAAATTTAATAATTTTAAAAGGATTTTTTTATTCTTGATAAAATAAGAATAAGCATAAATAGTTTTTGTTATAAATCTATGTTTTTATCATTTGCAATAACTATTAAATAAAAATAATTAAGATTTATCAAAAAGTGTTTTGAAATAGAGAAAATTTTTTTGTCATTTGCTTTTTATTCAAATTAAAACTATGTTGAATGATGATTATAATTGTAATAAGATTAATATTTATTTATTATTTTAAAAATATGATAAAAATATACATATATATAATATATAATTCATTATATATAAAAAAAGGATAGTCAATTCGACCAATCAATTTAACCAATTGAATCAGTTTAATTTTAACTCACCTTACTGCATCAATGATAAGACCCGATTTTCAAAATATTGATTCAGCCAGCTATTTTTACTATCCAACAAACCTTTCTTATACGGCTTGCAGTTTAGTGGGCAAGTTACAAAGACCAAATGAGATGTGGATAAGGATTCCACAATTAGGCCCAATATAAAACACAAGCTCTGCCACTATAGGTCATCTTAAGGCCCAAACTTCATCTAAGCCCGAACTACGAAAAGGGATTCGTTCAGCTAGTACAGAATATGATTATTATATTAATAGTTTAGAAATGTAGTAATATAAAAACATTCGATTTTGTCTTCGAAGTTTTCTCTGTTTTAGTAATGTGTGAATATAGAGAGTTGCCGCTTCTGCTATAGATTATGTCTTCGAAGTTTTCTCTGTTTTAGTAATGTTTAATATGTTACAAAATATTCTTACACCATGTAGAAATAGAATCGGTTTAAGTTATAAAAATGTGTGTTAAGTCTAAGTAGCTTATCACTACTTTAAAATAAAATAGAATCAGTTTAATATGTTAAATCAATTTTTCTCGAAATTCCAGTGATTGTTATATTGAGTGTCATCATGGTCAAGCAGCTGGAGTCTTAAATGGAAGTTCCAACCAATATAACAAGAGAAAGGATGAAGGAGAAATTATTTGTTCTTTCCAGTGGGGAAGAACTCGTAATACAATAAGTTGGACTTCGGTGGACAGAATAGTTAGTGTTCGCATTGTAGTTTCCGGGGTGGCATCCTAAGTCTCCTGATAAATGTACGAACAAAGCAATTATGATTCTTTTTCACTCATTTTTTATTCACATATTTAGAATTCTGTAAATTTGATTTTCTGTTAAAATTAATGTTTTAAAAATGAAATCGAAAAGGCTTTCGATTTCACGACTTGAATAGTTCAATCAGTTGAACAAATAATTAAATTAGATCAAAATTATATATATTATATAAAATTTTATAAATAAATTAAATATTTATTCTTAACCTATAAGTTTTAATTTATATAAGATAATAAATTTAACAAATAAAATTGTCATAAAATTAATAAAAGTTATCAAATAAAAAATGGAGCTTTTTATTAATTTAGTGATAATTTTAAAAAAATGTATATATTAGTGAATTGAACTTTTAAAAATGTTGATCCAATTTTATAAAAAAAGAAAAGGTAAAAATAAAAATTAAAATAATTCTTAATGATTAAATCGATTTGATCTACTTTTTTGCTAATCTTATCCAGTTGGTACCAATTTGAATCAAAATAATTTTAAGGGTGGAATCGAACCATTTTAAATACAAATCCACGGTTAGATCGAACTGATATTGTAAACATTAATTAAAAATGAGTAATCATTCATTTCCATTCAAAATAGTACAAGAAGTATTTTTATTTAAATTCAGGTGATAGACTCATGGAAGGGGACTTTTTCATAGAAAATTTCTCTCTCCACGAGAAAAAAATAACACTGGGAAACTTCCTCCTATGCGGTTTCAATTCTTTGTTCAATGGTTAAAGAAGAAATCGAGGGTGATTTGACACGGCCTTTTGGTTAGCCTTTTAGCTGGTTTGGATTACTTTAATTAATTATTTTAAATACTTGATAAAATTATAAATACTTGATAAAATTATTAATTTTCTTTGATTAATTAATTTAAAAAAAGTTAAGTAATTTAATATTTTCAAATAATTGATTTAGAAGTTTGCAAAAAGATAAAATTGCCGCCTAATTATATAATTATTTTTACTAATGACCTAAACAAAAAAAAAGAAGATAAAATTGAGCTCTAACCCCACTGCATGAGGTCCGTGGTGACTCCTTGTGTATCCGACAAATGCATTTGCCATAAAGTGGCCCACATAGCTTAGATTCATTTTAATTTGACAATTAAAGAAAGATCTCATCATCAAAGAGCGACCAAACGTGAAGCATGCCCTGCTAGTTTAATCTCCTTCGTTACAAAAATGAAAAAGTGTAGTTGAATAATTTCAATTTAATTATTTCAAAAAGTTAAAAATGTTATTATTATTAGTTTTAGCATCAATTAAAAAATAATTTTAATGATAATAATAGATTTTAACTTATTTAAGTGTCACAAAAATCACTTGTTATATTGAACTGAATTTAAAGAAGTTCATTGAATATTATTAGTTAGGACTTTATTACTTTTATAAGTTCATTTGTACAAGAGAAAATTAAATTAAATGGGTTCAAACTTTAAACCTTGAGAAAAATATTTTTCGAAATAAAATCTTGAGTCGAACTAATTTTTACAATAGTTGGAATCAATTTTGGGGCAATATTGAGCTTTTAAGTGAGTAAAATTAAATTTCAAGTGTTCAATTTTTTAAAACATAGTTATAGGGTGGTAGAATTGATTATGTAATTAATTTTGGCCTTCCAAAACCATTTTAGGCCGAATGAATCAATTGCACAATTAATTTAACAATTGATTCAGCATTCCCAAATGAGTCTAACATCCCTTGCTTCTCATATTACACTTCACCCCTAACAAAATTGATTGTGTAATTGACTCTGAGTGTCTAAATGCAAAATAGGTTTTAGGTGAATTGATTATAAAATCAATTTACCTTGTAACATTTCAAAACACATAGCCAAGCGAATTGAGCTCTCACACATTCATAATAGCTATATTTTGCATGTAACTATTAAACTTTTCAACTCTTATATAAAATCTTGAACTCAAGCTTAAAACACAAGAAAGAGCTTTTAGTGTTATATTAATACAAAATATTCATCTTTTTTCTTATATATGTTTCAAATCCTTTAAACTCAGAAGATTAAAATTCCTATTATTAACTTTTCATTATATATTCAGACTTTGAGAGTTTGTGAACTTACCTTTTCAAATTTCAAACACTCATTTATTAGGTTTTAGGATGAGGCATCCTGAGGATATTCAAAATTATGGAATTTCTTGATAGAGTATTCTTTGAGAGAAGAGTCCCACTAAACTAAAGGATTGTACAAAGGTTTCTTTAAGTGCCATTTTAAACTTGAAGAAATAGTAGATTCTTGCAAATTTAAGTCAAATAGGCTTGATAGTGGATGTACTCTTTAGAGTATTGGATTTTTAAGGCAGAACCATTATAAATTATTGAATTTAATTTTCTCTATCTTTATCTCTTTACTCTTATGTACTCTATTTTTCTTGTTAGAATTACTGAATTATTATCCTTAATTATCTTAAACTTGATCATTGCATTGAATAGTCATTTGTCTATTGTTTTCAAGTGAAAATTGATTACAAAAGTTTTAAAAAATTGATTTTAGAATTTTAAAGTGATAAAATTCTAAAACCCAATTCATCCCCTTTTGGGTGGAATCCTTTCTTTCAATTTTGTATTTTGAAACCCTTCGCCATAGCAAGCACATTTGTTTTAAATATGTTTACCTTCATAAAATGAGTTTAGAGCAGAAGCTAGCTATTGCAGCTGCACTTACTTCAAGGAATACAACTTCCACAAAAATATTCTCTTCCAACAAAAAAAATTTGTTCTACAGGTTAAAATAAAAGATTGTTTCAATTAAATATATATGGCAAAAGTCAATCTAATTTTCAAATAATTAAAATTACAGAAGTTATAATAGCAATAATTTTATTTAAGTATAGTTGATTAAGAGTTATGTATTTTATATTAAACAATAATTTTATATTTAAGAACAATCTAATAACTTTTGATTACTTAAACAAAAGAAAAAAAACTAAAACATAAAACTGCCAAAATCATTGCGTATTTAGATGTTTGGTAATTTATTAATTAAGTTATGTTGCGTAGTTTGATATCAATTAAGTTTCTAATTGGTAAGTTCGAAGTGCTACACCAGTGCACTTCAATTCCAATTTTCCAAAGTCTGATGTAAGTTTATATACCCTCACATGCAGTCAGAAAATTAATAAAAAAAGTAGAAGTTAACATCAACATGTTAGACGAAACAACAAGAAACTTGTTGAGAATCTGGGTTTGTGTAATTTTAATGCAATAAAATGAAACGAATTGACAAGATTTTTATTTTAATTTTCACTCGAATTTTCTTATAACATCTCTTAGACTATAAACTCAACTAAAGCATTCTT